>CAOLHI010001318.1:0-10000 GCA_948474755.1 Ctenosaura bakeri | reverse complement strand
TAAATTTAGTGGGTTATTTCCATAGTTCAATGGCAACATTCATTCTTATACTTGAATATTACTTACCCAGCTGACAATATTTTGAATCTGTTGTTAACAGAGGACACTAAATTGATCCTAAATCAATTTGGCCATGACATGTGGCTTTTTCTCTGATGCTGGACTAAGTCCTAGGTTTGGGAAGGTTCCAGGTCTTTCAAAGTTGTGTTGAGCTTCAAAAACACACCAGAGTTCAATGTACCTCCTTTGTCTTCAAAACTCATGACAACTGCTGGGATGAGAACCTGATTCCCCCCCCCCAAGCCTCGAACACAGTAGAATGACAGGAAGCTCACCCCTGCAGCAACTCTGAGGCACTTCAAAGAAACTCCGACATGGGACACAATCAAGACAAAAGGTTTCTTCTCTAGACTTGGGAAAGTATAGAGATTTGTCTATGTTGAGCTTAACAGTCACGTGTAAGCAGTTAGGCTGCCTGCTGCTTCCAAGTATCTTCAGATCAAAGTACAAAGTAGATGATCCTCTGAATATTTTCATGGCTGCTGTCTAAATAAAATATATGCTTACCACTGGTGAGGGCACATGTTGTGGTACTTGGGCATAGCGAGCATTGCGTCTATTCAAAACTGAATAGATTGTGTCTTCTCATCACTGAGAATCCAATTGAACTATCACTTGATCATAAGGAAGACAAGGAATAGTATAGTCATCCATACAAGTGACTGGACTAAAATAGATGAAGATCCAGTTGTTAAATGATTTCCTTTGGCTACCAAATGATGTGTTAGTTTCAGGAAGAACTGGTGATAGGAATCTTAAGATTTACCTTATTTTTCTTGGATTCATAGATATTTTTTTTATTTTTTATTTTTTTGAGATACTGCAATTTCCACATTACACTGCTATAGTGCTATTATTCCACTTTCAACATCCTATGGAATCCTGGGGTTTGCAGTTTAGGGAGGGGCCTTTAGAATTCTCAGCCAGAGAGCTCTTTGGTCTCAGTAAACTACAAACCCCAGAATTCCACAGGATGTTGAAAGTGGAATAATAGCACTATACCAGTATAGTATGGAAATGACCATAGATCAAGTACATTAGCTGTAAATTAGGCAATTCAAATAATACTTTATAGGCCACTAAACCAAATTTCTTTGGAATGTCTGATTAAAAATTCCAGTTTCCTTCTAAGCTTCTGTATCTTAACAGTGTGAATTAGTTCACGCATGCATATACATCACATTTTCACTAGAACATCAAATAATGATTTGTTTGTGTGAATAGCTATCACTAGAATGTAGGAGTTTCATATCTATTTGTGTTACCATAAACCCTTTTTTCCAGTGGAATCAGTTTATATATTCAGCTGCCAGAAATTAAATAATTAACATTCAGCTGCCAGTCATCAAGTTTTGTGAAAATGAATTATGTACTTGCATTATGTGAACTCAGTTAAAATTTTCATGTATATCACCTGAAGGGTATCATATATTCTTCCTCAAAAATGTCCATAAGTCACATACCAAACTGATGTACAAAGTAAGTAAAGAGAACATTTGGACAGCATTTTAAAACAATTTTATAGTGGCCTCACAATGATTCTTTGAATAATAATTTAACTATTGTTTCTCAACAAAAGAGAATACATATTGTTTCATTTGGCACATATACAAATGTGTGCTTTAGATTTAGATCAGTCCAGAACTGAACTTAGTTGATTCAAGCCAATTTGGGAGATATCTGTACTGAGCAGGAACATTTCCAAAGTGAAGCAAATCCAAGTATCCCTCAATTGATACATTTGTCTTCAGAAACACCAAGTAAGGGAAACACAGGAATGTGAGGAGAATGGGCAGAGAAGTGAGAATACAATTTTGTGACTGGCAGTTTTGGCTTCTAACCACAGCAAACTGATCTCAACAATCCTATTGTCTGTGGAAAAGGATGATGAAGCAAGAAATTGAAAGATACTCCCAATGCTCAGTGCTGTTTGCTGTTTTTTCCCCCACCAACAAGACTGTTAGAAGCATTGTTGGGGAGATCATGGAGCCTGAAAAAACATAGCATTGGCTGTTTGCATTAAAAATGCTAGCTATCCAAGTCTCCCTCTATCCTTGTATATTCCACACCTATCATCCATCTTTTTCTATTGCAATTTATGTGACATTTTACTTTTGAAATAATATTATTTTCTCTACTAAAAAAAACTATTTTATGCGCAAATAAACCATGTGCAAATTTTGCAAAAAGTATGTCCCCTATTATAGCAGTTTCAAAGATTCTTATCAGTACAGGATTCTTTTCATCAGGGTTTCTTGACATTCAGAAATATGGTTTTTACCATTTTAAAAATATTCCTAATGTTCTTGCCATCTCTAGGATAAGGAGAAGTGAACCACCTTCCCACTATTCATCTTCAACTGAGAACATTGCACCTGGCTTTCTGAAATTTTGTAATTTCTTAACTGGTTTATTAAGCAATGGAATTCTTAATTTTGTCCTGCATGTCATTTTCTCAACAATTGTCCATAACAATTTTAGAAAGTCTCAAACTATAAGGACTGCTCTGCCCCCCCCCCCGCCCCATACTATTCTTCTGAAATCTGGCAGGCCCCTCAAAAGAGGCTACAGTCCCAGCAAATTTCATCAGTTGCACCAAGAAATGTTAAACAGTTATTGATAGTTCCCTTTCCTCAACAGAACAGAACAAAAAGTTCAAGGAACGTAGTGAAAAATGTGGCATGAACAATCCCCTGCAAAGGAGACACTGTACCTGAAAATTTCAACCAATTTGAACAAACAAGAAGAAAAAAATCATAGCAACGTTCAGTAATTTCCAGTAATAGTCAGTGGAAGGCACAAAGATGTGAAGTTGAGATGTGCTCTCAATTGACAGCAAAGCAGAGTCTGTACCAGATTTTATGCCTGATGCAGACCCCTACAATTTGGCAACCGTGCTTGTCCTCTTAACTTTATCAGTCACAAAAAATTAATACAAGGCTTAACTGCAACAAAACATGTTGTAGTACCACATTCAGTTATTTGTTAAACCTCTCTATCTGTATAATCATACTAATGCACTTTTTTTCAAGCAACGTTGACATATTGGAAGTTCTGCCTAAATATTATGGCTATTCCCTGGGCCCTTCCGATCATCTAGATTAAAATCCTGACTGCAGTATGAGATCATGATTTGGGGTCTATGGGTGTTCAGGAACATATTAAATGTAAGATTGACTTTGTGTTTGATATTTAAATTCTAAGCAAAAAAGTATCTCAGTAACTCTTTTCTATTAGTCTTGCTTCTGTTGAGCCAATCATATTCATTCACCATCTTATGTGAATAACTGAAGTGTCTCATGAGAAATGGAGGAAGTTCTAAGACCTTTTTATGTGGTTACTGTTGCTAAGGAAACCACAGCCTTGATATCCATGTATCCAGCATGTCAGTCTCATTTTGCATCTTGCTATCCAAGAGCCAAGACTGAAGAATGGCAATGGGGGAGGGGAGATTGAAAGGGGACAAGAAAGAAACACAGGAGCAAAAGTACTGTTTTCTATCAAAGTAGATTTGCATCACTGTTGCTCTTAATTCTTGTTTCAACTGTATTGCAAATGAGCATTGGACAGCTGTGTTGTTGTTATTGTTGTTGTGTTCATCCCAGAGAGGAACTGATTCAAAACAGGAAAGGTGAATAATCTTTTGATTTGTCTCTGAAGTGACTCAGAGTATTTGCATTTATAACTAACACGATTCTGTGTGTTGCTAAGAATTAGCTGTCTTTGTCATCATCTTGATGAAGACCGCTTTGCAATCCAAAAACTTGTTTGTTCCAGGGCAGTTTGGTCCAATAGCAACCTCCTGAAATTGTACAGTTCTCATTAACATTTTCCATCCTTAATTTAGACATTCTTCAGCATAACAAAGAGTCTTGGAGCACCTTAAAGAGTAAGAAATGTATTATGAAACAATTCTTCACCTGATGAAGGAGGCTATAGTCCATGAAAATTTATGCCATAAAATATTTGTTAGTCCTTAAGGTGTCTGGAATGCTTCAGTGTTTTTGCTGTAAGAAACAAAATTTCTATTCAGAATGTTTAAAACACAGTACAGTCAGTCCTCCATAGCCACAGACTATGTACTTGCGGTTTGAAAATATATTATTGTTGTTCTTGATGATGATGATGATTATTTTGGTATCCACAGGGAGTCCTGGAACCAAACCTTGGCAAATATCAAGGCCCACTGTAGTCCCACAGAGAGCTAAACCATACCTGAGTCAAAGCAATAAACCTTGTACCCAACGGGTTTTTCAGTAACCTGAAACCTAAAATCTTGCAAGGAGTAATTGTGCAACTGTTTTAATCAGAAGTAAACTCCACTGACCTACTCCCATCTAATGAAGAGGTTGACCCCAGTTGCTTTGCATACAAAATAAAAATCCATTGTTCTGGCATTTAATCTGCCCTGCCTTCAGTGCAGGAGTATCTTGGTTGAAGGAATGTGAGTAATCACTCCAACACATTTTTTTTTTTTGAGGTTTTGCTGCCATAGCTCACCAACAATTTAAGGCTAACCAGTCTGAAGAGGAGGGTGGTACCAGTGGACCTTGAGAGTTCTGGCAGATTTTCCCTTTCCAAATGTTGAACAGCAGGGATTGAGAGAGACAGCTCAGCACCTCATTCTGCTTGCATTCTGGACTGGGCTTGGAGACAAGGTGGTGTTGCTCTTATTTCAAGATTGTGGGTCTACTGACAGCTGATCTGAACTTGGTTTGGCTTGTTGTAGATTGGATCAATCTCAGTAAAGGTGTATCCAGTTTGAATCCAACTTCATGGCCATTTCCGCACGAGGTGAGGGAAATGCTCTGTGCCATTACTCACCAGATCTTCTTGCTCCTCGGTCTGGTCCAGGGTGACTCGGAGCAGTGTGAGGTCTTAGATCCCCACTGCTCCGGCTTCCTAAATGGCAGCTTCCAGTTGGCCGTGGGTCCCGACCAACCACGAAGCTCACCACACCTAAAGCCCACCCTCCACAGATCGCGGGCTCGCATTGGTGCAAGTCTGCGAATCTGCACAAGGGAGCAGGCACGCAATGGCACGCACAGGAAAAAAGTGAAACCTCTTTTTTCCAGTCTTTAAAAAACATGCCGGAGGACCAGTTGGGGGCTTTTCAGAGCAGACTGCAGTGCGGATCTCCAGTAAGTAGTCCGAACCTAGTTCATTCCGAGGTGCAGACAACCTCTGTAGAGGACACACTGCACCATTTTAATTCCGCCATGCGAAAGAGGCCCATATCTCACATCTCAATTCCGGAGGTGTTGGGATAACTGAAAAACAAGAACTTGTAACCAGCTCAATATATGTTATTCAGTAATCCAAAGTCCATAAGTATGTGGGCAATCAGATGAAGAAAAGAATAGTGATGAAGGCAGTGGAGCAACTCTGCTATAAGGAAAAGTTACTTTGGCATCTTTAGCCTAGAGGGAAAAGTAAGTTAAAGGGATATGGAGGTTTTAGTTCAAGCAACCTATGGGACTGAATCTTGTACCCAAATAAATGCAGTATCTCGGATAGCTTCTTTAAAGCTTACACTACAACTGGGAGCAGATTTATCTCCATTGACATGGAAGTCATCAGCCACCAAAGGACATATTTACCAGTTTCACATCCATGCTTTAACCCACTCCCGATCATTTGCAGAGAGTTGGGGTAAATTCCAAAAAGGTGTGGTACATGCCAAGAAGTGCTATATGGGAAAGTGAATTAATGAAGAGTCCTTCCCATTTGATAAGAAAAAGCCCTAACTGCACTCAAGCATAATCAAGTGTGGAATAATCTCTTCTATAAGTGGAAGGACCCATTTGGGTATACTCCATGAGGAGGTTTGCCTCTGAAAAGTGTCTAGGAACTTCAATAAATCGTGCTATACCTTTTAGCTAGAGTGCATCCACACCACACAATTATAACACACTAATGTCACTTTAACTGCTGTGGGTCCATTCTGTGGAATCCTGGGACTTGTAGTGTGACAAAATGGGGTATTTAGAATTCTCTGCAAAGATAGCTCTAGTCCAGTTTCTCGAACTATAGCACTAAAGCTCCCTTGAAGGAATTTCTTAGTATATCTCTAAGTACAATCTATAATATCCAAGATTCTATAGCATGAAACCATGGCTATTATAGTGGTATCAAATTATTATGGTGGATGTAACCTTGATCTGAAATGTTTAAGCTGTTGTTTTAGCTTCACTAAATAGCAGTTTTGTGTGGAACCCAGTTCATAATGCTCATCAAATTTGAAGGTTCTAAAATCATTTGGAGCAAAGATAGATCAAGAGCTGCCTTCACCCACAAGAACCTCTCTGTATGGTCTGTTTAACATTCAGTTATATCTCTGCCACCCAAAATGAATTGGTTGAGACCATAAGAGACCTTTATCTACTGTGGCACCTAATTTTCTGAACACCCTTCCTAAACAGGCTTCCTGTACTCATTTCAATGCGCAGCAAAACTGTGATTTTTTTAAAGACCACATCTGAGACGGAATAATTCTTCCTCTTGTGTTGGACGTATTTTATTGTTTGTTATTGTTATATAGTTTTATCAGGATTGCTTCATTAATATATGTCTTCAGAGTTAATCATTTGAAAGATGGAATAGAAATATTTTTGTATCATAATATCTACTGATAGACAAGTATGTGACTGTATAAATATGCATTCACTGGGACTGACTTTCACATTCCTGTGTTTATTTATTTTATTTATTTATTGAAATATTTATACACCATCCTATATCAAAAGATCTCAGGGCACCTTAAAAATAACATTAAAACAACAGTTTAAGCAGTTTTAAAAATACAAAATAAGTTAAATAAGTTAAAACGTATTAAACCGAGTTAAAAACAGATTTAAAACAGATTTGTGAGGAACTAATGAGGCGAAAGGTCTTGACGAGCAGTCAGTTGTAAGTTGGTGCCTAAATGAAATGAGTGTTGACATCAATTGGTCCTTCACAAGGACATTCCATAATTGAGGTGCTATGTCTGAAAATGCCCTCTTCTGTGTCTCAGGCCCTTTCCGCACCGGGCTATTAAAACGGGGCAGAGCGACCTCCAATGGAAGTCTTCTGCACTGTGGAGTGGACTGGGTCAGACTACTTTTCATAATTCCATACCTCAGTCCATGCAGGAGTGACCAGAACTGGTCGCGCGGCGTGTTTTTTAAAAACCTCTTTTTAGAGGTTTTTAAAAAGCATGGAGCACACAACCCCGTGCTGCTCTGTCGCCCGGCTCTGGAGCAGATTTTCAGGCACGTGCAAGTGCGTGCCTGCAGATCTTCCAGGGGTGGGCTTTCGGATGGTGAGCTTCTCCGGTTGGCAGAGAGCCTCCACCAACCGGAAGCCGCCATTTAGGACGCCGAAGAACTGTGGAGCAGCGAACTCGCGCTGCTCTTGGTTGCAACAGATTCACCCGGACGCAGGAAAAATCTGGTGAGTAGCATGTTCGGGCATCCCCCCTCATGTCTGGAAAGGGCCTCAGTGTATTGACCTCACTAATGGATCACAGAGGAGGGTCCCCCAATAGATCTCAGTCCTTGGGCAAGCATATATGGGGACATGCTGTCCCTCAAGTATAGAAATACTAAGCCATTTAGGGCTTTAAGCACCTTGAATTCAGACCAGAAGTGTCTTGGCAATTAATGCAATTCTTTTCAGACATGCATTCTATGGTGATTATATGGTATTCCAGTCAGCAGTGGAACTGCTGCATTTTCCACAAGCAGTAGTTTCCAAGTCTTTTTCAAGGACAGACTCACATAAAGTGCATTACAGTAGTCTAATCAGGAGGTTACCAGTGCATAGACTACTGTGTTTCTGTCCAGGACAGTTGAAGCTGTACCAAGCATGCTGAGCCACAGAGTACACCTGGGCCTCCAGTGACAGACACTGGTCTAAGAGTACTCCCAAACTACACGTCTTCTCAGGGATTGCAATGCAATCGAGGATGGGTTGTTTACCCAATTCCTGGACCTGAGAACCACGAGTCCACAAAGTCTCCATCTTATCAGGATTCAGCTTCAATTTCCTGATCTTCATGCAGCCCATTACAACATCAGCCCCCCACCCAGTTTTTGTTCTCAATAACAATCTTACGACTTTTTAAAACTTTAAAACTTTCCGGAATGTAATGGAGCAATGCAAGACACCGAACCAAATGGCAGCCAAAGCTCATCACCATGGACAGCTCCTTAGGATTTTGACTAAAATTCACTGTTCCACTGGGATCTAAGCCACTAACCCCCACTGATGTAGGCCACAATAAGAAAATGAATTGTACTGGGGCTTCTTTTCAGGGGAACAGCTGTATTCCCCACACCATTTTGTTCTTCTGCTCCTAAACTGCATTTTGGAATGTAATCTCTTTCTCATAAGAACAGTTTAAGGGCAACTCTCAGCACCTCCCACATGTTCAAAAAGCTTCTTAAATCTTATTTTCTGTTTTGCATACTCCACAAGAATTTGCAGCAAGAGGAAGGAAGGATTAAGCAGACAACCTTCACAACTGTTTTATCAGTTCTCTGGGAGGTAAGGTGGTGATCATCATTTCAAGGAGCCAAAGGTCCAAAGTGGAAAAACCAAAGGTGTTTCAGTTTGCAGGGACAAGATTTCTCAACCCAGTACAAAGTACTCCTCTTGGATGAATTCAGGAGTGGCTGGTAGCTTCCATGTCAGGTGAATAGGGAAGTGAATGTGTTTTAGCTTCTGCTATCCAAGGTGTTGATCTATTTAGGGGTAGATTCTTTAAGTTTAGAGTATATACACTGCCCCACTGACATGGAACAGTGGCAGATCTTGGAGTGTGGTGAGAGGGGCGGGAGGGGTGGGGCTATGGCACAAGAGGCATGGCTACTGTGCATGGGGGTGTGGCTAAGGTGTGTGAGAGCATGGCTGCACTGCATGAGGGCATGACCAGGGTGCGTGGGGGTGTGGCTACGGGTCAGGACACCCCAAAAACATTGCTGCCCGTGGCAAACTGCCCCCCCACCCTGTCCCTACGTAACTGACAAGGAAGACAGCAGCTGCCACTGGATGTGTTCAAGTGACATCACAAAAGCAATGCTTTATAAATCTTATGATTACCAGAGATAAAGAGGCACCTGCAGTATAATCACTTGCTTTTGAAATGCACAAGGGGCCATTGTATCCTTCTGCATCTCCTTATCCTTCAGATTTGGTGGATATGGCCCAGTAGTCTATTCTACTATAAGAATTCCACGTGAAGACAGACATTGCTGGCTAGGTAGTGTAAGATTATCTCTGGACAGATAATGTTTAAAAATCTCATTTGTTATAATGCATTTCTTATCATGGGATTTAGAAATGTCCACTTTTAGCAAATGTGTTTGCTTGCGAAGAGGTAAGAGATATGGTGTATTGATTTATTGTCCAAGGTACAGACAATATAGTCTTAAAAAATCTTTTTACTCAGAAAACAGCATTTGTTGACAGCCCCACTGTCAGAGTGCTTTTAAGCTTTTGCAATCTCCTATACGCCCTGGGTTGTTGATTCCCCCTCCCCTTCTTTGTCAGGAAGTCCTCCTGTCCCAAGGGCTGTTTGCAACTTTATTTTCTCTCTTCAGCATGTATTTATGAGGAACCTTTCTGTATCTTACTTTATGCAGAGGTCATACGCCGAGTGAATGATTTCAGCATATTATGTGCTTTAGCATAACCTTCAACTTATAACAGGCATAAATGCTTAGCCCCAAGTTCCTTCCAGGGTTTGTGCTACTAAAAAGAAAAAAAAAGATTGTAGTGAACTCAAGTTGTTGAATATGGAGTGGGGGAAAGGGCTTGGGTGTCAGAGAAATGCTAATATGCGGCCAAATGGTCAAAAAGTGAATTACATTATAGCAACAACAGAGAATGTCTTCAGTTCTAGAGATACACACATCTACACACACAAACACACACGCGCATGTGAAAGAGACTGGAC
>CAOLHI010001317.1:0-440476 GCA_948474755.1 Ctenosaura bakeri | reverse complement strand
AGGCTTCTCATAGGATAAGAGTAGGTTGGAGTCTTCAGGAGTGCTTAGTGGTTCAGCATCTGTTTTAAAAAGCCTCACGATCTAGTCCTCCAGGATCAGCCTTCCCCAAACTGGGCCCCCTCGTAGGTGTTGGACTACAGCAACAGAGATGGTGGGAGTTATAGCCCAGCACCTCTGGAGGCAACTGGGTTGGAGAAGATTCACAACAGAGCTGGGAATAGTCTCTGCTGCAGAACCATCAACTATTCTGGAATGGTGATTCTTCCCACTATATGACTTGACTCCGTATAGTTGAGTTTTTTGTTTCTTCATATGTTTCGGATCCCCATGTATGGTGGAATGCCCTTCCTGCTGCCATTTTGTAATCGTAATCAGCCCTTATTTATCTGGGACCAGGCAGAAGCGTGTTTAGGCTACAACAGATCTTCAGTTCAGCATCTCTCCTTTTGAGAAGTGTTATTCCAGCAGGGTCTACTCAAGGCATCTTGCTGCCTGAAGTAAAGCAAGAAAGCCCTACTGCAGTCCTGCAAGCCAAGCTGGAAACTACCCAAGGCCAGTCAAGTTATTTGGGGACTTGGGACACCAAGTACCTCTGCTCACTCAACCCATCAGTAAAATACAGTAATAAATTAAATAATGAACACTTTGCTGTCTTTCTTTGGCAATCACAAAGCAGCTGCACGAGGCCTTATTTGTGAAGAACGTGGGTTTTTTTGTGATGTTTTTGTAAACTGTCCCTGAAGGCTGCACATGTAAATCGATGATGCAAATAACAGAAGGAAAAAAGACCTGATGATACAAATATGCCTGTTCTAAGGGACTGCAGTCTTTCACACCTTTGGCTTCTATCCTGGCTCCACCAATAATAAACAAACAAACAAAGGAAAGGTTAACTTGAAACTATAATTTCCCTGCTGTCTACAAAATGTACATGCACATTTCCATACTGTAAATGTGTATAGTTTCCAGTGTGTGCTGCTTACAATCAAGCTGTAATCTGACTCTGTGGTGTCCACAGAACTTTCAAAAACAAAGCAGAGTGAAATCATTTGCAAAGTCATTTGATCTGGATTCTGGCAACAAGGCAAGAAAGCAGGGCTGTTGTGCATGTGCGTGCACACACACACAAGCCCAGGAGCAGCCAAAAACAGTATTTGAAAATTGTATTCCAGAATGAGGTTTGAATTTGATGCAACTGGTAGGTACCATCCAAATAGTCCATTGTGTGTGTTTGTGTTTTTTTCTTTTTCTTTATTAGGTACGATTGAAAGATTTAGCATAATGGCTGCTTCTCACTGTTGGCCACCTTCCCTTAGAGTTTCTCTCTCTTTCTGCCCCCCCCCATTTCCTTTGCTGGGTGGTGCTGCGGAAGGAATGAGCTCACAGCCGCTAATGTATTCCAGATGGAGCCTCGGGCTGCTCCATTCTCAGGCCTTGGCACTTTCCCAAGCGCTTTCTGTCTCGCTGCCCCCTTGTGCCCCCTGTTCTTTTAACACATTGCCGATCTGTGTTACTACATTGCGCCCTTCCCCCAGCCCCATCCTGGTGCAACTTCCTCATTGCCCTGCCCCATTTAGCACGCCACTAGGGGGCAGCCTCCAGGGAAGAGGCATGATGAACCCACGGTGTTGGTGGCTGCTGCCGGTCTAGGTAACCAGAATGGCCCGACTCCACTGGCAGTTTGCTGAGTGAGGGGAAACAAAAACGGGAAAAGGTCAAGAGCGAGAGGCCCTGGCACCAGCATAGCATCACGAGTTTGGGAGTGAAGGAGGGAAAAAACACACACAGGCACAAGAAAGGATGTTACACCTGTGTGGGGACAGTGCCACAGGAACTGGTTGGAATTAAGGGTTGTGGTGATTGTTCTAAAAATGCTTAATGTTCCAAGGATTGGCATGGATTCTTTTGGCTCTGTGGGCAGAAAAGAGTCCTGCAGGTTTGGGGAGAGCAGGATCAATCTGTGAGGGAAGCTCTTGGATGCTAACCTTCACCACCCCACTCCAAATGCTTTCTCTTTGCTGTGTTTTACAGGAACCTGAACCTGTGGAAGAGTGTGTCCAGAGCACACTGGCTGCCTTGTACCCCCCCTTTGAAGCCACTGCCCCCACCCTACTAAGCCAGGTTTTCGAGGTGCTGGAGCGGACGTACCAACACGATGCCCTGCGCTACACCCTTGACTTCCTTGTCCCTGCCAAGCACATCCTGGCTCGCATCCAAAGTGAAGCCTGTGTGAGCTGCTGCCTCGGTTTGGCTCTCTTTTCGTTTGGAGTAGCGCTTGAGTAGGAAATCTAGCTCACTGCTTCAGGGCTGCTTGAAAAGCCTCCATGATGCTGCCCCAGAATCCCAAGACAGACAGCTGTTGGAAGCTTTAACCAGATTTAAATCAGTGGTGGGGTTTCATTTATCTCTCCCCCATATGTTTTGAATTTCAACTCCCGACAGCCATGGCCACTGTGGGCATTATGTGAGTTGTAGTCCAAAACATGGGAGGAAGTTTTCCCCACCCTGATCTAAAACAGATAGGAAGAGCCTACAACCCTTCCAGATTTTGTTGGAAGATGCATGCTACCATCTTTGATCAGTTTCAGGCAGCATAGGTAATGTCTAGGGACAATGGGAGAATGTTATAATCGAGCACCATCTGAAAGGCATCAGGTTCTCCACCCTAAAGTGGACATTTTCTTCAGCATGGGAACTCAGTTCTGGAGTGTGGCTGAGTCTTAACTCCTTCCTCTTTCCCACAAACCTCTTCAAACAATAACTTCTCAGTCCTGGCCAGCAAAAAAAGTGTTGATAGATATGTATAGTTTTTTTTCCTCCTCTCAGGGTTGCTTTATTGTTTTTAAACCCCTTTGAAATATTAAGCCAAAACAGTTTTCCTCTCTCTCCCTCCCCGCACATATAATTTGTATGCATTTCAGAATTGCACCACACAAAGGCAGAAGCTGTCTGCAGAAGTTGTCATCCTAAGCATCTCAGCTTTGTGTACAAACCAAAGCAAGTTTTTAGCCCGTGAAGGGTGAAAGTATGCTTAAAAGCTAAGTAACTGGTGCAGTCAAGAAGGGAGAGGAGATCAGCATTTCTCTTGGCCTGGGTGAGGCTCTTTGCCCCTCTGTGAGGCTGGCAGAAGTGGAACAAACTATGCAAAATAAACAAATAAATGCAAATTTGCATTGTTTATACAGGTCACTGATTTCTTGATGTACAGTTTTCCAGTCCTCTGTGTCATTTTGCCTCTTGTCTTTCCTTCACCCTTTTTCAGGCCCAGTACAGTGGCTTCCTGTTTTGCCATGAGGGTTGGCCGCTCTGCCTTCGTGAGAAAATCTTGGTGCAGCTGGGCTCATTGCCCTGGCAACGCCTCTGCCCTGGCGACTTCTACCTGCAAGTGGTGCCTCACCGGGAGTGTGCCCCACGCCTGGTGCTGAAGTGCCTATCTCCAGAAGGCCACCGTGGGGTTCAGGAGCTGCCTGTGTCCCCGGACTCCTATCCCTTCCTTTTCACGGTTGAGTGGCTCAATGGCATCAACAAGGAACGTCGAGGGGGACGCCTGGAGCGCTGCCTCCTGGCAGCAGGGGAGAAAGTGTTGAGCCTGCCCTGGGCAGAATTAGTGTACCCCCAGTTTGTGCACAAAGACGGATTCATTGTGGGTCAGCGCTGCCCTGTGGATTTGGCTCCCGAGGTGCTGGGAGCCCGGAGTCCTGGGGACGGACGCCATTCTGGTGGAGAGAACCGGGAGTCTGAGGGAGAATACGTTCACCTCTTGGAGGTTAGCCCTGTCCTACACCAGGCACCCAGGATCCCACAGCCTTGTGGTACCCAGATGCAAACTATGCCTGCCCGGAAGGGACACAGCAAAAGCCGGAATCGGCGTCACCGGGCCTGGCTCCACCATAAATCTGGGTGTGGGGAAAATTTTGCCTTGCGTCAGGCCTCCAAAGCCCAAGAGACAGAGAAGTCTAGCCAAGAAAGTGGCCCCCGGGGAGACAGGACTGATCGGACGAGAGGAGGCTCAAGCCCGGCATTGGGTCAAATGCCAGAAGCCTCTAAGGCAGTGGAGAGCTTGAGTCCTGGACAACCGGAGCAAAACCAGGGTCTTTCTGGAAACAAGCCACGACCTGGCATCTTTGGGGCTGCTGAGGATGCTGCACTGGGAAAAGGTGATCTGTTGGGATCTGGTCACCAAGATCCAGTTTGTTCAAGAGAAGACAGCATCGGAAACCAGTCTCCAGTTCTGGCCACACCAAAACGTGCTGCCAAAGGAAACCGCAGGAAAAAAAAGGGAGCTGGGAGAGGAGGTGGCGGTGGCAGAAATAGACAAGGGGGTGATTTGGCTAGCAAAGAAGAAGCAGCTTCTGCTGATACAAAAGAAGCTGGGAAGGAGGTAGTCTGCATTAGTCCTGGAGAACAAGATTCTGAAAACAAGGAAGAAAACTTTGGTACCAGAGAACAAGCTGTCAGTACTGAAGAATGCTGTGTTGATGTCACCGATTGTAATGTCCCCCAGGAGGGAAATGGTATTGCAGAAGACCTGAGCTGTGGTGCTGGAGAGGAGAGTGTTGGCACCAAGGAGTTGCCTGTGGACACTACAGAATGTAGTATGGGCAGCAGAGAGCCAGAGAATTGTATGGAAAAGTGTTCAATCAGTATGGGAGATAGTGGTGCCAACACCAGAGACAGGACTGTCAGCCCAGAAGGCCAGGACCTAAGAATTGAAGAGGTGTCTGCTGCAATTGATGCAGGTCAACCAAGAGTTGGCACAGAAGAGCAGGGCTGTGGCACCATGGAACAAAGAATGGATGATTCTGAAGGACATTGTTTGAGAGAAAAGGACCTCACAGTTGGCACTAATGAATCCACACTTACTAAGTTGCCAAAGAATTATGAGCCACGTATTGATGGGAGAGAGGAACCCGTAAGTGCTGTAGTTGATCAGAGGCCAGAGGAAACAGAGAATTCTTCTCAGTCTCTCAAAGCTCATCTTGGGCAGTCTGTGAACTGGGCGCTTCTGCAATCTGGTGTCTTTGCTTTAACAGGTGAGTCGATATCAGAGTGCTTCTGGATGGGAAGAATTTTTTTGCAAGAAGGTGCCTAGTTTTGCCCTGTTCACAGGCCCTGGAAAGAATATAGAAAGAAAACCAAATTCTCTAATGCAGAAGTAGGCAATGCATGGGCTGCATTTTGCATCCACATTTTTGTCAATATTGCTCCCAGTGTTGCCAAATTCGGATGAGTCAGTGGCAAAAAAGGCCGAATTTTTATTCAGAAACTGAGCAGTACAGAAAGTAAGCACTTTGTTTTAAAGCAGCATCAGACTCTCAGAAGCACCTGAGACTGTGATTCTGCTTTAAAATAAAGCACATGCCCTCAAATTCTGATTTCTGTTTGGGTGCCCAGACATTTTAAATTGATGGATAAAGCCAAACAGCGCTGCTGGTTTATGTATTTTTTTTCTTGTTTGTTGTTCCAATTAAATATAGTTCTGTTAGGGTTTTAAAAATTATTATTACACTTAGTAAACTGCCCTTTTAACATGGGATGAAGAGCAGCATGAAAATACTTTAAGCAAATTAATTGTCTAGACTATGGTGGTGATGTGCCAATGCATATGAAGCTGAGCTTGCTATTGCAAACTGCTGCTGCTTAGCCAGGTAGCATCCCAAAGCCAGACTCTCTGCAAAACGAATCTGCTTAGGTTCTCCAAACTGCCTGTCCCTGAACCAGCATTTTTGCCATCTTACTAAACATCACGAGGTCTGAGCAAAACAAGCTGCCCTGCTCGCCACATCACAACCGTTCGCAAAAACCACTCCCTCACTCAAAGCCACAAGACACAACCCCAAATAACACTAGAGCTGGGATCATGTTACCAAAGGCTTGTGGCTTGCACAATGGGATGCCAGCTGTTCTGAGGGGGGCATTGGCTAGATGGAAGCATAAATGAAGGCACCACAGAAAAGGAACAGGGTGGGTGGGGGGAGAGGGGTAGAGAATACAGGGAATAAATTGTGGAGAACTTGAAAGAGCAGCAAAAGCAACCAGAGAGGACAAAAGCAACCAGAACTATGAAGTTCTGCTTTCAAACAAAAACAAAACAAAAAAACCCACTAGTGGCATTCTTTAGGATCCCTCTACAGCAAGAATCTTACCCTAAAATTCTTTCCCATGGAATAACAACACTGCACCCAGACTAATGCTCCTGGAAGGTTTTCAAACAGACCATTTGGCTAAGGTACGCAGGTCTGCCAGAATTGTGTAGTGTGGAAATTGTAGCATTTGGATGCTACTTTAACTGCCATGGCTGCATCCTATGAAATCCTGGGATTTGCAAATTCTCTGCCAGAGATCTCTAGTGCCTCCCCAAATTCCATACCCCAGGATTCAATAAAGACCGCCATGGTAGTTAAAATAGAATCTTAGCATTGTAATTGTTTAATAGAAAAAAGGCCATAGGTTGAAATCATGTTGATCCACAACTCTAATGGTTGCACATCTTCCAGGATCGTGCAGTGATGTCAAAGGAAAGCAGGCAAAACCTGAACAGCCTATTTCTTCAATCTTTTGTATCTATTGCACCTCTGGTCTTTTTCTTTTTGCTGCCAGTGCTCACATGGGTATAAGTACTATGATGTAATGCACCAGCAGGGTTACTGCCATAATCTTCTGTGAATTTGTTAGCATCTAAAGTTACTTTTTTGCACACAACTCTTAGAATCTGCAAGACAGCATGTGACCACCATACTTGCTAGGGGATGCTGGGAGCTGTAATCCAAAAAGGCATTCTTTGTACTGCAACTTCGAGGAATTCACTTACCCAGCATGTAGCCATGTTGACTCGGATATTCTGGGAGTTGTAGTCCAAAAACCAAGTTTTTTTCAAGCTCTAGGGTTTGTCATATCATTTTCTGCTTCCTCATCTACAAGCTCTTTGGAGGGCTATTGATATAAGAAAGTCCTCTTGTGGTGCAAAATGTTTTACCACCTGAGGCAAAGCAGTAGTTTGCACCCATTGCTTATCCACATCTAGGTACTTAGTGCTCAAAACCCAGCCAACCTATTTTGACACATCGGAAAATGAATCTTGGAAATTGTTCTTCCTAGTTCTGTCATTAAAGCTGCAGTAATAACAACAGAAATAATTTAAAACTCCCTGGCCTTTCATGACATCCTCTGAAATCAGCTGCTTGTGGCAATCATTTCACTCTGCCTAATAGTAGAGCCAGCCCTGAGTTGCAAGTGGATGTTAACGGAGAATGGCCTTGTTTGAGCTGTTTTCCACATACTTGTCTAATCATTTTCAAGTGCCATCTAGGGTGGAAGCAGAAGCAGGATGCTGTTTCCAAGATGCTAGAGACATTTGGGGCTGAATACAAATGTTTTAATTTCTCCAGCAGAAGGAGTCGTTCTCTGGTGAAAGAATTTTTTTCTATCAACAGAAAACTCTGTCAGAGGAGAGGAACCTTTGGATCTCATCCTTAGATTTCTCACATCCATGCAATTGTAGAAAATTAGTTTGGAAAGAACTTTAAGGTGAATTGTAAAGAATATTTATATTGGGTTGTTGCAGAGCAAAAGAAGAGGAAAAAAAGAATGAGTCTCATGATAGTGGTGCTGTGTCACCATGTGGATGTGTGTTTATAAAAAGGGTGGGGAACATAGTTTCTGTCAAGTGCCACATTACCTCTGGGTAATCTTTCCTGCATGCCGGTGGAGGGCATGCAGGAAAGATCCAAAATTAGGTATGCCCGGTAGATCCAAAATTAGGTATGCCCAGCTCTTCTTCTACTCTCTCTCTTTTCTGCCATCCCCTTTTCTTTCCGTCTCACTCTGTGTCCCCCGCCCACTCTTTCACTCTTCATGCAACAGACTGCCAAGGAGGGAATAGAGAGCAGTCATGTCAGAGGTCTGGATGGGCCTCTTGCATAGGGCTTTTGAAATTGACCTAAAAGCATTTATGAATGCCTGGTCTTTAAGAACAGGTGACATAAGGAACAGGTAATCTTCTTAGTGAGATTGTCCTGAGGGATGAAAAACAGGATGTATATTTTGTAAACAGAGAGCCAGCAAAGTGTAGTGGTTTGAGTGTTGGGCAGTGACTCTGGAGACAAGGATTCAATTCCCCACTCAGGCCTTTTCTGCACTGGACTGTTATAGCGCTATGATTCCACTTTCAACATCCTATGGAATCCTGCTCCTGAAACTGCAAGCCCCAGGATTCCATAGGATGTTAAAAGTGGAATCATAGCGCTATAACAGTCTAGTGTGGAAATGGCTCCAGTGATGGCACTAAATGACCTTGGGCATGTCACACACTCTCAGCCCCAGAAAACCTCACAATAAGTTTGCCTTAGAGTTGCCATAAGTCAGAAACTATTTGAACACACACAACAACAACAGTTTTGTAAACACCCTTAATATTATTTGTCATGATATAACTTTCATATATGCAAATAAAATGCAAAAGTAAGGCATACATACCATTCTTGATACATTTTTCAGGTTTTGACAACTGGTAAAATGCGCCTGCTCCCCCAAAAGAAAATTGTGTTAACCTACTAATCTATAAAAGTCATAGTTTTTTCGTCTGTGTAAGGCAAGAAGACCTCATATGATTGACTGTGTCAGGCAAAGACCTTATGTGATTAGCTGCCTGTGAAGATTCTGTGGAATCCTGGAGTTTGCAGTTCAGAGAGGGGCCTTTAGAATTCTCAGTGAGAGTGCTCTTGGGCCTGTCTTGAATAAGCTGGTTGCTATGGAGATGAGGCCTAACAGCAAGGAGGAGGGCAGTGTATTCCCTTAGGAACCCAACCTATGTATGTTAATAACTCTGAATACAGATTGGATTGGGGAATATGGGGAAAAGTTACAGGTACTGGACGAGACAGTTTGGGGAATTAGAGACACAGGATCTCAAATCTTTCTAACAATTAGTATTACCTATGAGAAAATAAAATCCTGGGCAACGTTGGGTATATACACTGGTTTTTGTTAATTTTTAATGCAAGGCAGGGATTGCGCAGCTTGCCAGGTGGCAGGTTGAGTGGCAATTCCCAGCATTCCTTATGATTGGTTTTGCTGTTTAGGGATGCTGGACTTACAGGCTAGCCACTTCTGCTGGGCTGCATGATTCCCATCCTGTTACACTGCAGTCCTGTATGTGTCTACATAGAGATAAGTCTCACTCAGTAGGTTCAGTCAGACTTATTCCCCACATTCAATATTTATAGAATTGTAGCTTTAATGAAATTTATGGAAGAAAAGACATCTTTTCTTCTGCTGTCACCTTTGACTCCCCAAATGCCTTACTGGAGAATTGTCAGGGGAGAGGTCTGAATGATAGAAGGTGTAAAGGAGGGATAGCATGGAAGCTTAACTTTCTCTGAACTTTTAACATGTTCTAGCATGCAGTCTTGGGGCCCTTTCAGACTACATTGTTATAGCACCATGATTCCACTTTAAATTGCCATGGCAATGTGCTGTGGACTCCTGGGGTTTGTAGTTTTGGGAAACATTAGAGCAGCAATTCCCAAACTCTAGTCCTCTTAAGTATTTTGGACTTCTCCCAGAAGTCCCAGCTGCCTTGGCCAACGATCAGGGATTCTGGGAGCTGCAGTCTAAAACAGCTGGAAGACCAGAGTTTGGGAAACATTGCATTAAAGCTTTGTGGATGAGAATTGTAAATACTTATTCCTAAACTGCAAATCCCAGGACTCAGTAGGATGTGACCAGGGCGGTTAAAGAGGAAACATGGTGCTCTAATTGTGTAGTTTGAAAGGGCCCCAGATTTGTGGTGATTCTCCACCCACAGCTTGCCAACCTGGCCTTTTCTCCTGTGACCCCAGAGAAGTCTTTTGAAATTCACAGGTATAGTGGAAAAAGGGATGGGAAAATATCCTTTTCTTAACATAGCAGGGAATCCAAACTTCTGTCTTATATGTTTGTTGCTGCAGAATGGATAATGATAGGAACTTGTAGGAAATGGAATATTTGATTTGGAGGGAAATTACAATCTTTTTCCAACCCTGAAGGGGAACACAACACTGGGAAGATGGAACAGTGACTTTTTTAAAAATAAAAAATGGAGAATGACCTCAGGACTTCTTCCTGTAATAATAACATATTTTTAAAATGTGTGTTTTGGTCTGATAGATGGAGATGACTTACAGACGCTGGTGGCCTGTGCTTTTCTCAGTCCTATGCTACATGTTTTAGATGGTATATATGCACAGAAACAAAAATTATAATGTGTGAGCAGTGGGCCCTTTGATTTTACTTGCTTGGTTTCAATCCAGTTTTGTCCTTTGGACCACGTCCTAGGATGTCTTTTATTATTCTCTAGTGTAAATCTATCGCGTTTTGTTCCTGTAGAATTTATTTTTATCCTGTTATGATCTATACCTAGTAACAGATGAAACTCTAGAAACTACACCTCTCATCCTGCGACTGTTTTAGTGACTGTATGACACACTAAGAATAACTGTCTGATACTCCAGATGGTGTGGAATGAGTGGCCCTTCTAATGTTGTTGAACTCCAATACTCCAGGTAAAAGGGCCATTGGTATGGATGGATGACAATATATGTAGGGCGACAGTTTACACACCTGTACCACACTCCCTTCCCACAGAATGCAGGACTATGCAAGCCAGCTTACTTGAACTTTATAGTCAGGATAGAAGGTCACAAGCTGAGAGACATTTCTACATACGAGAGACTTGAGGTTTTGAATGGAGTTCATCTTTTGCATTGGAAAGCTATTGATAAAAGTTGGAAGTCAGGAAGCAGAGTTTTCTAGTTTGATGTCTCACCTCATTCAAACAAGGAATCATAAAGGGCTGTTCTATGTGGCAAATTTCACCAGTGGAATTCTCTTCGGTGATTTGCAGTGACCTGGAGCATTAGACGGCAAACGAATACAGTCAAGTTAAAAAAAATTCTAGATCAGTCCAAAGGCAGAATTTTTGGTTGTTGTTGTATACCTTCAAGTCATTTCTGACTTTTGACAACCCTAAGGCATACTTATCATGAGGTTGTCTTGGCAAGATTTGCTCAGAGGGGGTTGCCATTGCTTTCCTCAGAGGCTGAGAGACAGTAAGACTCGCTCAAAGTCACCCAGTGGGTTTCCATGGCTGAGCAGGGATCTGAACCCTGATCTTCTGGAGTCCTAGTCCAAGGCTCAAACCACAACCACATTGATGCTGTAACTTCTGGTACTGAATTGAAAACCATCATTAGTCCTTATTCATGGCACTTGTATACTGCTTCTAAACCAACAAGAGCTGCCATTAAGAAACGCAGAGAGTAAAAACATTTAAAACATGGTGGTTATTATTATTGTGTGCTTTCAAGTCATTTCTGATTTATGGCAACCTTAAGGAGAACCTGTCATGGGGTTTTCTGGGGCTGAGAGTGTGTGAGCATCCAAGGTTATCCAGTGGGTTTCCATGGCCAAGCAGGAAATCGTGCCCTCATCTCCAGAGTTATAGTCCAATGCTCAGACCACTACACCATGCTGCCTCTCATTTTAAAAATTACATGGATGAAAACATTTAAAAAATAGACTTAAGGCCCTTTCCGCACCTTAACTTTTTCCAGCGCTGGGATGCGGGGATCATGTGAGCAGTCTCCGGCGAGAGGCTCGCATATCCCTGCTGCTACAGCTTCACATGAGCTGCCTGCTCGTGTGAGAGCCCCATCTCTTCTTTCTGCAGTGCAGCCTGGGAGTTTCTCAGGCTGTGTTGGGGCAGGAAGCACAACCAGCATGGCTCTGGAGGCTCCGCACGCCAGGTAAGTGCACGTGGGGCCCAGGAACAATGCGTGACCATTTTCGGCTTCTAGCCGAAAATGAAAAGGTGCACGATCGGCCACTGCCGGCCCCTGGAGTGTTGCACAATTGTGAGTGAGTCATGCAGAGCGTTCCTCACAATCGTGTGGCGCTCCAGGCGCCCTTTCACATGGAAAACACCATGCGGAAAGGGCCTAAAACACCATGAATGGTGATTAAGGCATGGTTCTATCTTCACTTCCCCTTGGTGCAAGCTTAGTATGTTTGGCACGATCAACTTCAGTGGCAGGTGCTTTCTATGGAAGCATCATTTAGGCCTAAATGGGACTGAGTCAGTTCTGTGATGTTCAGTGAGCTTTGGGCGTTGAGTGGTACCTGCTGTGAATTGTGCTGAAGAACTATTTCACGCCCAAAGCAAAAAGCTGTTGAGCTGTGACTCACGTTTTCCTTGTTTTTGACTCCGTATAGGAGGAATGGACAGGGCAGGACACTCTTTGCTGTTGGTAGTGCCACAGCCTCTTCAAGATGAGCTGCCTCCCAGCCAAGAGGATTTGGTCAATGCCTTGAGATACATGCACTCACTTCTCAGGTAAGCTACCATGAGGTGGAATGAGGGAATTCTCTCAGGAGGTAGCAGATGCTGAGGGAATCCATGTCCCAGGTTATATTGTTTTCTACAAGCTTTTTTTTTTCCCACAGGTTGTGGCTCTGGGGCATGGGGAAGGTAAAACATTTCATTAACTCATGTGGCCCAGAGGCTGCACTTTGCCTACCCTACAGTGTTCCCCTGAGCCATGCAGGGTTAGATCAAGATGTGATGTAGCCTGTGGAAAAAAGACAATGGCGCCCTCCCCTTCCAACATTCCACATACAGAACCTGTTAGGAGTTACAGCTGAATCTTACTTTGATGATGGTGGTAAGAACGCAGCATTCATGGGGAGCACAGGACAGGTCAAATGGCCCATATAGCTCATATAGTCCTCCACCACTTCACTGTGACTTCCCACCACTTGGCTTTGCCTTCTTAGGTAGTTGCCTCACTCTGCCTAATGGTAGCACTGGCCTTGATGCTTTCATGCCGCTGATCTGGGCTGGTTGCCATTTCAACTAGTCACATGACATAGATAGTTGACTAAAGGAGGAGGTACTCTTGAGTGTGTCGTGTTGTGAAGATTCAGCTGCCACTCACACTACACAATTATAGCACTATTAATCCACTATAAGTGCCCTGTTTCTTTCCAGTGGAATCCTAGGTTTTATGGTTTGGTGAGACGCTTGAGCTCTCTGGCTGAAAATTCCAGAGACCCTTCCTAAAGTGCAACTCCCAGGATTCCATAGGGTGGAGCCATGGCAATTAAAGTGGAATAATAGCACTCTTAATTGCATAGTGTGAATGGGGCTCCTTTTAACCTTTGTATGTAGTATGGCAGTATGTGGAAGTTGCCTTTTTGTCCTTCACCTCAGGTAGCACAAGCCTACAGGGCTGAGTCAGCCCTGTAAACATCTGCCTCAAAAGCCTCCCAAGATGATCCAGCAGGAAATTTGCTATATCAGCCTATCTGAGGTAACAGCTGTGCCTAAATGTGAGAGCCACATTCAGGATTTCCTTCCAAAGAATCCTGAAATAATTCACTGAGGCAGGTGGAAAAGTCAGGAAATTCTCCTCATAAAACCACAGCTCTTAAGGATGCTGATCTGGGAAACCATTAACAAATTGGCTTGATACCAGTTTTTTTAAAATGAATGGCTATTTTGAGTCAGGAGATTAAAAGGGTGTTTGAGACACTATTACATTTCTTTTTCAGGACCAGATATACAATTACAGTTAAGAGAATGAATTGTGAGCTGAAAAAGGCCTAATTTTCCTCAATTGTGAAGTCAGTTGGTGACTTTAAGCAAGCCACTGTTAACTCCCCAATCTGTAATACAGGAATAATAATACTGACCTACCTTGCTGGGTTGTTGTAAGTTTGGTGAAATTGTATATATAGAGCATGTTGGAAACTTAGGGAAATAATAATACGTTTACAATTATGTTACTTGTCACACATACTACGTTTATATGTCCAGTTACTGTAGATTTGGAACTCCTTTTTCTTTTTCTTTATTCTTCACATTCTAAATTGGTACTGCAGAAAGAGAGGGAAAAAGCAAGGTTACTTGCAAATGTTGGTTCAGTCTTTCCATCAATAGAATGAGTACGGTTGAGATATAATAAATTGTGGAGATTATAGAAAAGAGAAATACCACAGAGATCTTAACTGAAGACTATGGCCATTTGCACACTACACTGTTATAGTGCTATATTTCCACTTTCAACAACCTATGAAATCCTGGGATTTGCAGTTTAGGCAGGGGCATTCAGAATGTTCAACCAGAGAGCTCTTTGGTCTCAGTAAACTACAGACCCCAGCATTCCACAGGATGTTGAAAGTGGAATAATAGCACTATAACAGTGTAATGTGGAAATGGCCATACTTTTCACTTTCCACATGCTGCCCCAGCTGTCATAAATGTGTGTGGTAACCCTTGTTAAGGCTGCCTTGCCTAATGGTGCAAACAACAGCCTCATTCCATCTTTCTTCTCACTTGTTCAGGCAAGAGCTGAAGGCCCTTGGGCTAACGGTGCTGTTGGACCTGAGCCAGGTGGATGACTGGGCCCTCCAGGCCCCTGTGTTACTGCCAGCCTTACGCACATTCCAGGTACCATTGTGACTTGGCTTCAGGAACTCACTTGCTATCTCTTAAAACACCCCATCCTTGTTTCTTGCTAATGGCTTCCTTAGGATCTTGCTTGTGAAGAACTGTTTATTTTTGGAAAAAACAACAACCCAGACACAAGCTCTCCCCTCAGACTGTAGTAATGTGTGGCTGTTGGACTAACTTCATAATGAAAGAGTATACATGGGGGTCAGGAGAAGAAGAGTAAACATGTTATCATCGCATCTCATATCCAGGAAACGTGGGATGTGTAATGAGGAGGAAGAATGTGCTTGTTGTTGTAATTAAAAGTGTCTTCATTTTTTTCCCCACACAGACCATTCAATTGGTACTAGATTTTATTTTATTTAATTCTTTAAAAAAACATTCCCCTATTTTGCTTATATGGTCAAGCGCAGGCTTTGGCTGCTCTTCAGAGGTTAGCAGGTTCACCATTGCAAAGATGTTATGGAGAATACCTTTCTGTGGCATCTTGATGCCTCTTGCTTCCCTTACTACCCTGTGGCAATTCTATGTGCACTCTCAAGTCCTCTCCTCTTTTTTTGACTCCCAAATTTAGGCCTCCCTACTTGAGTCCCTTTCTCCCTTCCTTGTCCTCTCCTGTTCTCTCTGCATATCCCTTGAAAATGTGCCGACCTGAAGCAAGAGCCTTTTTCCTTTAGGAGAATTCTCCGCCCCCCATTAGTCAGTTGCTGGTGGTCTTACCTCCTGATAACCGTTTTGTACCCCACGAAGAGGAACTGGCCTTGGAACCTGCTGTGGTAAGTTTTGCCTCCATGGGGCTGCATTGGAGGCCATTTTTGACCAGAACTGAGTGTGGAACAAGGAGACAGTGGGAGCCAGAGATGAAGAGGTCATGATCTGGGTGTGGGGAGAAGAAAGGTTGTAATTTAGATTTTTAAAGAAATGTGTGTCAGGGTTGGGACACAGTTATCTCTAGAAAAATTCCAAGTAGGTTGGACCCTTTTAGCTCATGTCTGCCACTTAAACAAATCCATCCTCAAAGATGTGCTATATATTTACTCTAAGCAGCACATCCAGGAAAGGTATTATCTCCTGTGATAATGAAGAAAATAACCACGTGATATTCGTTCATATAGTGGAGGGCTGCATAGTTATCTCTAGTCTGCTTTCTGCTGGAACCATAGCCAAACTGAATGAATAGGGCAACTACTGAATGAATGTTGTTGTTGTGTGCTTTCAGTTTATGACAATCCAAAAGCAGACCTATCATAGGATTTTTGGAGGCTGAGAGTGTGTGACGTGCCCAAGGTTATCCAGTGGATTTCCATGGCCAAGTGGGGAATTGAACCCTGGTCTCCAGAGTTGTAGTACGGTGCTTAAACCACTACACCACACTGAATGTTAGTATGATCTAATTAGGACTTGTGTAGCTCAAATCCCAAATCACCCATGGAGATCATGGGTAAGTCACTGTTTCTATCTAACCGATCTCCCATGGTTGTCAGGGAGATGAAATGAGGGGAAACCTTGCTGAAGAAAAATAAATGTGGAGAATAAGTAAACAAATCTGAATGAGGCATAAATGGCTAACACACTGAATACCACAGTATCTTTTATTGAAAGAGAAGCTCTATGGTTAAAATGAGCATTCCGTTGTATATATCTGCCCTTTAAAACATGCAAGTGAGTATCTGAAAGACTTACGAATACCTAGAAGACTCCTGTAATGTCAGTTTGTGCCTAATTTTGACCCAAGCTGGATTCATGGCTGAGATAGATTTAGAGAAAAAGCAATGAAGATATTGGTGGTGGGTATTCTTGTGAGGAGGTCAGATATGAGAAAGTTACGTGCCTGACACCGTCTGTTCATCGTACAGGAGGTGCGGCTTCTCCCTCTTTCTGAGCTGGCTCACCATGTGGCCTTGGATCAACTGACTCCAGCGTTAGGTGGGACCATGCACTACTCATCAATGAAATGGGTTGCAGAGCACCAGGTAAGAGAGGCTAGCAATTAAATGAACCTCATCTTGCCCTACAGGATTCAGCCATCAATGCTTTGCAGAATCCCCTTTCTTGGCCTTTCCTATTGCTCCTAGCTTTATTTTTAAAATGTTTTTCCTTCTGCCTTTCAAGCTGTCAGCTTATTCTTGATACTTGTAAGAACTCCACACTTCACACCACATGCCATTGTAACCACAGAAACTCTATTAACAAATTGATGTGAACCTTGCTGGTGCAAGACAGTTCTTCTAAGTGACCTTCATGTACATTCTAGCTCTTTGCATCTCTCAGGGATGCCCTACCATTAGGCAGATTGAGGTAAATACCTCAGGCAGCAGATGTTAGGCAGCAATAGTAGCACATTCTCATGAACTCTGTTCCCCTCTTCTGGAGGACAGAATGGTGTATGCCATGCAGCATACACTTAGGCCTACCAAATCAGAGCTAGTCCAGGTGGTGTGTCTGTGGCCTGGTGCTAGTCTAGCAGCTGTGGACTGCCAGTCTGCAGTCGGATAGAAATGAGTTGCATCCAGTGGCAGAAATATATTACCATTCCCTGGAACATTAGGAAAAATATATGGCGGTCCTTCACATCAGAAAGTCTGAGAAGCAGTGCCCTGAACAACTTTCTTCACTCATGGAGTGGTGTGGCAGAGGAAACTGTTCTATCAGTAGTGTTTAAAAGTACAATTTAACCTACCAGTTATATTAGCTCCTGAAAATGGGCTGTGGAAGAAGTACTTATCTTGATCTGTGCCTTAGAGAGCCACATGTCTTGGGCCAGCCCTGTCTTCTTGGATGCTTACCTCTTTCTCTGTTTTTCTGGGCAGGCTCTTGAGCAACTACAGGCACTCTGCCGTAGTGTCCTGCAGGCTGTGTGTGAGGCCAGTGCCCACTTCAAGGCAGTTGGAACAGCATCAAATCAGGAGGTAAAGTTATGTGACACCTCTCTGGTGGTTATGAGTACATGCTGGAATCCACCCCCTACCCCTACTGGTACTTGCTATAATTCTCCATTTTTAGTTATCTTGAGAAACCAACCTTCAGTTCCACATTGAAGGGTTGCATGATTCTCTCCATTGGTTCAGAGTATTAACATAGTCTAATTGAAAAAAGAGTGGAATAGAGCTGTTAGGTAATTGAGGTGTGGGCTTTGAACTGTTTTCTTTTTGTGAGAACTGTATAGAGAAAGGCAGTGAGAAAATGAATTGTTTGTCACTAGTGGAAATGTGGATGTATGTAAAGAAGAACCCAAAGAAAGTTACTTTTTGGACTACAATTCCTATAATCTTCTAGCCGGAATGAGCATTGTGTGAATTGTTGTCCAAAAAAGGAACTTTTCTAAGCTCTCATGGAAAGTTGCTTCATTGTGTATGGTTCAGCCATACCATACTTGAAAACAGAAGCATGGCAAGTAATTGATCCTTTCTATGATGCATGATATTAATATTTATGAACTTTGGTATTAATCTGATTCTTTTCTGTTTTCATAATTCTTAGGACTTACAGCCTTACAGATAAATTACTTGGGCTGCAATGTATAGCTCCCAGAATCTCTTTGCTGGCAGGATTAGTGAAGAAGCTGGCTGGGAGAATTCTGAGAGTTGTAGTCTACAAAGTAACTTTTACAAGCCCTGTGCTAATCCTTGGTGTCTCATCACCACAGGAAGTGTCAGCACAGATCACATTGCACCAGGAGACAATGCGGAAGCTGCTCTCTGAGCCACGTCTTCTGGAGCTCCAGCGTCGCGGGGGGTCCTTGTTGGCACGGCTGCCTCCCCTAGGACCCTGCAGGTAAGGACAGAGGCTGGAGCATAACAGTTGTCTCAGGTTCTCTTCCCACTTCCTTTGAAATTCTTCAGTGTTTTAGAGGAACATCCTTTTCAACAAATGCTGATTCTTAGCAAAATAATGTCAGATAAGACAATCACCCCTTATTCATTTTTAAATCATGCAATACATTTGTGACAGCCAATTAGGTGTTCACAGCAGTTTGTTACTGATTTTCATTGGCATGATTGCAAAAGGGAGGAAATTAATTATTGATTTCATTTTTATCATGCTGTTCTAGTAAGGCACTTAGAGCCATCATTTTCTCTTTAAAACAACCCTGTGAGGTAGGTTAGGCTGGCCCAAGGCCGCCTAGTGAACTTCATGAGTGAATATGGATGTAAACTCAAGTTTTTCTCATCCTTGTTTGATTCACTAACTAGTACAGCATGCTGACTATCAAACATTGCAAACAAAAATGGGCAAATGGTCGATCAGTATGGAGCATTAAAACTGCTGGCAGGTAAAGAGTCTGGCGTTCCTCTCACTTTTTTCTTCCTTCTACTCCCATGGCCCTCTTCTTATCATGGCAGCCTCACAAAGTTTTTCTTTGCCTAACAAGGCAAAAACAAAAAGAGTTCACTGGAATGCCATTGTGACCATTTGCTTTAACTGTGCAGCTTCCCTAAAACTCAAAGATGAAGGTGAGGAGCAGCCATAGCTTAGTTGATCATGGGCAAATGAATAACCCAAAACCATGGAGCAGCCTGATGCATGTGTTTGACTCCATTGGGCTGTCAAGGCCAGTGGTGAGGAAACTTGGCCATTTGTGGCCTGTGAAATTTTTCAGTCCAGCCAATGAAATGGTTCAAAGAAGAAACCTCTTCTCCCTCCCCCCATTTTCTGTAAGCTATATATGTGTGTACGTGCCTTCAAATTACCTGCTAATGTCATAGGGTTTTCGTAGGCAAGGAATACTCATAAGTGGTTTTGCCAGTTCCTTCCTCTGAAATATAACCTACAGCACCTGGTATTCATTGGCTGTTCCCCATCCAAGTACTGAACAAAACTGACTCTACTTAGCTACCAAGATCAAATGGGCTCTGATCCCTTTAGGTTATTTAGGCCATATTACTTTTGAAACCCTAGCTCAGTCATGAGGAGGAGATTAAATGTGAGCAGGGGCTCCTCTCCTCAAGGGGCACTTGACTGAAGTCCTTTCCGCTGGCCCTGTTCCCCAGTAAGAATGTCCTGTGCTGAAGAATTTCTGGGGGATGTTTGTAGAAAAGAAAAACCCACACCTTCCTTCAAGTACAGAAAGGTCTTTTCCACATACTGCTATTTCTCTCCCTTAAAAAGGGAGAATGTTACAGTGTGCAATTCAAAACATCCAGGAAATAAGTTATTGTCATTTGGATTGGCTCTAAAGTTTATTGTGTCCCACAAGGGTCCTTGTAGGCATTAACTTGCCCACTGTGAGCTCATTCCCTCTGCATTTTGCATGAGGGCAGCTGTGCTCAGAATGACCCACTCCTTGTCTTTCTGCAGCATGGAGGCTGTGGCTGCCACCAGGCTCTACCAAGAGGTGGATGAGGCCCTTCATGGACTTGTTCAGCTCAGCAATCGGCGCCTGGAAGCGTTGCAGCAGGAACGGGCAAACACACAGGTAATTCCTAAAGAGTCTCTCATTACTTTTCTTTGGTGAACCTGAGGCTTTGTAGGCCTTGGTGGACCTTGTGTAGTTGAACCTTATCGATAAACCCACAGAAAAACTGAGCAAGCAGAAGAAAGACCACAACTCATTCTACTAGTCCCAATGCTGGAGCTGAATTTTGGTTGAACAAAGTAAGAGAAACCAGGCAGATATTCTGCATTGGACATGAAGGAGAACAAATAGGTCACAAAATACTTTTTTTAAAAGTAGTAATACAGTCAGGAACAGGCAAGGTTCATGGCTTCTTGACAAGTAGGTCTTGACCCTGTTGGGATGGTTAAAAGGAGTGAATGGGATTGCTTGGGCTAGTTGTTTCAGAAAGCATAGTTTTTCTGAGGTGGGAGATGAAACTGTGTTGCATAAATTGAGGAACCCTGGCTGAAGCAGCCTGGAGGAGGCAGGAGCTGGCAGTTTGGGGGAAAGCAGTGCAGGGGCTGTAGGAGGAGTTAAGGAATACCTAATGAAATATCTTGGTCTGGATTGCTGGGGTCAGGACAGGGGAGATGCCATGATGGAGTCTGCACCTTTTGGATTTTGTCTGTCTTGTCAGAAGGTTAAAAAGCTGGCAGCTCTGAAAGATTGCAGTGGGATGGAGGGCCAGCTTTTAAGATAACTAGTGCCTTGGGTGAATTGTACCTTTGGTGTCTCCTCCCCCATCTGTTTTGCAGTCTTACCAAGGTTTATGGGTTATGCAGAATTGCAAAACCTCACCGTGTACACCAAGGATATGTGTTTAGAAAAAGTGACACCAAACTGGAAATGAGTAAAGAAAATACTTAGAAAAGTTTGTTTTTATAGTTAGGTATCCAGATGTCCTAAAGATATTTTTAGGGAGAACATCTTCTCCTGCTCCTGTGCTCACAGCAAGTAACAAGCAGAGCTACATGGCTTAGTTCAGTGCCGCCTTCTGTGCAGTGAGTGCCTAGTTTGCCCTCCCTTGAGACTGATCTAATGGTAGTGGGTAGGTGGTGAGACCCACTCTAAGAGCAGCTTTATGGATTTGGCCAAGCTGGTCACTTTTCTCCTGTACACTCTCTTTTTTTGTCCCTCTGACCTCTTACCCCACCACAACAGATCCAACAGCAAACTCTGGAAGACAAGACATGCCTTGAACATGCTAGTGACAGTGTCGAAGAGAAGAAGGAAGGAAAGAGGCCAGCTGAGGGCCTGGCCGAGGGGGCATCCCTGGAGAGGACAGTGTTACAAAGCCCCAGGTCCTCCCAAGGAAAGACTCCACCCTCCCCAGATGCTGGCTGTGCCTCACGGCCGCGTGCCTGCAGCATCAGTGCCTCGTCCTCCCCTAAGCATGGCTGGGGCCTGAGTGCCAGGTTTGGCTCCTCTTGCAGCCTGACCTCCCTTTTTCAGCCACATGCCAGCCCCAAAGCCTCCCCTTGCTGTTCTCCCACTCGAAGCCATGCCCTGGAGAGCGGCAAGAAGAGGCAGGGGAGTCCCAAGTCACCCCTATCTCCTGCTTCCCCCATGGCGTTGCGGGCCTCAAGTGACCCCGGTCGTCCCAGCGTACACATCCGTGGCCTGGAGGTGAGCAGCCGTGAGCTGGCAGATAGGAGTTGTTCTCCCCGTGAACATGTGCTGTTGGGTCGTAGTGGGACACATGTTGCTGAAGCTCCATGGGGGGCCACACCCCGTATGGAAAGAAGGCGCTGTCTTGGGTAAGTAGGAAGGGCACTGGAAATGGAGGTAGGAGGGATAACATAATCTCATTCTTTCCTATGTTGTTAATCCAAGCCTATGTCCAGGGCTGAACACTTTGCATTTCTAAGAGCCTAGAGGGGCCAGTCCAAGACATTGTGGTCCTTGTTGCAGATGGTGAAAATCACTTCCCTGCTTTGCATTCATGAACCAGAGGCATATTCAGATACATGGAGCTTTGCAAGAATTATCTGTCTGTCTCAGTAGGGCCTGGTCATGAGGCATTGCTAGCACTGTACACTAGCTGATCAGATGTGTCTCTCCCTCACTGTACCACTGTATCCAAAACCTGCCCTGAGTCAGGCAAAGGAAAGTGTGCTCCCAGCTCCCTCTGCCCCCTTTTCATGGTTTTTCTACATTTTGTGCACAACCCTGGGCTATTTTAGACCTGAGAGAGTTTTATTTAACCACAAAGTGAACTGGAAGTTGATTTTCAGTTTACCCCCTGGGTAAATAAAGGTATCTCCTGGACGTAAAACAGCATGGGTGGTGTTGGGGAGAGAACAGCAAAATTTCCCCACTCCTTGGGAGCTTTATTGAGTAGAATCGACCTTTTGAAAACATTTTTTCCCAATTTTAAGTGAAGGGGATCCAGTGGTGGTGGGAATATGCACCCCTAGTCCTTCAGAGGGCCAGTCCCCTGAAAGCACCCACCCTTGGCCTAGTTGATTTATGTATTGCCAAAAAACATTGTACACTTCTTTCTTGGCTTTATAGGGTTCACATGCTCTGAATTGCCCAGGCAGGGCCAACTGATTCAGTATCTCATTGCTCATTATCTCACTTTCTTCTCAGGGTCCAACAGCAGCTTCTGGCTGAGCTGCTGGAGTGTGAGCGGGAATATGTGAGTGCCCTTTCCCAGCCTCTCTGTCTGTCTCAGGAGCCTGGGGGACAGGCCTGGCCAGCCGAACTCCGGTGCCTGGGCAGTGCTCTTCGGACCACGCGGGAGCAGTTGCTGGCCTTCCACAGCAGCTGCCTCCTTGGCGAGTTAGAGGGATGCGTGAACCACCCGTCACGTGCTGGGGGCTGCTTCCTGCGCCATGTGAGTGCTTCAGCCCACCCCTTCCCGTTAATCTCACTGACATTTTTGAAATTTACTTTACTTTGCTGTATGCTGCACTCCCTTTCCTCCACCACAAGCCTTTCCCCTCTCCTTCCTTTTCCTCACCTCCATGGACAAAGCTTCCATGAGATTCACTTTGTTACCGTGGCTTAGCCTTCAGTTTCTGAAGTATATGATATAACAGAGATCACTACTGAGCATGTGTAGAGATAGCCTTTTGTCAATCATGGATTAACTGTAGACACATCTGCCTATCTGGCAAAGATAGGTGGTTTTCCAAGGGGGAGAATATGACTTCCACATGGAGAAACCTAGGCAGCATTTCTCCTTTTAGAAATAAGTACTATGGCACTACCCAGTAGTGCATCTCTCACCTTGTACTCCTCTTTCTTGTGTATGCAAATCTTTGGTCAGTTGATCACTCCAACCACAGATACCTGCTGAAATGGTTGTTCTGTGTATCAACGAAGGAGCTACAGATAGTGGTCTGTGAAAGTTAAATGCTCTGTCTTCAACACTTCAGCAAAACATATGGCAACCAGCCAGGTTGGTTAGGGGTTGGTCCAGAGCAAATGTGCAACCCCAGGTAGACATTAATACTTGCTCCTCTGCTCTGTATATTACAGCCAGTTTGTGAAATAAAGTAGGGGCTGGTTAATTCTGGCTTTCTAGATGCTTTGGCTACAGATTCTATCTTCTCTTACCAGTGGGTATGCTGGCTAGAACCAATGGAGGCTGTTGTCCAAAAACAATCACAGTCACCCAAGCCTTCTGATTCCAGAGTGACACATAAAGATGGAACCTGAATTTATTTGGGAGTGCAACATAGTAGTTTAAGCCACAGGAGTGCACAGGTTTTTAAGGGTTATGGGTGGGGTGAGTCAGCTTTACCTCTTGCTTTTTCTGGTGATTGGAAGAAAAGAAAAGGTACCAACCAGCTTCGTTGTCCCTTTCAAACTATAAAATTATAGCGCTATGACTCCACTAACTGCCATGATTCCATCCTGTGGAATCCTGGGGTTTATAGTTCAGTGAGGCACATGAACTTTCTAGCAGAGAATTCCAAGTACCTTTCCCTAAACTACAAAGTCATAGCAGTAATGTGAAAGGATCTCTGATCTTATTCGCTCTCTCTGTTATATTTCCTCTAATTAGAACTGTTACAGTACTATTACAACAATTTCTGTGCATCCACTACTACATTCCATATTATAATCAATTAATAAAATTTACCCCTAAATCCTCATGTATATCTTTTTTATATTTAATAATATAAATATATTATTATATATTTCCCCCATGGAACAGTCTAATTATTAATTATAAATTTCTTTTTCCTTTCACGTGGGATATGGCTTTAATTGTGTTGTTCACTTTGTTGTATTCCTGCCACCCTTTACATTCTCAATCAATATTCTTCAATTTCTGAGCCAAACCTCTTACTTCAATTGCCTCATACAGATCCCTCTTTTTCCACTATATAATCAAACATCATATATTCTGATATATAATACTTTCATTTGCTAAGGCCCTGTCTTTCTTCTTTCTTCCACCCATGTGCAATCGCTGCTTGTACTGCTTTTAATAGGTTGGGATCTCTGCTTGTGTTAAGAATACCCTTTTGTAGCTTTAGCATTCCCTTCACTCTAATACTCTCAGGACTGTCCTGTATTCCAGCTTATGCCTTACGCCTTGTTCTTCCTGGTCCTGAGAGTGACTTACCCATGTCCAGTCTTCTTTTATTCTAATGCCATTCCGTTACATCTGGGTTAGGGCAACTTGTCCTGCTCCATATATTGTTGGTCTGCCGTTCCCATCCTCCTCCTTGTGCTGGGTCAGATCAAAGGTTTATCCAGTCCAGCATTCAGTTCATAGAAGGGCTAACGAATTGCCCATAGGAAACCCAAAGCAAGACATGAGTGCTCATGCACTCCAAATTGTCTCATAACCTTCACCATTTTGCTGCGCTGGTTAGGGCTGATGAGAATTGCAACCCAGCAAAATCTGGAGGGCCATAAGTTGCCTACACTTTCTTTGCAAAAAAATACAATACAATACAAGGTTCTCACAATACAGTTTCTTTTTCATGCTTGCTGTACAATTTCTACCTCTTTCCGTGAACACTTTCCTCCTGTGCATCTTCCTCATAGAGTAAGGGTAGAGAAAATGTCCCCCTCTAGATGTTGCTGGAGTGCCTCTCCCAGGATTCCTCACCATTGGCTTTACTGGTTAGGACTCATGGGATTTGCAGTACAACAAGATTTGGAGGGTTGCATTTTGCTCATGCCTGTCTTAGAGCTACCACTGCTGCTACTGCCGCCACCACCATGACATCCTCCTCCTCCTATTTCTTCTCCTAGCTTGCTCTGCTTCTGTGCCTTTAATGACCTGGCGTACTGAGATGTAGCTGATGAAATCTTTTCTGACATAAAGATGAAATAATGGGTAATTGTCAGACTGCTGTTTAAGAAACATAGCCACAGGGCCAAAAAAGGAGAAGATGACAATTTTGTCTTTCATGCTTATCTCTAAAGCTTGTGTTCTCATTTGGTAGATTGGGAGATGGAGATACAATCTTCTGTGTATGCTCTAGAATTTTCTTTGTTCCATTGTAGCAGCCAGTTTTCCTGGCTTCTGCTAGGCTGACTGAATGAGAGAACGTTTTTCTCTTCTTCCTTTAGAGAGAGAAACTTCAGCTTTATGCCACCTATGCCAAAGATCACCACAAATTCCAGGCTGCCCTGGCTTCACTTCGAGCATCCAGCAAGGTATGAGCTGTGGGTCACATGGGATGTGGGGGTGGAGGTTCAACTTTGACCGTTTGGGGTGGGCAAAATTAATTGCTCTTTTGGCAGTTGCTAAAAGGAGCAATTTTGCCTCATAATAGATCCTTTCACCCACTTGCAAATGGAATGCTTCACAGTGGTGCGGAGGAGTGAAGAGAGAATAGATTCAAGATGCAAGTGTTCAACAAGGATGGACATTGTGCTAGCCATGTGTTATGTTTCAGAATGTATATATGGCCATTTCCAGACTAGAATTTTATCTTTCAATCACCCTGTCGCACATTTTACATGAGGTCCTAGTCACATTGATAAACTCCCCTTGTTTTTCCATGGATTCCTCTGTCTTTTCTCTTAGCTGAAAATCTCTGTTAAAGACAAAAAGATAGAATAATCACACTTTTGATTTGTAGTAGTACAAGTCCTTCATTTAGGTGGGTAGCAGCCAGCTGTCAGGGAGCTGCTTTGTCCTCCATGTGACCTTTGAGGGCTGTTCCACATCCTGTGGCATGCAATTTTCTTTTTTACTTTTTCTGATTTTTTTTTTCTTTTTGGCTCAAAATGGCTGCCCACATCACCCGGGGCCATAGAGGATTAATTCTGTCACACTTAGGACTAACAGAAAGGTCTCTCCTGGGCCTAAAACAACAAAGGAGGGTAAAAATATGGCATTTTCCACATTTTTCTTGTCTTTTTTTTCCCCAACTGCGAGTGTTAGTGACTCTGGGGGTTTTAAAAACAGACTTGAAAGTGGTGTGTGGCCCATGGGTCACATTCCCCACCCCTGCCCTAGTACACCACTGGGAAGCACCCTGTATCTTCCTTTTCTCTTTAGGTTTATGGGGTTTCTTGGCAGGCTGGTGGAATGAAGAGTGCCTGCTGTCTGGCCTTTCACTCTCTGCGAGCTCAGCCATCTCTTATCTCCACTCTCCTTGCAGAAGAGCCCGGCCGAGCTGCATGAGGATGGGCATGCGGCCCGCACTTTGCGTGTGCCCCTGGAGCAGCTGGAGCGGTATCGGCGCTTCTTGGGTGAGCTGCTGCGCGAATGTGAGCTCGAGCGGGGGCCCGAACGCCAAGCCCTGCAGGAGGCCCAGCAACTGCTGGAAGCCCAGGAGCAGCGAGGCAGGGATCTGCTGGCCGCCGAGCAGATCCGGGGCTGCGAGGTGAGCGCATGGGCGCTCCCAGCATGCAGTGCTGCATCCTTCCTGCTGCATAGCTGTGCATGTGCTGTTTCCTCCCCTGCTGCTTATCCCATGCCCAGCCTGATTTATCCTATGCTCTAATATACTTGCTTGGCTGTGGGATCCTTTGCCCAATTTTGAACTTCCTACATTGTGAGGTCTTTGCCCTGGCCTAGAGGTATATACTGAATGGGGGCACCTAGTGAGCAAACTGGGGTATGGGGCCCTTTTGCTGCTTCTTTTGGAACTGGTTGAGGGAGGAGGGAGTGGGCAGTGGCAGCCTCAGGTTGCTGATAGCATTCTTTTACCCCTGCAGATGAAATTGTCAGAACAAGGGCCGCTCCTGCAGCGTGGCGAACTCACCCTGGTTTGTGGGCGCCGTAAGTGCCAGCGTCACCTCTTCCTCTTTGAGCAGCTGTTGCTATTCACCAAGTGCAAGGGAGCCGAGGGTGGCTATGTCTGCAAACAGGCCTTGCAGGTAGGCAGGGTTACTATCACAGACAGTGCCTTTCCTAGAACTGTGAGCCATACACTCTGGAGCTCTTCTAGGTCCAAACTGAAAGAATTGTTACTTGAAATGGAATTGCCGCTGTTGTCTTCTGTTTGGAGGAAATACATGTGCTTGTCAGATTTGCCTATAATACAAAGCTGTGAGGAATTGCAAACAAAATGGTGGGCAGGATTTAAGAAAGCAAGGATCTATTGGACCACTGGGCTTTTAAGAGGAATAAAATTCAGCGAAGACTGATGGACCGCATTACATATTGGGAATCAAAATGTGAAATGCAGCTGGTGCAGGCTGGCTAGTTCGTTACTATCTCTTCTGATACAATGGAATAAAATTATATTCGTAGCTGGGATCTGAGGCCAAAATTTTGGATTACAGATTCTGTATTTGAGACCTTTTTCTAGATGTCCTGTTGCCCTTTGCAATAAGATTGTCCTGTTTCCCACTACCCTGCAGATTTCTCCATGTTGAATAAGAATGTCCTACTTGCAGATGGCCCAAATGAAATATCTACTTAATGTTCCATTAACCTTGTGTCCATATTTTCTTTTGGCACAGACAGCTTCTATGGGGCTGACGGAGAGTGTGGGACCTACTGGCTTACGCTTTGAACTGTGGTTTGGACGAGGACCAGCCCGACAGGCCTACACGCTGCAGGCAGCCTCTGCTGAGGTCAAACATCAGTGGACAAATGTTATAGCCCAACTGCTGTGGAGACAGGGTATGAAGATGCTTAAGGAAATGGTGATCAGGAACACTCAGTAGGGCAAGACTAGTTATCAGGACAGTGTTTTTGCAGATGGTTGCCTTGCTTTAAGAAATCCTCAGGGTCCTTTACCATTTTCATTGACAGAGAAAGAAGAAAGAAAGAAAAGAGCTAGAAGTATGAACTCTTCTTCCAAGAAGAATGCTTATTTAATTTATTTTGAAATTTCCTTCCACCTTTCAGTTAGAAATATCAGCCTGATTTACAATCAGTCAGTCAATCAATCAATCAATCATTACTGAAGGCACAATAAAACAGAGTCAACATTTAAATAAATTTCAAGAAACATATCTAAGCAACAGAAAATACATTTAAAGAATGGGAAAATATAGTGCTTTTCCTTACACTGGAATGGTTTCAGAATGAGCAACTACTGAGTCTCCTGGGGGTTGAGCATTCCAAAGTCAGAGTGGCATCACTGAAAAGACTCTTTCCTTAATGATCACTGCCATTTCAATTGCTGAGAGAGCCCAGATAAGAGGCTGTAATAACGTTCTCATTGTATAGGTAGAACCATGTGGAAAGAGGTGCTCTCTCAGATATTCCTTACTCCTGAAAATCAGAGTATCAGAGTAGAATGTATTCCAATCCTGCCATTCAAGTGAGAACCACCTCAGGCAGCAGATACTAGAGGGAGTACGGAACAGCTATAAGACTGCGGGGGGGGGCGGGGCGGATGGCGTAGGGTGTGTCATGTATCCTTCCTGCAATCCATACACTAATGTGCTGTCCTCTGACACAGTGCGAAATTTTGTTCCATCACCACTACTAAAGTAATATTTCTAACTGCCAGTCTAGTTAGCTTGGGGGATCCTGTATCTCAACAGCAAAGTGTCACTTTTCTTCTTGTGGTTCTGTCAGTCATTGAAAGGAGAATCTGTTTACTTTTCTACAAGGGAAAGAAGAAGATAGGGACATTTTTATGTAACTTCAAAGATCACAATCCCTCTTTATGGAGAAAATAGGAAAAGGTGTACTTCTGCATTTAAAATGTGCAGACAGTATAGGAATGTGGCATGATTGTTTAATACATATTATTCTTAATGCTGCTTTCCACATGAGCTTAATGTGGAGGGGAAAAAAGACAGGGGGAAAAAATGGAGCTGTATGGAATGAGATTTTTTTTCCTTTGTGTTGGGAGGAAAGCGATAGGGCTTGTAGGAAGTTTGAAGAAGCAGAATGCATCAGGTGTTTCTCTTTCTCTTCCCTTCCACTGCTTCAGCTGCCCACCCATCTGTCTCCGTGAGCATCTCTTCCTGCCCTCCCCAGCGTTTGGCCCCTCTTGGCTTGGGTCCTGGGCCTCCTACTGGGCTTTCACTGCCTGGACACTTTGAGGAGGAAGAATGGGACCCGGATGTCAAGCCCATTCCAAGAGGTAAGTTCACCGCAGTTCTCTTGGTCTTCTCTGTGAGAGTTACTGTTCAGGCTTGCACTTACTCCTGCCTTGTCTTTCTGTTTCTATTAGCTGAGACCTCTGAATCCACAGGAAGCTCCCCAATCCACCCAGAACCACTTAGACAAGGAAGAGGATCATTGCCCAGTAGCAACTCTGCTCTCGGGCACCACCAGTCGGTGAGTTTACTCACTGTTAAATGACTGTTGAGGATATCTGTTTTGATGAGTCTGTCCATATATGACTTAGACTTCACTAAGACTGCAGAGAGACAGGAGGAAGTTATATATTTAAACACTCCTCCATTGAAACGAACAATCTATCTATTAAGAAAAGCCTAGCATAGCAAGGACAAAAAGTTCAACCCAACATCTCCTTTGCTATATTAGCTTCCTATAGAACTGAGGTTCTTCTTCGTGGTCTCTGTGCCTTCATACACTAGGAGCTTTAGCGCCTGCGCGGTAGCGTTCGGAAACTTCTAGAGCTTGTTCGCTTGGCGGGAACCCCTCCCCCACGCCGGTACTGCGCATGCTCCTCCCGCCGAGCAACGGTCTCTCCTCAGTTCTTTCTCGTCCGCCGTCGCGTACGGAAGGTTCTTTAGTTTGTTCCTCTCACTTTTGTGCTTGGCTTGCTGTTTTCATGGTTTTACGGATTTTGGACTGTCTCTGACCTCTCTTTCGGACTCCCCCTTCGGCTTTGGTCTTTTCGGATTTTCGCAGTTTGGCGTTCTTCGTCTTATGTCCGCGCTCTTCAAGAAGTGCGTGTCCTGCGGGCGCAAGGTTGCCCTCAACGACAGCCACAAGGAGTGTCTCTTCTGTTTGGGTGAGTCCCACAACATTCGGACTTGCCCAATTTGCCGGGATTTTACTCCCCAAACTCTCCGCAACCGGTCCGCGAGACTTAAGTCGTATTGTTGGGAACAGTCTCTGCGGGCGATAGACGAGACCTCCACTTCCAAGATGGCCGACAAGAAGACGACCACGCCATCGACGGTATCGGCGGCTGCCGTTCCGTCCACCTCGTCGGTATCGGGCTCGGTACCGGCGAAAACGCCGATCTCGGCGTTACCGAGGATCCCGAAGCTGTCGGCGGCTGCCAAGTCAGCAAAAGGATCCTCGACGGCGAGGAAGGCTGAGGCTCCCCTGACGGAGACGCCTGCTAAAAAGCGCCCTGCTCCGGACGGAGGCAAGGGCAAGGAGAAGAAGAAGAAGAAGAAGGAGAAGAAGCGCTCCCCGGCTGGGGACGTTCAACCTCCTACTCCTCCTCCTACTCAGCAGCCTTCCAAAGGGCGAGGTGAGTCCGTCGATCTCTCGGATGATGAGATCGAGGACGTTCCCCAACAGCGCCCGGACTCGCCTGTGGCAGACCCTCCAACCCTGGTGGAGGAGCGCCACCGCCCTCCTAGCCGTCGCAGGTCGGCCGACCTGCAGCAGAGAGAGCCCTCTGCTTCTCCGGAGCGGCGTTCGACCTCCTTCCGGTCCCGGTCCCGCTCTTCCGAGCGTCCGGTGTCCTCGCCGCCTCCTAGGGAGACAAGAGAGGAACAACCTCGCTCGTCTGCCTCCAGATACACCTCGGCGTCCTACGTGGCCAGGTACGCGAGGGAATCTGAATGGAGAGAGCGCCCGGCCTCTTATCGGTCACATTCGCCATCGTACCGGGATCGGTACCATCGTGGCCCGAGTCGCTGGGAGACCTTCCGGAGGTCCCGGTCACCTCGTCGACAGCGCGAATCGCGCTCGCCTAGAGGGGACGAGGCTCGGTACCGTCGACGCCGAAGCCGATCTCCGTCGGACCGCCGTTCCTTCAGCCGCTCTCCCTCTCCTCGATATCATAGGGCGAGGGAGCCTTCACCTCGGTATCGGGCGATATCGCCACCTCCTAGGGTCACGGCAATGGCGACGCGCCCTACGGAGTCGGTGGTGACTGAGCGGGCTACGACGACGTCAGCCTGCCAGACTACCCCTGTCACCACTAAGAAGGTGAAGTCAGTAGTCAGCCAACCCAAGCGGGACGCTGCTACCACCACCGCCCCGGCTGCAGAGAAGCCTAGGAAGGCAACACCTGTGGCGACTGCGAAGGAGCCGGAAAGCGAGCGGCGAGAGGACTCACCGACCTCAGAGTCGTACGACTCGAGTGCGGAATCAGAGGTGTCTGAGGCGGCCTCCCAGGAGTCTCCTCCGCTGGGATTCGGGGACCCGATCCCAGATTCTGCTCCAGAGGACGTCCACCAGTTCTCTGCGATGCTGCTCCGCATGGCTACTACCCTCGGCCTTAAGATCGCCGATGCGGAGCCGGAGGACGACGATCCAGCCTTCTCCGTCTTCGAGGAGAAGCGACCTGCCACGGCCCCGCTGCCTCTCCTGCCCCGGGTATCCAGACTGGTGAAGGCCGCCTGGGATAGACCGGCCTCGGCTCAGCCGATACCGCAGCAGTTGGAACACCTCTACAGGGTGCAGAAGGATAACGCCGGTTATCTCTTTAATCACCCTGCACCGAACTCTGTGGTGGTCGAGTCGGCACAGACGAAAGGCTCCGGCAGGCAACACACCACCCCGCCGGACAAAGAGGGCAGGAAGTTGGACGCCTATGCAAGAAGGTTCTATTCAGCTGCCTCCTTGCAGATCAGGCTGTCCAACACTCAGGCTTGCCTCGCGGCATACCTGAAAAAGGTGCTCGATCGCCTGCAACCGGCGATGGAGGCGGTACCGGAGGACATCCGCCAAGCCTCCTCCGTGATCTTCAACGAGGCCATCTCCATCGCTCGGCAGCAGATGGCCTCCTCCAGGCACGCAGTGGAGATTGCCTCCCGGGTCATGGCCGCGATCGTGGCATACCAACCGCCGCGATCGGCTGCCTCGGCCTTCTTCAGGAACGATACCGTTAAGCGGTTCCTGAAAGGACTTCATCATCTCTACCCGCCGGTATCGCCGCCGCTACCGCCGTGGTCCCTCTCGTTGGTGCTCTCGCAGCTGACAAAGCCGCCCTTCGAGCCGATGGCGACCTCGGATGATAGGCTCCTCACCATGAAAACTGCCTTTTTGGTAGCGGTGACCTCAGCGAGGCGAGCGGGTGAGATCACAGCTCTTCGATCCGATGAGCCCTTCACGGTCTTCCACAGAGACAAGGTGGTCCTGAGACCTGACATCTCGTTCCTGCCTAAGGTGGTGTCCAGTTTCCATCTCAACCAGGACATCATCCTGCCTGCCTTCTTCCCGAACCCGACGACACCGTTGGAGCGGTCTCTCCACTCCCTGGACGTGCGTCGGGCCGTGGCCTTCTACATGGACAGGACTGCTTCCTTCCGACAGACGCCGCATCTCTTCGTTTGCTATGGGCGACGTCGGAAGGGCCTCAAAGTGTCCACCCAGCGCTTCTCCAAATGGGTGGTGAGGACTATTCAACTGGCGTATGAGCTCACGAGGAAGCCTCCGCCAGTCCTGCTTCGAGCCCACTCCACCAGAGCAGTGGCTACTTCTGCGGCCCTCCTGCGAGGAGTTGACCTGCATGAACTCTGCCGTGTGGCGACCTGGTCCCAACCATCGACCTTCGTGCGCCACTACAGGCTCGACTGCCGGTCGCGCAGAGATGCCCGGTTTGGACGTGAGGTGTTGGCTTCCGTGCTGTAGGACCTGACCCGCCGTCCGACCGGTAAGCTACACAGTCTCCTAGTGTATGAAGGCACAGAGACCACGAAGAAGAAGAACAGGTTGCTTACCTGTAACTGTGGTTCTTCGAGTGGTCATCTGTGCCATCATACACACCCGCCCTTCCTCCCCTCTCTTTCAGGTCCCTGTAGGTTCTACGGCGGACGACAGAACTGAGGAGAGACCGTTGCTCGGCGGGAGGAGCATGCGCAGTACCGGCGTGGGGGAGGGGTTCCCGCCAAGCGAACAAGCTCTAGAAGTTTCCGAACGCTACCGCGCAGGCGCTAAAGCTCCTAGTGTATGATGGCACAGATGACCACTCGAAGAACCACAGTTACAGGTAAGCAACCTGTTCTTCTCTCCATTAGAATACATTGCATGCGCTTTCCAGATGTTTGGAGCCTGAAGTGCTACAGTCCAGGACAGGTGATCATGCTGGTGTGCTTAAATTCGTCCTACAATTGTGAAGTACTGTGGGCTCTCAGTATTCACTAGGGTTTGGTTCCAGGATCTCCCATGGATACCAAAATCTGTGGATGCTCAAGTCCTGCAGTAAAATGGTACAGTAAAATGGTGTCCCTTATATAAAATGGAGAACAACTTAAAAGGTTTGCTTTTTGGAAATTTTTAAAAATATTTTCAAGCCATGGTTGCTTGAATCTCTGGATACAGAATGCATGGACATGGAGGACTGACAGTACCTTATCTAGAAAGGTGCCCTTATACAGAGAGTGGGAAAACTTTGGCCTTCTGGATATCTGATTTTGGACTTCAGCTCTAGTCCTAGCCTGCAAGGGATTCTGGGAATGGCAGTTTCCTCCCTCTTCCTTTAGGTCTTTTGGAGTGGGTTGTACACCACCCTCCCCTCCCATCATGTCACACAGGTACAAAAGCACCAGGAGCATACTCTTCTGGAGTGTGAATAGAACTCTGTGTATATGTTGAGTGTGCTTTTTGTGTGCAAGATGGTATGCTCCTCCTGTCCCACCCTTCTCCCTTCAGGGTTCACCATGGTGGCTTTCATATGTTTTCTTTATTTGCCAGATCTCTGGCGTTGCCGGCGAACCAGTGACCCCACTCTGAGGCCATGGCGGCCAGGTACTGCAGCGCCCACGCCAAACCTCTCTGCCTTCGTGCAACTCCCTTCAACCCCAGTCTTTTACTTGCTACTGACTGTCTTCCTTTTCCCTGAAGTGCAGCTCATGGCATTCCCACATCTTTCTCTTAGTCTGTATTTCCAGATGTACCTTCTTGTCCCACAAATTAACTTCATCCTTGTTTAAATGTATGATCCTGTGTGCAAGTGCTTTAAAAAAACCCTCTCTGTTTCCTCTCTTTGCAGTTCCTCTGTCTTTGCGTACCAATCCCAATTTTTTCTGTGCTACTACTGTTGTTTAAAATTTATCTTAATATACCTACAGAACTGGTTTAATGTTACTAATAAAGTTAGTAATTCATATCTCATCTTGAAATTGCTCATGCTCTTACTAGGTGACCTGAGAAGCTGTTTCTCAGCTTCATTTCCCATGTCTGATAAAAGAGAAATAATATTGGCTTGCCTTACACAAGTAGCTGTAAACTGTTATAGAAACAGTTTAGGGGTAGCACTTTAAATGCTATATACATAAAAACGAGGGACTATAAAATATGTGCTTTATTACAGGGTATAGGTGTTGTATGCTTCCCCTTCAGAGGACTTAAAATACACTTGGAATTTCACAAGACCAGGATGGCTTTCAGGCATATTAGTATAAAACATAAAGCTTGAGGATAGTGGATAGTCAGCAAACCTTTTGGGCAGTGTTGGGAGCCTTTGTATCTGGATTCTCACATGTCCCTCTTTCTTTTGCAGCGTTGGGTGTGGAGCCTACATCGGAAACTCTTCTCCCCTGGCAGTCATGGAAGACAGGACTCAATTCCCAGAGACTCTGGGAACAGAACAGTTTGAGCTCCACAGAACACTGGAGAGGGGACATGGCATGAATGGGTGCTGTTGTCCAGCAGTACTGTGACCTGCCCCCCACCAAGTCACCTGATGGTTCTTCCATGCACATCACTCTGCTGCCATCCAATAAGGAATACCCAGACTTGTCTGCGATCCTACTCTGGGATGCCTCTGTCCCACAACACAGTACTCATCCAGTGCCTTTCCCACCATTTTTGTGGGCTGTGAAATTACTGAAAGCTGTTTGCTGAGCTGATGGTGTTGGTGGTGAAAGGTGGTTGTGTACCAGGCAAAGAAGGCCAAACCTACAGGCTCCATGTTAAGTTGTAAGACAGACTAGGAGGAGGAAATTCTCCTGAGCCAGTCCGTATCCATCAGTGATGAAATTCATTGAGAGTCTTTTGAATTGTTCCGTTTCCTGGTGCCCTATCTTTACAATCACAGCTGTGAGTCCCTAGACAAATTGGTATTTTGCTTAGTTTGATGGGAGATGAAAGGAAGAACATGTGATACACTTGCTGAGCAACCATAAGTACTTTCTGAACCACATCCAGGTTAACTCCAAAGGAAAAAAGGAGGAAAAAAGCATCTAGGCTGCATTGTTGGGGGAGGTGCTTATTATAGGACATAAGCCACCACACTCTGTTTGAAGGATCTCAGAGGCACTTACAGCCGAATCTGGAAAACTGAGTAATTATAGCAATATAGCTGATACTGTGGAGGCTCTTCTTGGACTGTGGCCCTTTAGGATGCAGATAGGAAGGGAACACCCATTTGGATTCTCCACCATAAAGGGGAAAACAGCCCTTTTCACACACAGAAAACTAGCTTGTCAAGGGTTCTGGTATGGTCATATCCTTGATGTGTGCTATTTTTCTTTTTAATGTGTGGGGAGTTTTGCCAAGAAGGAGCGCTTGGTAAAGTGTCTGTTCCAGATACATACACAAGCCATTTGAGGACATACAATCCAAAAAGGGCTGTACTACACTTCTGCTGAATATAAGATATCCCTCTGCCCAATACACAAGAAAGAAGTACACCTTAAAAACACAAGATAGGTAATGAAAGAAAACAGTCTTGGAATTGGAAGTTAGAGCATAAAACACAAAGTCTGCAAGACTATTTAGCAGACTTGTAATTCATCAGTATGTTAAATATCACCAATTTCTAGGAATTAAACAGCTCTAGTATATATACCTTTATCCATAACTGAATACTGTGGATCCCTACTAACCCCTCTTTTGGGATTACAACAAATTTTTCCATTTACAACCACTTTTTTGAGAAGACTGGTACTGGTTTAATTTGCCTAAATTAGACAGTCCCCCCTCCTTTTGGCATTAGAACAAATTTCTCCATTTAAAACTATATTTTTTGAAAGGACTAGTGCTAGTCTTTCGCCCTAAATTACTAGGATAAAATATATTACAAAAAAAATCAACTTCAGATTTACAAACCTAGGACAAATTAGTCTTAGCTGTTATGAGGGCAGTTGGCAAAGATGTAAACCTGTGGCTGGGCTGCATAATTTAAAGACCAGCTAGACACAGCAGAAGGTCTGTGCATTTACATTTCTTTTATGTAGAAAAGGTATTCATTTTAACAGTAATAGTAGGCAGATGGATAAGTTGATCACGTCTTTCCCCTGTTACAGTTTATCTCCCTCGAATACTTTTCGCTTTAAATTCTCAGACGAGACATTACTCTTGTTAAGTGGCCAGCAACCATGTCTGGATGTTCCTTTTTATACTTAATTTTTGTTTTTAAATACCAGTAGGTGCAAGTGGTAGGTGTAATTTTCATTGAGAGTGCAGCAAGCAGGGTGGATTAACTTTTCCTTACCCATAATCTCAGTGAAAAAAATCACCTACCTGCTCTGATGTTAGCTCATAACCACCAATAGGAACTTTTTCTTAAAGCTGTGTTAATCAAGACTACGAATAGAGAAGGAAGTATTAAGTTTCCCTATATGCTACGCTCCTGATGGATATATCCAACCCATGTGTCAGTCTGGTACATTTTTAAAAGCCCCCAGGCATTGTTACTAGCCACACAATTGGATGACATCTGGTTCTTCCCCAGATGAGTTTCAAGAATGGTAATGACATCAGCTTGTGGGAATACGACCTTGGGAAAAGTTAAGTATTTCTTATCCCTTTGTTGTCTTAACTGGATCAGCCCCTGCTTCTCCCTCATCTAATCAGGTGGTTCCATGTTTTAAGTATGCCATTATGCATTCCTTCACTCTGAGGCCTAAGTTCTATATAAGCTTGACTAGAGTAGATTCATTGAACCAGTGGGGTTTACTATGTGTTGACTCACCAATGAACAATACACTGAATAGGTTTACTGTAACGAACAGGATGTCAGCCTAAGATTCCATGTGTAGGTTCAAATGCTGTTTTCCATACAAAATCTTCCTTGCACGCAGAAAACTGATATGTCAGGGAAAAGGCTAGGTGAGAACTCAACTCCCTGACATTTAGTCTTCTAAGTGCAGGGATTTTTTTTTTATGTTGGAGCAGGCCGTCCCTTGAGCTTCAGCCTCCAAGTTTGAAACAGTACAATCCAGGCAGTTGTTTAGTGCCTCATCTTCAGTTTGTGAGATCTTGTCCCCACTGATTCACTTGCAAAATTTAGGGGATTTGGGTAGAAAAAGACAAGCAGTTTTTGTAGCCAAAATCAGAATTCCAGGCTTGGATTTTGTAGCATCTGTCAGTTCTTTCTGTGGTTACATTTCATTTGAGTGCTGGGTACCAGGACAAAGGTAAAGAATGTCTCTGGGGCTTGGCTGAGTTTGGTCAAGGAAGAAACCTATGCTCTAGTATTGCAGTGTTCCTGTAAAATGAGGATTTTCTAAAGAGGAGCTTTGGCTGCTCTGCAGGCTGGGCAGAGTGCTATAGTTGTATTGGTTCAAAGAAATTGGAATGGGCATAATGTCATTATTTGATTGAAATGTACCATGTTTTTGAAACTGCATACTGTGCAAATTGATTGTGCAGGCCCAGGTGTTAGGAAAACTTAAATATGGTGGAAACACTGATTTTATAACGCATTTGATGAGTGCTTTCCAGCTACTGCTGCCTGCAAACGTAAGCCATCGTAAGGTACTAAGCAACCACCTTGGGTCTCTGTAAATTAATGGTTATTGTTGCTAAACATGTAATCTTGTCAAAATAGTCAGGTTTGTCTAACAAGACCTTATTTTATATATAAAAAAGCATGCTGAAATATATTACTCACTTCTGTTATTCTGTTCTTTAGTTTCAGACATAGCTGTATATTACCTGTTTTCCCCTCATTTTACTTTCGTTATTTATCAGCTCGGACTGGAATTGTAATTAGACCCTTTTTACTTGTCACTGGGTTTTGATACTTTTTTTTATATATATATATTTAGCTTTTAATACTTTGTCAGCATATTACTTCTAGAAGTTTAGTTTTGGTAGAGACTGTTAGGGGCAAAAACATATCTTCAGCCAGCTCCTTTACAACAATGGGTAATTTGTTTAGGGCAATTACGTGCACATTTGGGCATCGATTTCATTAAAATTGATGGAGCTTCCTTCTGAGGAAACGTTAGATTTGCATCCATAGCCAGGTTACCTTTTCCCCAGCCCCAATTCCAGCTACTTATGGTCATACCAACATTTAATTCTTTTGCCTGACCTGGCTACACCCTTTCTCTTTCTCCAGTTTCCCCTTCTCTCCCACATGTAGGGGGCATTTAGAGGAGGGATACAATGGCAGCAGGCTCCTGCCTCGTTTCCCGGCCTATATGTCCTTTTTCCTACCCTGGCAGAGGCCTGTGCAGGAGATGAATAAAAACCTGGCCTGTGGTTGCTAGGCAACCATAATGTTCTGTTCTTACCCTTTTTCCTGAACTGACCCCAGTGGCTGAAGAGCAAGACGGAGAGCCCCTTTCAGCAGGCCTCATGCCTTAGACCAAACTTTCCAGGCCTGTCTTGTCAGCAATGTGGCCTGGCGAGGCCTGACTCTTACTCATCAGTAGTCTATAATCCTTCCCCACCCCCTTATCAGTTCACAAGTCTGGCTTCAGCTATTATGCGGAGGAGGCCGCAGCTTAGCATTTTGCTCTCCCCTCTTTGCTGTAGCCCAACAAAACAATGCCACAGGACCCCCCCCATGCCTCTCCCAATAGCTTTTTGTCAGAAAATGGCTCGCAGTGCCAGGAATTCAGCTGCGCTGACTTTGCAAGCAGACAGGCCTTCCAAACAGCACCGCATTTGCTATGACTCTGTTACGTAGATGGGGATCGGCTCTGCCAAGCTGGCCATGCCAATCATGTGCTTCCCCCCTCCCTCTGATCATGGCACAACAGAGCATACAAAGCCGGTCTGTGCCTAGCTATGCCAAGGCAGTGTTCTACTGCCTCCCCTCTCTATTCCCCCTGGCATATGATATGCCATCAAAAAAAAAAAAAAAAAGTGCACCAGGCTGATGCCTTCCCTCTCTCCCACCACTGTGGAGCAGAGCAGACAATGCTTGCATGTGCCAAGATGGTGCCTTTCTCCTCCATCCTCCCCACTTTTATCCTGGTCAATCAAAGCCATGCCCACCCTGTCTCCAAGGTCCAGGAGTTCGCAGTCTGCTCCCACCAGACAGCACTGTCTGGCCTTGCTAAATGGGGTAGGCAAATTCTTTTCAGTCTCCCCATAATGCTTCCTCTGGGCCTTCTCTATCCAACATCCCTCTCAGAAGCGGTGATCCTCCGCCTACTTGCAACCAGGATGCCCAGAGAGTAACTTTGGGGAACCAGGGCAGTGCCACCCACCCTCTTCGTTGCCTCGACTCTCTGGGGTCCAAAAAGGTCTGTTCCCCACCCTCCCCTTTTGAGGCAGGGCCTCCGCTCCCGACTCCTCGTCAACACAGACCCGCTTCCCCTTGATTCTTCCCCTCTTCCCCGTGGCAAATTTTGTTTATGCGCGCTTGTGTGCGTTTTGTTTCCCATTTGCTCCCCAAGGCCTAAAGCGGGCGGTGACAGACTGCTACGTTTCGTGTCCCCCCCCACGTCTCCTTCTCCCCCCCGATTCCAGTGCCCCCTCCCTCCCTCCCCCTCCCTCGGGGCAGGGCTGCTGCCCCCTCCGCGCCCGGCCGAGCGAGAGCGCACAATGGAGCCGGGCAATCCCTCGCCGCGCAAGGCTCAGAAATGCAAATCGCCGCCGCTGCCTGCGGCTCCGTACAATGGAAGGGAGGGAGGAAGGGAGCGAGAGAGAGAGAGAGGGAGGGAGGAAGAGAGAGAGAGAGTGAGTGAGTGAGAGGGAAGGCGAGGAGGAGAGGAGAGGGGGGAGCCCCATTGGCGGGGAGGTTCGCTCGCCCCGGCCCAGCCCCGACGACGCGGCGGGTCCCCGGAGCGCCCCCTCCTCCTCCGCGCCGCCTCGCCGTGCGCCTGGGTGAGTAGCTGCGCCGCGCCGCGTCGTCCGTCCGCCCGCCCACCGGGCGGCCCCCTCCCCAGAAAACCCGCCCGACCACTCGGCTCTTCGCAGCACGCACTCCCCCCCGCGCCGCCGCCGCTCCAACTCCGGCACCCAGAGCAGGTGCATAGAGAGCAGAAGGGGGGCCGGCAGGCAGGAAGGGAAGCGCGGCCGAGGGAGGCTTCGGGGTGGCGGCGGCGGGAGGAGGAGGAGGAGGAGGAAGAAGAGGGCATCCGGCCGTGGGAGTGCGCCGGGCCAAGCTCCGGGCGCGCGGCGGCGGCGGCGCACGGAAATCGCCCGGCCTCGGCCTCAGGCTTCGCTTATCCCCGAATGACCCGGGCGATTTCCTCCATCGCCGCTTCCTTCGCTCTCTCTCTCTCTCTCTAGCTCGCTTTCCCCCCTCCTCGCCCCCCCAGCCACGTGACCCCGATTGCGATGTTGTGGGGGGCTGCCTCGCACGCCTCTGTAGTGATTACGCGGAGAAATCTTCCACGGGAGGAAGGGGAAACGGGGTTGCCCGGGTGGGCTGCGGAGGCCATTTGGGGTGAAGGCGCTCCTGGGAGGTATGGCGGGGGGGGGCTCGTTGAGCAGGTGGCTCGGAGCCATGGCGGCGGAGGGGTGGGGGCTGTTGGGGAGGATGGCTGGGCGGGATCGCATCCCCTTTGGTGTGGCATCCGGGGCATCCCGCCTCCTCCCTGCTGGTACACATTGTGGAGGGGGTTACAGTCCCCTATTTTTCAGTGCTCTTTCGGTGCCACTAAATGGAGGATGAGGAGTGCAGTGTGTGGGGGGGAGTCTTATAGCCCAACGCCACAAAGTTGTGGTTCTCATAGACTTAAAACTTAACTCAGGGTGGGAATCAAATTGTATGGGGGGGCCCAATAGCCCTTAGTCAGTGGAACAGGCCCCTTGGCTCATCCTCCTTCTCTCCCCCCCACCCCATTCTGCTTTCGCCCCTGGAATGTGCACTGGAGCATTTGCTGAGGCAGCTGCTCCCTTTGTTTGGGGTGTGTGGGGTGGGAAAGGGGCGGTCAGCTCTGTGTCTCTCTCACCGGGACAGTCACTCTCTTGTCTCGCTTGCAGGCCAAGGCAGGGATTGTGGTGCTGAGTGGGGGGCCTGGGGCTGGCTCCCATTGATATCCCCCCTCCCCCTACTCACTCACAGCCTGGAAGTTGGCGGGAGTTGGCTTGAGGCCTGGCAGCCGCCCGTCCTATTCTCCAGGGGGAAAAAAAACCAGCCCACTTTTTTTCCTTAGGATGAGTTCCCCTAAAGAAGCAGCCATCTTGGTTGTTTTTTGAGCGAGACCGAATAGGCACCCTTATTTACAAAACACCCTGCTCAGCACAGTTGTGTCGTCTTCAAAGTGTAAATCTCCCTTCCTGTGTTCTGCACAAACAAGCAAGAGGAGAGAGTCTATCTCGGTCACACCGAGTAGGCTGCAAAGATTTAATATTATGGAGGATGATGTTATCAAATTAGTCGTTTGGGTAGTGCCATAGGCCCAGCATGGCATGGTGCCAAAGTGAATCAGCTGTCTTTTATGCAGGGTTGTGTATACCATCAGCCTACAGAAGAACAAGGCAATATTGTTTGATTTGGGGAATGCTGGCCACGGGACAAGTACCCAAAATAATTTCCCTTCATGTTGGGCCACCATTTTAGGTAGCTGGAATGTTTTCATCATAAGGGTGTTGGGATATCATCTGGTATGCTCTTCCTTACTTAGGGTTTGGCTTCAGTAACAGTTACAGAGCTTACAAAATAGTTAAGAAGATGTTAAAGGATGTGTAGAGTACCTCTCCTTCACCCCTAACCACAATCAGTTGTCCTCAGCCACCCCAAACTGAAATTATGGGATAGAATTTCACACACTGATTTCCAACCAGTCTCAAGCCCTATTTTCCACTGTTATTAAAAGCCAAGATTTGGTCATTTGAAAAGGAACAGAAACTGCTCCCACAGAACGCATACGCACATACCCTATCAAGCTTTCGGACTGCACATTTTTCAACATGGCAGGCTTTTAAGTTGTACAAAACTTTTCTTCAGGAATCAATAAAAAGTTCAAAGTAATGACTTCTTCCTGCCCGAGGAATATTTCTGTGACTCTCAAAAGACTGCCGCATTACATAGTCTGTCTGAATCACCTTAGGGCTTGTTCATACAAGTTTATAATGTTATTCTAAGGTTGTTATCCTGAAATAATAGCCTTTGTCTATACACGTAAAAATTCCAGGGAGTTTCCACCACACTCCATTACTGCCTTCATTCAAAGGTTGCTGTACACCATCCGACAGTAATCACAATCTAATTTTAGTTTACAACATGATTGCCTAGCTCAAGGTGAGAGAAATTTAGAAAGAAGTGTTCAGAGCCCTTGATCTTGCCATGGATTGCCAAATATCTTTCAACTAAGTACTACTTGAACATTGTACCAAATCAGCATTGCTGAGTTGAAAGTGTGTAGCATTGCTGAATTCAAGGTCTTCTGTTCCAGAATCACTGTACTTAATGAGAACATTTCTGCAGTAGAGAGTTGAACTGTTTTAATAATCATGCTTGTCTTCCCTGGGAATTCTGGGAACTGTAGTTTCTCAGGGAGGACTAGAGTTCTACATGGTCAGCTTTATTGTTAACCTACAACCAGTGATACCTTTTGGTGATGAGCAAGGAGCCATGACTCTTAAACCACTCGATATCCCCTTTCTCTTGAGGATGGAGAATGTATGGTTCTCCTAATGTTGGACTGAAATGACCAGCACCTTCTTCACCTTTGGCTGTTCTTACTAGGGATGATGAGAGCTGCAGTACAACATCTTACCTCAAGTTCTCACCCTTGCTGTAAATTGTCTTTCAGGAGAAGAAAAGTAATTTGTGTAACAGGATGTACAAACAGTTTATATGTGATTTTTCCTCAGAAAGTATAAGGCACACAGATATATCTGCGTGTGTCACATTGTAAGTTGAGATAAATTCTGAAGGTCAGGCCTGTGCTTATTGTTTGTTGTATGTACAGTGTCTAGTCTTTGTACAGGCTAGAAATAATGCTAATACTAATAATAAAACATGATGGTGATGGCAACAGCTGCAGGGTTGAGAAAGGAAGTGCTGTTTCATGGGATGTGATAAAGAAATAAGTACACAACCTTGTGATAAGCCTGCTATCTAAATACAGTGGTTAAATACTGAGGTATCTGTCTTTAGTTTTATGAATTGTATCATACAAACAGCAGAGGTTTTGGCAAAACTGTTCCTGGACTGAACCACTTTAGACAGCAGGTATGGGGGAATGGCATGACTGAATGTTCCTCTGTAGATATATCTATCTTGAAAACAGAAAACTAGACATAAGGCCAAAAAAATGTAGCCTTGCATCTCTGATCTGCTGGCCTTGTCTAAACAGGAATATGACTGATGTTTTATTTTATTTTTTTAAGCGGGAGGAAGCACTCAGCCTCGCACACACACTCGCACACAGGAAGTTGGTTCTGTGAAAGATATTGTCTTACCAGTGAGAATATATCAACTCCAGACAGACACTTCTCATAGTTTCCCTCTGTTCTTCCGTGAGGTCTGTTGCTGTGGGGCAGGAATGGGGGAAGGGAAGGGGATATCACATGATAAATAGTATGAATTCACTGCTCTGATTCATACATACCCAAACTATGAGTTGTCAGCTCAGATTTCCCCACTCCGTCTCTCTCCTTTGACAAAGAAGGATGCCTTGAACTCAGAGGAAGCTGTGAGGCCCTGTACTGTCTTTCTTCATCTTAGGTATCGTCTTGTAGCTTCCACACACCATACCCACCACACTGTTTTACCCCTAGCACGATATTCACAGGGATTAAAATTTTCTTACTGCCAATTTCTTTTGAATGTAAAAAGGATGTGCTGGAAATTGCATATTTTAAATACTTCCTAACATACCTTGACTGATCTATTGCACTCGTAAATCAGAATGGTCAAAGAGCAGATTTTCATTTTAATGGGCAAAGTGAAGATTTGAAAGCCTATTAGTGAGCATTGGAAGCAAGGAGTTCAGTTTCATTAATGCAGAGTCCAAACTTCTGATTCTGTGGTTGTTTGTTTGTGTGGTACAAGGAATGTGATGAGCATCTGGGATACATCATGTGTCCCTAGTTAGTGTGGGGCCCATGGTGCCTCAAAAGTTTGCACAATACACTCTGTAAGTGATGCAAACTAATACAGAGGTGGGAAGTCTTTTTTTTAAATGGTGGGTCATAGTGCTGATATAAATTGGCTGGTGGGCCAGACCAAGGAATGCATTTTAGCCTGCAAGCACTCTAAAGAGACTCCATTATGTATTACACTCAGAGGGATAGGTATCCTGCTGTGTGTGTGTGTGTGTGAGAGAGAGAGAGTATGTACCTTCAAGTTGTCTGTTTTGCAACCGTGCGGATTTCATAGGATTTTCTTAGGCAAGGAATATTCAAGAGGTGGTTTGGCCAGTTTCTTCCTCTAAAAAATGGCTCACAGCACTGGGTATTTGCTGCCCTGTACTCTCAGTGAAAGTGGATTCAGCTGAGCTGTTAACTCAGTTTGCATAGTGATCAGTTCACTGTGCTGCACCTATGTCCCTTTTCAGGATGCTTCTATGAAATAAAAAGCTTATCTGACAAACAAATTACCAGATAGGATGAGGGAAGATCAATGAGACCAGTGTGCTCATGCTCATCTCTGACATAAAGATACCCCAAATTCCTCTGCAGACTGCTCAACCTGCTACTAACTCCAATTAAGTCCAGTTTTAACTTTAAATTAGTGGCTAACAGTCCCAAAGGGTATATTTGCTTGTGGGCCTTGAGTGCAGGATTGAAAAAATTGTGACCTGCCTGTTGTTGTTGAAAACCTGCTCTCATCAGCTGAGCAACTCTAGCTAATTGTGAGGAATGATGGGACTAATAATCACCAACATCTGGATTGCTTCCTCTGATATTTTGTGTGTGTGTGTGTAAAACTTCTAACAGTTGAGACTTCCTCTATAGAAATCATGGCAGTTGGGGTTTGAGGGGGATGCTATGAATTCATTCTGATAGATATCTAGTTATTCTTTGCAAAACTATAGTTCCATGAGGAGATGGAATGAGAGTTCATGTGGTGTAGAGTCTCTGGTCCCTCTGGTTTGTGAATACATATGTTCAAATCCCTGGTGTTGTTGTTTGCCTTCAAGTCATTTCCATCTTATGGCAACCCTAAGGCAAATCTGTTACAGGCTTTTCTTGGCAAGATTTGTTTGTAGAGGGTTTGTCTTTTTCTTCCTCTGAGGCTGAGAGAGTGTGAGAGTGCATTTCCTTGGCTGAGCAGGGATTTGAACCCAGGTCTACAGAGTCATAGTCTAACACTCAAACCACTGTATCACACTCACTATCAGATTCCTACTCAGCTATAAAACTCAGCAAATTACCATTTCTGTGGCCAATCTGGCTTATATTAATTGAAAAGGAGGATGAGATGCATGCATTCCTCCCTTCCCTGAGTTTCTTTAGGAGAGAGTGAAGAGAAAATGGGTGTTTTTTTTTAAAAAAAAAATCATGTGTTTGTTTATTTAATCTATATCTCACTTTTTATTATGAGACCCAAAGCAATTTACAATATAATTTCATTCATTTACTAACATAATTTACCTGTGTACAGTGAATGTATTTTAATCTATTATCTAGGTCCAATGCCTTCTGGTGGTTTTACAATTGGATATGTGTAGGATAAGAGATGCAAGAAGGTTAGAAAAGTAATCTGTCCAACGTGAGGGAAGATATGGTCATGATGATCACATTTGCAGCCATTATGTAGATGGCTATGCTAGCAGAATGTTTCCATGCATACCATGCTAGATAAAATACCTAGAGATCACAGCCAGTTTCCAAAGAATTCATTCAAGTCATGACAATATCAGAAGAGTGTCAGTGTTTTGGAGTGATTCTACTGTTGGACTGGGACTTGGGAGCTCCATGTTCTCATTGAGCTCTGAAACTCACTGGCCAGTCTTTTCTCAGATTGACCTACCTCACAGGATTGTTGGGAAGATAAAGTGAGGAAAGCAATCATGTTAACTGAGTTCATCAGAGGACAGAATATAAATGCAACAAATACACAAATGCAGTTAAAGAGCTGTACTGGAACAGACTTGAGGTCCCCTTCTAACCACTGTAAATTGTCTCAGCTGATGGAATACAGAGGAGGGCCCTTCTGGAAGACTTTGGTTCTACACTACACAGTTATAATGCTATGATTCCACTTTAATTGCTGTAACAACATTATATGAAATCTTGTGATTTGCAGTTCAGGCTTTGGTGTTTGGAATTCTCAGCTGGAGGACTCTACAAACCCCAGGATTCCATAAAATCTTGCCATGGCAATTAAACTGAAATACAGTGCTATGATGGCTATACAAATTGGACTTGGAAGACAAGGGCAAGTCTAGAGGCAGAGAGAATACAGGCCCCACACAAGGAGGGAGTTCATTCGGGAACAAACCCACAAACCTGGAGCAAGCAAGAGAGAGGAAAACAGGAAGGAAGCTGCCTTTGCCCAGTGGTTTCTAACACTGGTGTGAGAAGATCCTTGGAACACCTTCTCCCTTTCCCTCCAGTGCTTGGCTTGGTGCAAGGAGAGAGGGAGACTGCTGGTTTCTTTTACAAAGAAGGGATGTTTGAAAGGATCTGGAAAAAATGTTTGCCATATTATTGGTTAAGTTATGAAAGAACAGAACTGTATTGCAGAAGATGACAGCCTTGCCAGAGGCAGAATGGGAGTGAGAGTTGGGTGAACAGCTTGATCAGGGTACGTTGCTTATGGTATCGGGGGGCATTTATGTGTCCTTAGTACTTGATGTACATTGCCATGTTTCAGATGTGCAGTAGGATGGGAACTCAACCAAGAGGTGCATGTACAGTTTTGTGTCTTTCTAATAACAGGACAGTTTTTTAAAAAATGGGGCCAATAAAGCTGTTAAAAGACATGGAGGTTCTATCAGGAAAAAATCTGGCGGCTCTAGCACTTCTTCAAGTTTACAGTGTGTTATGTCAAGCCCAGCAACCTCTCCCTCAGTTCTTCTTGTGTTTTCTCTAAGATGAGTGGGGAACCTTGGGCTCTTCAGATGTTAATGGCCTGATACTGTACTTTGCCACTGGCCAAACTGGCCAGGACCAAATGGACATGATACCTGGGAGGTCATTATTTCCCCAGCCCTGCTTTCAGGCCTGCTCCTCTCCATTACATTCATGCCCACAGTCCACTTCCTTTCCTTATTACCTAGTCTCTCTGGCACCTCCTTTCATCCTGCCTGCAACTTCTCCTGCCTTTTGCTGTGTAAAATTTTCCCTAATTTTAATTTCAAATATTTCCCTAACAGATGGTAAGCTGTTGTCAGCATTCTGATCTGTTATTAATAAGAAATACCTTCAGCCTCAGAAGCTAGAATATTTGTGAATATCCCCTGGTGTCATTTTAGGTCAGCTAGAGAGAGAGTCACTATGAGGAGCATTGGACTACAATCCTGGAAACCGGGTTCAATTCCTGGCTCAGCCACAGAAACCCACTGGATGGCTTTGGACACATCACACAACTCAGCCTGGGAAAACTCTCTGATAGGGTCGCCTTAGGGTTGTCATAAGTCAGAAACAATTTGAAGGCACACGACAATAATGGCTGTAGATGGTGCAGTGGTTTGAGCATTAGAGTATGACCCCGGAGACCAGGTTTTGATTTCCTGTTTGGCCATGGAAACCCATTGGGTGATCTTGGATGCATTACACACTCTTAGCCACAGAAAACCCCATGATGGGTTCACCTTGGGTCACCAAGTAGGAAACAACTTGAAGGCACACAGCAACAGTGGGTAAAGCAACAGTTTATGTCCAGTGCTGTTTTGTTTTTCTTTTGGATATATCACACACACAGTACATCACTTTCAAATAGGAGCAGCAATATTTGGCAAGGATGCTATCAGAGGCAGGAAGAACACCCATATGTAGCAGGTGATCCCAAAGCCAATACATTTATATCACATCTCATGAATTCCAGAGCCTAATGCTTTTGTTTTTATTGGCTTCTGTGGAAGTGTAGGCTTTTCTGTTATTCCGGTCTGTGGGTGGGTGTTCTGCTGAACTCTGGAAAGGAATGGGATGTTTTACGTGCAAAAGCTTGTACTGTGAGATTCTTTGAAGTATTGGGAACTGTTGCTAAGATGGCAGTTATTAACACACCATTTGCCATGTGTGTTCCTCACCTCCAGCAAGCTCCAACCACATTTGAAGCTCTCAAGAGCCTGTGAGGTAGATTATGTTTACTGTGATTTGTTGTTAAGTTATTCTTTCAGCTTCACAGCTCCCAAGATGGGAACTGAATGTGCATTTTTTCTCTTCCAAGCACAGATTTTAACCAATTGCACCAAACTGGATCACCCTTCCCACCTGTGATGAACACATTTTCCTGGAAGTTTCAGGAGGATCAGTTTTGCTATCTGTGACTGACAGCCTTGTATGAGATCAGGAAAGAAATTTCAAGCAGCTTCAGATTCTGGTGGATATTTTTTTCTTTGTTAGTCTTTCTGTGAACTCCTTAGTCATGACAGCAGATGCAGCTATAGCTTTTCCCAGCCTGTGCCTGTCACAGACTCCCTCTGCCTCTTGCCTGCAGGGAGGTATAACACTTAAGTCATTTTTTTTTTTTTGGTTCAGAAAGTGAGAAGAAAGAGTGGGAGACAGGGCTAGACAGGGAACAACAGGGTAAGAGAAGCTGTGGCTGCTTCCTTATTTTTCTTTCTTTCTTCAGAGCCACTAGAAAGGCAGACAAATATCTCCAGGTTGCAACCTGGCAACCTTTTATTTGGCTTGGCTTCCTTCTGTATGTCCTCTTACTGCCAGAGCAGTTTGGCTTTCAGCAACCCCAGGAATGTTGACCCAAGATCCACCATGAGTAAAAACTCTTGTCAAGGTTCTGTAGGCCATCTGTGGCATCTCAGGGAAGCAGAATAAAGATTGCTGTGCTATTTCAGGTCAGGCTTTGAATCTGCTCCGTTTCTGTACTCTCAGAGGAACAGGGTTTAATTTTCTAGGGAATGGTACACCAAAACTCAAATTTGGTCAGGAAAAAGAACCTCTTTAACATTACCAGAAGCCCTTCCTCTGATTTGTGAATCCTCCATCTGTTAAAAAAAAAAAAAAAAGGTACCGTGAACAAGTTTGGGGTCTGTTTAGTTCTGTTTTATGAAAGATGCTCTAAGATTTGAGCCCTGGCAGTGGCACAGATTAAGCTGCCTTGGCATCTTTGTGAAAGAAACTTGATAGATTTGTAACATAATGTGAACTTTGAAGTGGCAGCTGTGCCTGGAAAGACTGAACCTTTCTTGTTGGAATTCTTCTCTTCCCACCTCCATCCCTTTCCTGCAGCTCATGCTCCCACCTCACTACCTGTCCAGTGTGACATGCTGGGTGCCGTCCCATTGGCTGGCCTTTCATCTGTCAACAACTAAAGCATGTGATCAAGAGCACCATGGAGGTGAGTGACTGGAGTCAGCAGACCAAGGCCGAATGTGGCTGGAGATAAGGAAAGTAACCCAAATGCCTCCTCTCCCTGAATTTTCTATTTTAACCTTCCCTCCTTCATTGGCCATTTGTCTGAAGGCTACTGAAGGTGGGTGACTTCTCCCAGGTTCATCTTGGGTTAATGTATAAATGATCCTCATCTCCTACCCAAACTGCCCACTTCTCAGTGACTGGCAAAATAAGAAGATTTTGTATAATTATTCCCGGCCAGTTTAAGGCCTGGAGAAATGACTTTCCTCTCAACCTCTGCAATTCTTGCGCCTACTAAATGTAACAGAGCAAATTGGCTCTGTTCATTGAAAACGCTCTCCAAGTGTTTGCAGAGAAATCACTGCACATTTGCCAGTTTGCTCTGTTACATTCAGTAGGCGCACAGATTGCAGAGACTGAGAGCTAAGTCATTTCATCAGGCCTTAAATTGGCTTAAATTTAAACAAATGGAGAACCAGCATTGTGTATTGGTTTGGATGTTGGACTAGGACTCCAGAGTTCGAATCTCTGCTCAGCCACAGAAATCCACTGGGTTACTTTGAGCAAACCACACTCTCAGCCTCAGAGGAAGGCAGTGGCAAACCTCTGAACAAATCTTGCCAAGAAAATGCAAGAAGTGTTGCCTTAGGGTCACCATAAATTGGAACTGACTTGAAATCGTACAGCAACAACCACAGCAGCTTCAACAGAGGCAGAATTTATTGGCTTATTATCTTTATTTTAATTTAAGTTCCACTTTTAACATCACAGATTCTTCCAAGGTGCCTTACCAATATAATCCAAAACATATGAACAAGATCAAAATCAAACAATATTGAGTGATAACTTGCCAGAGTTATTCCCACAGGATGATTGGTGTCAGTTTGGCTCTATGATGGAAGAGAGAGAACATTTCTAACTGGATCAGGGCAAGCTGTTCAGCTTTTCTTCCAGGCAGTTAGTATCAATTGCTGAGATGGGGCAGCAGGAGTATAGCAGATGGGGGGGGGGCAAATGAAGGCATTGCCCCTACAAATAAGAATTCTGCCTCCCAGTTTCTTACCAGTCTCCAAATTTCTGGCATTGCAGTAACTTGAAACTTCAGCTGAGCATCTAGAAATACAGTTTAGGCATCCAGAGAAAAGCATATAGTAGAATCCTGCAAAACACTAACGCTTCATGAACTTACTAAATTGTTTCACATATACGAAGAAGCCATTCCATGCATGTACACTTTGCATGCTGTGGGGCTCACCTTTAGTGAATCTACAGCTGTGTGTGAAAATTTATTCTCAACTTCAACACATGTGCTGACACCATCCAGGTGTTCTGCACCTCATCACATAAATCAAAATTCAGTAATCTTGCCTTTTGAAGGTAACATACTTGAAGGAATTTGAAGCGGGCAGTTTTTCCACATGTTTGCAGAGAAATCACTTCACATTAGACTTCATTAAGAGTTCAGATCATTATAGTAGGATAAGATGCACAATGTGCATTTAATTCCTGGTTACTGTTAGAGAATTTACAGAACTAATTTGCATGTGGAAAATACTTGGATTGAAACCAATTACCAGAAGCTTCACAGCATACTTTCTAATTGAAATGCATTGATTGGAGGTTATTTTTATCATCATCTGTGAAAACTTTTCCCCACAAAAACCTCTTTTATTGTGACCACTTCTTAAAGCCTTCCAGCTCCTCAGTTTTTGTCTCTGCCCCGCCCCCCATGAACGTTGTTTCATTATACCCATGGGGGTGTGGGCAGTCCAGTCAAACTGGAATAAGAACAGCAAAATAAGTGACTGCAGGAATAAAACAAAAACAAGCAAAGAAAAGAACAGAATGAGCTCATCCTCCATTGAGGATGTTTTTAATGTAACAGAGCCATGTCACTCCATTATGTGTAGTAGAAGAAAATACTGAGGGACTAGAAAAGCTGACGGTTCCTTCTAGCTCAGATTTTGCTTCACACCAGGGAATAATTCTGAGGTTTCCAAAGCATCCTGATCCTTGGAGACAAGAATTTACAACTATACAGAGTTCATTTCTAATTATTGTTGTTGTTGTGTGCCTTCAAGTAGTTTCCAACTTATGGTGACCCTAAGGTAACCCTATCGCAGGAGTTTCTGGGGCTGAGAGTGTGTGACACAGCCAATGGTTTCCATGGCTGAGTGAGGAATCAAACCCTGGTCTCCAGGGCCATAGTGCAACACTCAAACCACTACATCATGCTGGTTTTCCCTCTTGTCATAGCTCAGGAGGACTTTGCTGGTATCTTTAGTTCCAGCAGTGGGTATGACAGCCCTTCATGTTCTTGTTTCTTCAATTAAGGTCCACTGTTTGTCCCCACAAGATTCTATACTCAAGCTTTGCTAATTTTCTCTTCTGACTAGTGAGCCTAGAAATTAGTTTTCACAATTGGTCTGTATCAAAAAAGCAGAATTGGACTTTTGCTTCTAAAGGGAGAACTATATCACCCACTTCTTTTAAACTTAGGTGGAACTTTGCTCTCCCAATAGCAACGTTTATTTGGCTGAATTAGCAGCTGCTAGCTTACATAGTGTTCCATGGATGAGAAGCTGGCCTGACTGCTGCTGTTGTGGGAAGGGAAGCTCAAATCCCAGAGGAGCCTTTTATGAGGAGAGAAGGGGCTTTTTTGTTTGCTTTGTCTGCAGGTTGTGTGTCAGCCCCTGGTTTGCTGACTGCTCTCTGAAAAGTCAACAGGAAGGTTAACATCATCTCCTCCTTCCTCCAGCAGCAAGCTGGAGCAAGTCACAGTGGCGCACATAAAGGGTATAGGGCAGGGGTGAGCAAAGTGTGGCCTACAAGCTGCATGCAGTCCCCCCGTAGCTGCCAGGTTCCTTCAGGGGTCAAAAAAAATTAAGATTTTCTTTTGCCCCCAAGATGCCCCTTAGAGGATATCGGAAAGCATTCTTGCCATGTTCCCTGCCCCTGGCCATTTTAGGCCAAGGAGAGGAAGTGAATAAAATCTGATTTCCAGTCACTTCTTGTTGTAAAAAAAGGGCTTCTCCTGGGCCTAAAATGAGCTGAAGCATAAAAACCTTGCAATAATGCCCCCACTCTCTGACAGGGCATTTGGGGAGAAAACATTTATTTTTATTTGATTAGTTTATTTATTTGCTGGAGGATCCAGTTCTCCAAGATCTCTGGAGGGGCTGTTGTGCCCCCCCTTCTACCCCTAGTATAGGCGAAAATGCAGTTCCACACTTTCATTTTCTCCTCTTTGCCACTGCAGGGTCCAGATTACCAGTTGCCTTCTGCCAGCCCAGCCGGGGTGGCCCTCCCTTCCCCCTCCTCCTCCTCTTCCTGCGATGGAGCCGACACCCTGCCTTTCAATGGGGAGCTGGACCTGCAACGCTATTCCAATGGGCCAGGAGGTCCAGGGGGTGAGGCTCGCCCTTACCCTTGCCCCATTTGCGGCAAGCGTTTCCGCTTCAACAGCATCCTGGCCCTCCACACACGGATCCACACCAGTGCTTACCCTCTCACCTGCCCCTATTGTGGCCATCAGGCAGGGCAGCGTGCCAGCCTGCGCCTCCACCTCCGCTCACACTGCCCTGAGGCCCGTGCCCGTCTCAGCCACCAGAGCCGCCTACTGCTTGAGTTGGAAGAGCGGGCGCTTCTGCGGGGGCAAGAGGAAGAGGAGGAGAAAGAAGAGGAGGAGGAGGAGGAAGAAGAGGAGGAGGAGGAGGAGGAAGAAGAGGAAGAGGAACCAGTTGCTCCTGTCCCTCCCCCACCCCGGCCCATCTTCCGCTGCCCCTTCTGCAAGGGCAAGTTCCGCACTGCTGCCGAACGAGAGCGCCACCTCCGCATCCTCCACCAGCCGTACAAGTGTGGGCAGTGCCCTTTTGCTGCCGCCCAAGAGGCAGAACTACAGTGGCACCATGAGCAGGCTCACAACCTCCTTGCTGCCAGGCCACCTACCCCTCCTGCCCCTGTCCCTACCTCGCCCCCCACCCCAGTCCCACCCGCCCCTCCGGCTTCTGCCCCCGCCACTCCCTCTGCCTCTGCGCCCACGGAGTTCCGTTGCCAGGTTTGTGGGCAAGCCTTCACCCAGTCCTGGTTCCTCAAGGGCCACATGCGGAAGCATAAAGACTCCTTTGACCACAAGTGCCAGGTGTGCGGTCGCGGCTTCAAGGAGCCGTGGTTCCTCAAAAATCACATGAAAGTTCATCTCAGCAAGCTGGGCCTCCAGAGCGAACAAAGAGGGCTGGGGGCCAGCCGGTCAGCACAAAGCTTACTGGTGGGCTGTGAGGCCCTGTATCCATCTCTTCTCTCTTCCCGGCCCACAGACAAAGCTGGCTCTGGCAGTTTTTTGGGCTATGGTGACGCCAGCTGTGCCGAACGCCTGCAGGCCACAGCTAGGGCAGTGGAGAGCGGCCAGCAGTGGAGGGAACGTTCATATGCGGGTGGGTCCAAACTCGTAAGAGAAGACACAGGGGGGACCCACCGCTGTCCGGACTGTGCCCGGACCTTCAGCACATTCCAGCAGATGGCCTTGCACCGCCAAAGCCACTTGTCCCGAGAGAGAGAATGGAGCAAGGGACAGTCTTTGGGTTCTCACCTTCTCACAGGACACTGGCTTCCCACCAATGTGAGAACCTCCACTGCAGCTAACGCCAGCCCAACTCTACTGACCCAGGAGGAAAAGAGTAAGTATGGACAGGCAGATTCTCAAAATGGATACTACTGCTTTGTAAAGATGTGGGTCTTCTGTTTGCTTGCCTTTTTGTGGACAAGTACAGAAGACTGATAATGGTCTGAACTCCCCCCCCAAAAAAAAAAAACCCTCACAAGGATGCAAATCCTTAATTCAGACCAGGATTGGTAATCATATGCTTCTCCAAATGTTGCTGGACTGCAAGTCCCAGAAGCTCCAGTTGGCATAGTTAGTGCCACGGGTTGCTGGGAGTTGGAGTCCAACATCATCTGGATGACTGTTTGATTCCCCAGAGCTTTGTCTAGACCAATTCATTGTAAATACTAATACTGTAGATTTGTTTGTTGCTGCACAAAACTCTGCTTCCTCAGAGGAAAATGGACTAATTCCACCCTCCATATTGCATTGTTAATGTAGCCTCATGTATTCTTCTTTTTATAAGAGGGAATACGTGAGGTCAGTTGTGGGGGGAGATGAGAAAATGAAGGCATATGTCCAGTTGAGAGGTATGAATAGAGGTCAATAATTAACCAGTGCAGACCAAAAGTAAACAAAGCAATATTTACTGGATGTGTACCTTGTAAAAATGCTTACTAAAATAATAGTTTCGCCAGTGGCCTTTGTGGTAATACCTGGTTGCCACCATTGTTGTTGTTGTTAGTGCTGTTGTTTTTGTGTGCCTTCAAGTTGTTTCTAACCTATAGTGAACCTGTCAGAGTTTTCTTGGTAAGGTGTGGTCAGAGGGGGTTTGCCTTTGTCTTCATCTGAGAAAGTGTGATTTGCCCACAGTCACCCAGTGGGTTTCCATAGCTCACTGGGGATTTGAACCCTAGTCTCCAGAGTTGCAATTCAACACTCAAGCCATTTTTGCACTAGATTGTTATAGTGCTATTATTCCACTTTCAGCATCCTAGGGTTTGCAGTTTAGGGAGGGGCCTTTAGAATTCTCAGCCAGAAAGCTCTTTGGCCTCAGGAAACTACAAACCCCAGAATTCCACAGGATGTTGAAAGTGGAATAATAACGCTATAACAGCATAGTGCGGAAATAGCCTCAAACTGTTACAGTATGCTGGCTATTGTTTATTGTCTGAGAAAGAGGCCAAGTTTGGGGCGAGGGGACGGTGTATTTGCTACCTTCCACCAGTATGTCTTGGCTATAGGACTGGGGGGAGGGTCATCACCCACCCATTAAGAAACCCCTCCACAGGTGGGTGATGCCCTTGTTCCTGCTGAAACAACACTTTGAGACCCTGCTGTGCAGATGCAACTTGACTTCACTCTGCATACGAATCCGATCTTTCACCTCTTTGAGGGGAGGCTGTATATCTCAGTACCCGCTGTTTCACAGAATGCCTATCTCTTGTTTTAAACCCAGCTGGAGCACTGTTGTACCACCACCACAGATATTTTGAACTCCAACTCCCATGTCTCTTACATTGGTCATGATGCCTGGGTTTTGAAGGAATTAAAGATGTTGCCAGGGAGGAGACGGTGTACACATTCCAGAGCCCTTGTAAAATAAATCTCATTATGCGGTTTCCCACACTTTCATACACTAGCACAGGAAAAAAAATGCTATCTAATCTGCCCACCTGTATCTAGCTTGGCCATTCATGTGAATTAGCAGGAAACAAAATATAATAAAATAAGCTGATATTTATAAATAAATAGTAACAACAACAATAATACATTTTTATTTTTTACTAGCCTCCCTCTAAGGCTCTGGGTATAACACAGATTAATATACAATTAAAAACACATCATAGATTAAAAAACACAAAGGACACATAAAACTATTTAAACTACATCAATTTAAAATTCTTAGTTAAAAATTGACTGTGTAGGCCTGCCGGAAGAGATAGTTCTTTAGTACTTTTTAAAATTCAGACAGCCTATTTTGCTGTTGAATCTTTTTCAGCAGGTCATTCCATGATCCAGGAGTGACCAATGAAAAGGTCCTCTGAGTGACTGTAGCCAGTTTGGTCCTGACTGGTTTAAGTAAATAGCCTCCAGAGGACCTGAGTGTATGGGGCAGATTATATTGGAGGAGGCGATCTTCCAGATAAAACTTCCATACCTAGCCTGCTGGAAGTGTCAGGCAACCCGCTGTATAATTGTTTACTGATTTGATCTAAGCCTGACAAGGAGATTTGTGCAACCCAAATGCATGCTCTCACAATTTATAATATTAATTGGACTTCCTGAAATGCATCTATTGCTCTCCAGTTATGGAAACCTGCCCAATCATCCCAAATTCTGAACAAAGCAACTTCAATTTGAAATTTTGAAGGAAATAAGAAACAGCAAAGGTCCTTGTGACATCTTAAAGCTTAAAGAAAATATTACAGCATAAGCTTTCATCCGTGAAAGCTAATGGTATAATAATTAAAGGACCAGTATGTTGTAGTGGTGACTGTAGAAGTAGGACACTGGGACACCATGTTTCAAATCCCTGCTCAGTCATGGAAACTCACTGGGTGACCTTGAGCAAGTCACACTCACTCAGTCTCAGAAGGAGGCAAAGGCAAACCCCCTCTGAACAAATTGTGTGCGAAGATAGATTTGCCTTAGGATTGCCATAAGTCAGAAATGACTTTGAAAACACACAACAACAGTAACCCGAAAAGTTTCCCATTGGAAACAGAAAGAACAGATTACATCTGTTTGAGTGAATGCGACTTTATTTTAAGCACATACCTAACACTACAAATATAAGAATTTCATGTTTTTACATTTCTAGCTTTGTGTTTTGGTGAGGTTGTCACAAAAATAAACACCCTCATAAAGCTAGTAATGTTGCATCTATTCCTGGCTACAGAAAATGATTGCTAGTCTAATTAAATCTGTGTTATAGAAACCCACTCATTTTCATGTTTTACATATTGTTTAGCTCAAAAAAAGAAAAGCTAGGAAGTGTGAATCATATGTTACCTCACCTAGATGAGGAGGTGATTTAACCGTGCCATTTTTATGCATGGCAGATGTATTGTTTAAATGTTGCCCTCAGGTGGTGAGAGCTAGAATTTACCACACTAGATAATATAGTATAATTAGAAGTCAGGTTGTGAGATTATTCCGTTATTTATATATGTGTACTTGGTTGGAAAAATTGATTTCTTGCATGTTCAGGCAGAAATGCAAGACTTCATTCTGCACCTTCTGTGTGCGCGTGCGTGCATTTATATGTATTTCAACTTACCCAGAAGGCCAGCACAAATCAATAGTAAAGCTGTTATACTGACAAGTACCCAAGATGTCCACCATTACTCCCTTCAGCTATACTAGGTGACACATGGGTTACTCCTGTTATTGTCTGGCTGCATAATGAGACCATAGGCCTGTTCAACCATTTTGAAACTGGATAAAGCTTATTGGGGAATTCAGATGGTTTTAAAACAAGTCTAGCTCAAAAAGCAACAATTAGCAATATGACCACTGGCAGTGCAGTTTGAGGCTGATGGTAAGTTGTAAGCCAAAATACATGGTGGGCTCAAGTTTCTCCAGGCTCGGAACAGAACAGATATGGGAAGTGTGGCTAGATCTTCCTCCCCCCTCTGCTGCCATTTTTGCCCCCTTCCAAATGTATTCTGAATAGGAGCACTTTTTCTGCTTATGGAGGCTCTTCCTGTGCAAGGTAAGAGCTTCCATGGACAGGAGAGGTGCTACCGTTGAGAAGGCTTCTCTCTCCCTAGATAGGATGACAGAAATGGCAATGAAGGGGTGGGTAGAGATAGCATACTTCTGCTCCTCATGCGTTTTCTCTGCCCAAGTTTCATAATATCAGACTTAGGACCTTTCTGCACTACACTGTTATAGTGCTATTATTCCACTTTCAACGTCCTGTGGAATCCTGGAACTTGCAGTTTAGGGAGGACCATTTAGAATTCTCAGCCAGAGAGCTCTTGGGGCTCAGGAAACTACAAACCCCAGAATTCCACAGGATGTTGAAAGTGGAATAGCAGCACTATAACAGTGTAGTGCGGAAATGGCCTTGATCGTAGCCAAAAGGCTATCCCAGAAGTGATTACAGGAAAGAAGAAGGGAAGACCAGAAGCATGGTAAGGTTGCCTAGCAACTTTAAACAGAACAACCAAAAAGAGCGCTTTTCCCTTTCAGGATTGCATTAAGGTTTTCATTGGCCCTAGGCACTCTTTTTTTTTTTTTTGGTAAAAAGCCCTGTTGGGAATTTTTTATTTGGTAAAAAGAACAAAGGGGGAAATAAAACAATACGATCCTAGCATAGAAACATAAAAAACAACAAACAATACTACCTACAACAAGCATCTTACTTTAAATATAACAAAAACAAATACTAACCAAACAGAACTAAAATTGGTTCCTGCTCTTATTGCAAACAGTTAATATTACTTAAGCATTAGCACTTACCTACCTATTAAATCACTCATTTTATCCACTAGTTACTGATTGTTGCTTATCATTTATCATTTTAGTTATTTGCTTACTTAATTTCTCAAGTTCATAATTCACTGTAAGCTAGGCTTCTTCTTCGTGGTCTCTGTGCCTTCATACACTAGGAGCTTTAGCGCCTGCGCGGTAGCGTTCGGAAACTTCTAGAGCTTGTTCACTTGGCGGGAACCCCTCCCCCACGCCGGACTGCGCATGCTCCTCCCGCCGAGCAACGGTCTCTCCTCAGTTCTTTCTCGTCCGCCGCCGCGTACGGAAGGTTCTTTAGTTTGTTCCTCTCACGTCGTGCTTGGCTTGCTGTTTTTCACGGTTTTACGGACTTCGGACTGTCTTTGACCTCTCTTTCGGACTCCCCCTTCGGTTTTCGTCTTTTTGGATTTCGGAGTTTGGCGTTTCTTCGTCTTATGTCCGCGCTCTTTAAGAAGTGCGTGTCCTGCGGCCGCAAGGTTGCCCTCAACGACGGCCATAAGGAGTGTCTCTTCTGTTTGGGCGAGTCCCACAACATCCGGACTTGCCCAATTTGCAGGGATTTTACTCCCCAAACTCTTCGCAACCGCTCCGCGAGACTCAAATCTTATTGTTGGGAACAGTCTCTGCGGGCGATGAGACGAGACCTCCACTTCCAAGATGGCCGACAAGAAGACGACCACGCCATCGACGGTATCGGCGGCTGCCGTTCCGTCCACCTCGTCGGTATCGGGCTCGGTACCGGCGAAAACGCCGATCTCGGCGTTACCGAGGATCCCGAAGCTGTCGGCGGCTGCCAAGTCAGCGAAAGGATCCTCGACGGCGAGGAAGGCTGAGGCTCCCCTTACGGAGACGCCTGCAAAAAAGCGCCCTGCTCCGGACGGAGGCAAGGGCAAGGAGAAGGAGAAGAAGAAGAAGGAAAAGAAGCGCTCCCCGGCTGGGGACGCTCAACCTCCTACTCCTCCTCCTACTCAGCAGCCTTCCAAAGGGCGAGGCGAGTCCGTCGACCTCTCGGAGGATGAGATCGAGGACGTTCCCCAACAGCGCCCGGACTCGCCTGTGGCAGACCCTCCAACCCTGGTGGAGGAGCGCCACCGCCCTCTTAGCCGTCGCAGGTCGGCCGACCTGCAGCAGAGAGAGCCCTCTGCTTCTCCGGAGCGGCGTTCGACCTCCTTCAGGTCCCGGTCCCGCTCTTCCGAGCGTCCGGTGGCCTCGCCGCCTCCGAGGGAGACAAGAGAGGAACAACCTCGCTCGTCTGCCTCCAGATACACCTCGGCGTCCTACGTGGCCAGGTACGCGAGGGAATCTGAATGGAGAGAGCGCCCGGCCTCCTATCGGTCGCATTCGCCATCGTACCGGGATCGGTACCATCGTGGCCCGAGTCGCTGGGAGACCTTCCGGAGGTCCCGGTCACCTCGTCGACAGCGCGAATCGCGCTCGCCTAGAGGGGACGAGGCTCGGTACCGTCGACGCCGAAGCCGATCTCCGTCGGACCGCCGCTCCTTCAGCCGCTCTCCCTCCCCTCGATATCATAGGGCGAGGGAGCCTTCACCACGGTATCGGGCGATATCGCCACCTCCTAGGGTCACGGCAACGGCGACGCGCCCTACGGAGTCGGTGGTGACTGAGCGGGCTACGACGACGTCAGCCTGCCAGACTACCCCGGTCACCACCAAGAGGGTGAAGTCAGTGGTCAGCCATCCCAAGCGGGACGCTGCTGCTACCACCGCCCCGGCTGCGGAGAAGCCTAGGAAGGCAACACCTGCGGCGACTACGAAGGAGCCGGAGAGCGTGCGGCGAGAGGACTCACCGAGCTCGGAGTCGTACGACTCGAGTGCGGAGTCTGAGGTGTCTGAGGCGGCCTCCCAGGAGTCTCCTCCGTTGGGATTCGGGGACCCGATCCCAGATTCTGCTCCAGAGGACGTCCACCAGTTCTCTGCGATGCTGCTCCGCATGGCCACTACCCTCGGCCTTAAGATCGCCGATGCGGAGCCGGAGGATGACGATCCAGCCTTCTCCGTTTTCGAGGAGAAGCGACCTTCCACGGCCCCGCTGCCTCTCCTGCCCCGGGTATCCAGACTGGTGAAGGCTGCCTGGGATAGACCGGCCTCGGCTCACCGATACCGCAGCGGTTAGAACACCTCTACAGGGTGCAGAAGGATAACGCCGGTTATCTATTTAATCACCCTGCACCGAACTCTGTGGTCGTCGAGTCCGCGCAGACGAAGGGCTCCGGCAGGCAACACACCACCCCGCCGGACAAAGAGGCAGATTTGGACGCCTACGCAAGGAGGTTCTATTCGGCTGCCTCCTTGCAGATCAGGCTGTCCAACACTCAGGCTTGCCTCGCGGCATACCTGAAGAAAGTGCTCGATCGCCTGCAGCCAGCGATGGAAGCGGTACCGGAGGACATCCGCCAAGCCTCCTCCGTGATCTTCAATGAGGCTATCTCCATCGCTCGGCACCAGATGGCCTCCTCCCGGCATGCAGTGGAGATCGCCTCCCGGGTCATGGCGGGATCCGTCGGCCTCCGCCGCCATGCTTGGCTTCGACCGGCCGACATCCAGGAGGACACCAGAAGGAGGATTGAAGATCTCCCCTTCGACGGTGAAGGCCTATTAATCGTCCACAAGAAGTTTTGGACAATCTCGTCAAGGCGAGACTGACCGCAAAAGATCGGGCTGCAGCCGGCCACGCAACCCGCAGGGCCTCCACCTTCCGACCATCCTGGCGACGATCTTCCACCTCGTCGTTCCAGCGTTCGGCCCAGTCTGGACATCGAGACCGTCCTCCGGCTCATCGGCCAGACGCACGATTAGGCGGCGCCCGCCTTCGTCGAAGAAGTCCTCCTCCGAGACAAAGTCCCGGTTTTGACGTGCCTGGCAGGACCCACCAATACCCACTCTTCAGCCTACCATCAGCGCTCGGAGACCGACCGACTCTCGCTCGACACCTAGCGGACTGGCAGTATGTCACTACGGACTCTTGGGTGCTTTCCATCGTCCGTCTTGGCTACGCCATCGAGTTTCTCGATATTCCTCCTCGCGGCGTTTATTACTCCACGCCGTCGAGTCCGGCCCTCCTGGAAGAGATCCAATCCCTCCTCCAGAAAGGGGCGATCGAGCGGCCCCCGCAAGAGGCCAAGACCCCCGGGCTTTTTCTCCAGGTACTTCACGGTACCGAAAGCCGACGGTACCCTCCGGCCGATCCTAGACCTCAGAGGGGTGAACTACTACATCCGCCCCAAAAGGTTCAAGATGGTCACGATACCGTCGATCCTACCCTTCCTACATCGAGGGGACTGGTTCGCCTCCATCGATCTCCGAGACGCATACTTCCATATCGCCATTCGCCCGCAGCACAGACGGTACCTCCGCTTCGCAGTCGACGACACCTGTTACCAGTACAAGGTGCTGCCGTTTGGACTCTCGACTGCCCCAAGGGTCTTCACCAAGTGCATGGCCCCGGTGGTATCCTACCTGCGGACGAAGGGCGCTTCCGTCTTCCCCCTACCTCGACGATTGGCTGTTGGTGGCGTCCTGCAAACAAGATTTCCACGACGTCCACATGACGTTGTCACTCCTGACCCGCCTTGGTCTACGAGTGAAACCGAAGAAGTCCCACCTCGAGCCGGCGAGGATCTTGGACTTCATCGGGGCGACGCTCGACTCGACCTCCGCCAGGGCGTACCTACCAGAGTCTCGAGCACAAACCTTGATCCGGGCCGCCGCTCACGCTCGTACGGCCCCCGTTATCTGCGAGAAGCGTCCAGCAGCTCTTGGGCTACATGGCTGCGACGACCGCTGTGACATATCTCGCCAGGCTGAGAGCAAGACCTCTTCAACACTGGTTCGTCCGCATATTCGACCCCCTGCGAGACGAACAGACACTCCGACTGCAGCTGCCGGGAGACGTCCGCTCATCCCTCCGATGGTGGCATCGCGACGCAATCTCATGTCGGGGATGCCTTTCCAACAGCCGACACCGAAGGTGACGGTACGACCGACGCCTCCCTGTATGGATGGGGTGCCCACTGCGGCGATCTCAGAGTCCGCGACAAAATGGACCGACGACGAGACCGCTCTCCATATCAACGCGCTGGAGCTGCTCGCCATCTGGAAAGCCCTACGGGCGTTCCGCCATGCCGTGGCGGGGCGCACGGTCCTGATTCTGACGGACAACACCACCGCCGTCTGCTACATCAACAGACGGTGGGACTGTCCACGACCCTGCTCGACATCGCGCTCGGCCTGTGGGAATGGTGCATTCGCCTGCACACACATCCCGTGGCGGTTCACCTGGCCGGGCAGGAGAACACCACGGCAGACGCCCTCAGCAGGGACACCTCATCCCATCACGAATGGTCTCTCTCCGGAGAGGCGTTGGAGCTGATTCGGGACCGCTGGGGCGAACCATCGATCGACCTCTTCGCGACCAGGGAAAACGCGAAGTGTCGCCGATTCTGTTCCAGAGCGGGCCACGATCGTGCCTCCATCGGGGACGCTTCCAGTTTCCGTGGACCGGGGAACTCCTCTACGCGTTCCCGCCGTTCCCGCTGCTCGGCCGGACGATATCGAAGATCCTCGCCGACCGAGCCGACGCGATCCTGGTAGCCCCGTACTGGCCGAGGCAACATTGGTTCGCACCCCTGCTACAAGCCGCGCGAGACGACCTGCTCCGGTTGCCACCGACACCGGACCTGCTCTCCCACTCCGGCGGCCGAGTCCTCCATCCGGACCTGCCACGCCTGGCCCTCCATGCCTGGAGGATATCGCACTAGACGATCCCGTGCTCGGTACCGTCCTCGTCGCGGCCAGGAAGGAATCCACCCGTCGCAACTATCAATACAAGTGGCGACGCTTCCTGACCTTCGCTAACGAGAGGAGTGAGCCGGTATCGCCCGCGGGGCTCTCGACCGTCCTGCACTTCCTCCTGCACCTCCGGCAACAGGGCCTGGCGTTTCCATCCCTGAAGGTGTATCTCTCCGCGATCGTGGCATACCAACCGCCACGATCTGCTGCCTCGGCCTTCTTCAGGAACGATACCGTTAAGCGGTTCCTGAAAGGACTTCATCATCTCTACCCGCCGGTATCGCCGCCGCTACCGCCGTGGTCCCTCTCGCTGGTGCTCTCGCAGCTGACGAAGCCGCCCTTCGAGCCAATGGCGACCTCGGATGACAGGCTCCTGACAATGAAAACTGCCTTCCTGGTAGCGGTGACCTCAGCGAGGCGAGCGGGTGAGATCACAGCTCTTCGTTCCGATGAGCCCTTCACGGTCTTCCACAGGGACAAGGTGGTCCTGAGACCTGACATCTCGTTCCTGCCAAAGGTGGTGTCCAGTTTCCATCTCAACCAGGACATCATCCTGCCTGCCTTCTTCCCGAACCCGACGACACCGTTGGAGCGGTCCCTCCACTCCCTGGACGTGCGTCGGGCATTGGCTTTCTACAAGGACAGGACTGCTTCCTTCCGACAGACGCCGCATCTCTTTGTTTGCTATGGGCGACGTCGGAGGGGCCTAAAAGTGTCCACCCAGCGCTTCTCCAAGTGGGTGGTGAGGACTATTGAACTGGCGTATGAGCTCGCGAGGAAGCCTCCGCCAGTCCTGCTTCGAGCCCACTCCACCAGAGCTGTGGCTACTTCTGCGGCCCTCCTGCGAGGAGTTGAGCCTGCATGAACTCTGCCGTGTGGCGACCTGGTCCCAACCATCGACCTTCGTGCGCCACTACAGGCTCGACTGCCGGTCGCGCAGAGATGCCCGGTTTGGACGTGAGGTGTTGGCTTCCGTGCTGTAGGACCTGACCCGCCGTCCGACCGGTAAGCTACACAGTCTCCTAGTGTATGAAGGCACAGAGACCACGAAGAAGAAGAACAGGTTGCTTACCTGTAACTGTGGTTCTTCGAGTGGTCATCTGTGCCATCATACACACCCGCCCTTCCTCCCCTCTTTCTCAGGTCCCTGTAGGTTCTACGGCGGACGACAGAACTGAGGAGAGACCGTTGCTCGGCGGGAGGAGCATGCGCAGTACCGGCGTGGGGGAGGGGTTCCCGCCAAGCGAACAAGCTCTAGAAGTTTCCGAACGCTACCGCGCAGGCGCTAAAGCTCCTAGTGTATGATGGCACAGATGACCACTCGAAGAACCACAGTTACAGGTAAGCAACCTGTTCATTTTTGTAGTCAATTCATGTATGTGATTCAAGATATTTATGTTTTCAAGGATGGTTGTTTAATAAGCCTATTTCTGTTTTTTTAAAAAAAAATTATGATTTTTGTGGATAAAAATTACAGTATCTTTTTTGGGGAGGGATTTTGTTTTCCTTCCCAAATTCTTTAATTATTATTATTATTTTTTGTAATCCTGTTTCGTAGGCCCTAACATAGACCCTAACATTTTTGCAGGCCCTAGGCACTGTGCCTAAAGTGCCTAATGGATAAGGTGACCCTACTCTCTGTTTCCATCTACATCCCAGCAACAGACTTAAAGTTTGCTTTTTCTGGGATGAAAAGGGGATGTGATCTCAAAAGGCTAGAGCTTTTTGAGAGGTAGCGGGTGGGGGTTCTGATGGCCTCCAATAGTTTTTCCTAGTCCAGTTGTCCCTTTCTAATCGGCTTTCAGATTGTTTAAGTTCCTCTATGTTCTCCTCATACTACTACTAGTAGTATGCTTTTAATGAAAAGATGTACTAGCTAGTTAACAAAAATTATGTGGCATGGGTGTTGGACTACAATTCTGAAGACCAGGGTTTGAATCCCCACTCAGCCATGGAAATCATTGAGTGATCTTGGGCGAGTCACATTCTCTCAACCTCTGAGGACAGCAAAAGCAAATCCCCTTGGAATAAATCTTGCCAATGAATCCCATGAGAGGGTTGCCTTAGGGGCGCCATAATTCAGAAACAACTTGAAAGCATATGGCAATGGCAAATACAATAAAATACACAATAAATGACAACCATAGACTTAAAAAAATTATAAACAGATACTTAAAAATTGACAGTTAAATTAAAAGCAGAGGGTAGCAACTGAGAGACAAAAATAAAATTACACTGAAATTTTATCAAGAATCTCCAGTAACAGCCTGAAGACTGAAAGAGAATGGATACAGTAGATTTCTGTAAGAAATGGTGCCACTGTTGAAAAAGATCTCTGTGTTTACATGCCTAAATCTCTTTTAAAAACAGGTCCAAAAGGATAATCTCTCCTCAACTAAACTGATGACTGTAGGAAAAGGAGAGGTATCTTTTAAAACAGAGACACATTATTTGGCAGGTTTTGCATAAAACGGGGTGGGCAGAAAGTAGATCCCAGTGTCTGGATAATTTGCAATAGAATGGTAGGGCTTCCACTTCTGAAAATCAGTGATGAAGATTGTCCATGCCCTTAAAATTAGTCTGCTGAGACTATGAGAGCTTGAGAGAAAACTAGGATTGACATTGTCTGTAAAAGAATGGTACACTCAGTTGTGAGAACACATTTCTTTGCAGAACATTGCTCAAAGGTGTCTTTCCCCTTAATTCTAAATATAGATCTATCATGCTGTGTCATCACCCCACTCCCAAGCCATTGTTTTGCATCCATTCCAGTTGGTGGGGCTCAGAGTTCCAGTAAAAGTGAAGTAAATTTGGGAAGCTTGAAGTATGTGCATCTCTGGTATAGAAGTTACCTCTTTAATCATTTTGTGTGAAGTAGTTTTTAGAAAATAAGCTTTTTTTTCTACTGCTGCAGTGGTGGGGCACCAAAATTATGCATACAACTCACATAAAAAGCAGAAAAAAGGGAGAGAGAATAAAACACTGCAGTACAGTAAAATATTAATATAACAAAAGAATATATTCTCCCACCAATTAAAACTATCTTCAGAGATTCCTATAATAGCCAAGTCTGTTGTTGCAAATTATCCTTTTCATATTACTATCTTCAGAACTATGAAAAGCACTGCCATTTTCTATAAGCTCACTGCATAGCATTTTCCTTTCCTAAACTTGCATGAACAATAGCTGTGATTTTCTTAACAAGCATTGTACATAATTTTTCCTGAAGCCATTCTTCTGACACTGGCATCATTTCTGCAGCTGTTCTATTAAGTTATATTTCTTAAGACAGCTATCAATTTGGCATAAATGCAAAGCCATATGTAGCTGTCTTATCTGTCTAAAGGAAGTTCCCTGTGCTAAAGTGCGGTGTATTCAAAACCTGGAAAATGATACTTTTAGAACCACGACTTCTTAAAAACCCAGCCGCATGGTTAGCAGCCATGTTGGCTGGAGCTTCTAGGAGTTGTAGTTCAAAAAGTTTCTAGGCTCTTGTGTGCTTCAGTGTAAGGATTTTTCTGTCTTCGGAGGTTTTAAATGGGACAGTGCTGAGAGAAAATAATATAGAGACTGAACAGGGGAAGGTAAAGAAATCTTAGAATCTCCTTAATAATCAAACATCTTTTTCCAGACATGCAGGGGCAGTCACGCCTGGATGGTTCCCGACGGGGCACTGGGAAAGATTGCCCATTCTGTGGAAAGTCTTTTAGATCCTCCCATCATCTCAAGGTGCACCTCCGCGTCCACACAGGTAAAAACTGAGGTTCCCTGCAGCAGGCAGAGTTTACCTAAATGGGTGTGTGTGTCCCATTTTAGGTGATCCCATAAGGCTTATTTACCCATGCTGGCTAATACTTGCCATACGTTTGCACTCTTATTCTCCTCTTTCACACACAGAAGAGTGCTATTCCACTCTTTTAGGGTAGCTTCATGAGTCTTGAATTGTGCAGTTGCATTTTCATGTAGCTTCAGTTCATTGAGCCTCTTGACAAATCTGGAGTTTGAAGTGAGGTCTAGCAGAGCCAAATTTCTATAGTCCTCCTCCTTAGCCAACAGGAAGTCAACATTGTTTAAGAATGACTGATACAGCTGCCTTACTGATTTGTCTTTCCTCTTCCCTTTTATTTCTCCTGCAGGAGAGCGCCCATACAAATGCCCTCACTGTGATTATGCTGGCACCCAATCTGGTTCTCTGAAATACCACCTGCAGCGCCACCACCGAGAGCAGAAGAGTGCAGCAGCTGCAGCAGCAGCAGCAGCAGCTGCTGCAGGAACACTGGAACGGTGCCACATCCCCCTCACTCCCACTGCAGTGCCAGCCTTTCCCCCTACACAGCTCCCCAAGAGCAACAATCCCTTCCTACCCCTGGGGGGCTTGGGTGCAGCTCGGTCCCGTCCATCCCGCCGCAAGCCACTGCTCAACGGAAAGGCTGACTTCCAGCCCTTGGACTTGTCACTGCGCCCAGCCCTGGCAGGAGGAGCCCTCCACCGCTGTCAGTTCTGCCCTTTTGCCACCTCAGCTCCTGAGCTCATGGAGTTGCACCTTCAAGTCCACCACAGTCGGAAAGCCCGTACTCGCCGCTGCTCTCACACAGCCCCTAAACCCCAGGCGATGGTGGAGGATGAGGTATGTGAAACCCAGAGTCCCCAAGAGAAAGGACCTGAGTCCCTAAATTCAGAAGGGGAGACCACCAAACCTCAGACCCTCTGGCATTCAGAAGAACAAGCAGACCCTCCCAGGCCTCGAAGGAAGCGGACTCTTGATGGAGCAGTAGTTTCCAGCCGTTCTCCTAGAGGGCCACCAGCTCAGCAAGGTTGGGAGAGCCTGTCGCAAGACTCTGAGGAGCCAAGACCTGAGGAGGAATCGCCTGGCCCCATGGTCCAAAAGGGACCACACCAGGAGGCATCTAAGACAGGACAAGGCCTTATGGAATTGCAGTTGGAGCCAGTGCAGGCTTGAATATGTCTACTCTGCATATATAAACCAGTTTCGAACCTGTTTAACTGTCATGACAACTCCCATCCAAGGAACCCTGGGAACTATAGCATTTTCTGTGATGTGGCACTCTGTTACAAAGAATTCTTCACGGCCCTAACAAAACTATAGTTCCCAGAGTTCATGGGCAGGGGCCTCAGAGAGCCTATAGCTTAGTAGTAGAGCACATGCTTTGCATGCATTAATGTTCCAGGTTTAATCCTTTGTATCTCTAGCTAAAAGAGATAGCAGGGCTCCGACAGTCTTCTGCTTATGGCCTTGAATGGACATTTCCTGTCAATGCAGACAGAATGGGGCTAGATGGACTAGTGGACTGGCTCGATAAAGGACAAGCTTCTAAAGACAGTTAAACCAGTTTCAGACCTGTTTACATTTGTAGCATAAGTGTGCAGAGACCAGGAGAGGCAGCTAATAAGATGCCTTCCCAAGGGCCATGCATCCATCTGCAAAAGGCATTGGAGTAGAAGATAGTAGGGTTGTCGACTTTGTTGGGACAGGTCTCTGTCTTAAACAGCAAGGCAGCAATTCAGAAGGTGCAGATGTTGTCTGTCATGCAGCTGTTGGTAGCACAGAAACCTGGAAAGAAAAGAAAAAGTGCCAACCCTGGGAGATAAAAGAGAGAAGCTGTGATAAGGCTGGGTGTGGAATTGGGCAGTGATGCTGTAGCAATCTTTTTTTTTTTTTTTTAGTCAAACAGGGTTTGGGGGTGATGTGGTTGGGTATACTGGATTCCAGCCCCTTGTTTTCTTCTCGTTCATGAGCTTGATGCTGCTTCCTTTTGGTGCCACTGTCTGAGGGATCGATCCCTTTCAGACCTCATGGTTGGCATATGTGAAAGGTGATACCCCCAAATGGGAAATGAATCCTGAGGTATACCTTGAAAAAGTTTTGTACGCAAGGAACATTTCTGCTGGTGCATCTTTTCCCTCCGTACTGCTGCTACGGTCGGAGAAGCTGAACCCTTCAGAATTCTTCCTTTACCAATTACTGATGACCCAGGAGCCCTGTTCCTCATTAAGCCTGTTTTCCCTGTCAAGTACCACAGAGGCAGGGCGGGCTGCACCAAGCACTCTTGGCCTGAGGGGACTTCAAGTACCTATGATGGGGCCTTGGCTCCATAGCAACTGAGTGCCACAGTCTCTTGTGTGCGTAGCAAGCGACCCAGTGCCAGTATCTTATCTTCGTAGTGATCCAGCAACAGAGCTTTGTTTCTGTAGTCACCTGGCATGTCAGGGAGCTTGACAACTTCTAGAGTTTTCTATTTTTTTATTGTTTTCTTGTAGAAAAAAAATTGAAACTGGAAATAAAAAAATAAAGCGAGAAATGATTTAATGTTCCATTAAATGGCTGTGTGAGCGTGCACTTTGAGCAATGTACTTTAAGCGGCTTCATTCAACAGATTTACCATGAAAGGGTTGGTAGCTGCTGCTTCAACCTCCTTGTTTGAAAAATGCCACCCCTCCTATAGCCCATGAGTGCGTGAGAATCACAAGCTGAGAGGCTTCCCTATAGACAAATGAAGCACAGTGTTTGTCTGAGCCACAATTTCTCTGCTGTTTTAGCCCTACTCACTCCAACTTGGATTGTTGTTCCTTTTATTCCTCAATCCTGGCTGATCACACAGTGCACTTCAATGCATGTTTCTGCATGTTGGATTATAATTTCCATTATCCTTCACTGCTGATTATGCTGGTTACTGCTGGTAGAAATCATAGTCCAGCAACATGTGGAGGGCCACACACTTCTGATGTAAATGCTGAAATGGTGCATGGACTCTATAGTGCAGAGAAGAAAATAATGTATAAATCTAATCTGAACCATTTGCAAAACTTGTCTTCATCTGAGGAGGTAACTCCTTGCGGGGAGGGTCATCTTTGATTAGTTAGCACATTTTTCAAACTGGCATACATGGGGATCTTCTGATCGTGATAGGCAAGATTTCTTCGTAGGCAAGTTGGCAATTGGTGAAATTCTTATTCTGAGTAGTGGGAAAAAGCAGCCACCAATAACTAGAGAAGGAATGCAAATTTCCACCATAGTTTTCATTCATAGAATCAAAGAATAATAGAGCTGGAAGAGGTCACAATGGTCACTGAGTCTAATACCTTGTCATGTAGGAACACACACTCAAAGCATCCCCAGCAAATGGCCATCCAAACTTCCAAAGAGGGACACTCCATGGCACTCCAAAGCAGTATATTCCACTGTTGAATGGCTCTTACCATCAGGAAATTCTTCCTGATGTTTAGGTAAAATCTCTTTTGCAGTAGTTTGAATCCACTGTTCTTGTGTCCTACTCTCTGGAACATAAAATTCCATAAAATCTTATGATACTTACCCTTCCATATGCTCAAGGTGGTATACAAAGAAGTGAAACAAACCATGGCAAAGAAAACTATTAGAATAAACAGTACCAAGCAAGCAAATTTATCCACCAGGTTGAAGGCTAAGATACATGTTTTACATTAGACTGAAGACTGATAACGGATAAAACCACAGGTGAAATATCACTTCATAATTTGGACCATTGTTGAATTATTTTTCTCATGTCCAAAGTAGTCCTATGAACAGCACATTATCAATGACTGCATGAGATCCTGTCTGATCTTGGAAGCTAAGCAGGGTCACCTAGTTAGTACATGGATGGGAGACTCAATGAACATCAGATCCTGTAGGCTGTATTTCAGAAGAGGAAATTGGCAAAACCACCTCTTCAGTATTTCTTGCCTAAGAAAACCCTATGAAATTTATGGGGTCGCCATAATTTGATAGGTAACTTGAAAGTGAATATATGCATGGGTGAGATGCAGCACCACTATCTATGTGTTTATTAAAAAAAGAAGGTTGGCTGCGCTAAATTGAGTGCATTCCTAAATAAGCATAATCCAAAATAACCATCAGTCACTTATACATCCATAAGCACTACAGAAACATGTTTAAAAAATCTGTTTTTACCATCCTGACTAGGAATATAGCATGATAATTGAATTATGTCAAAGACTTGGTAATATTTTGGGGAGATTTTCTATTTTGGAATATATGAGGATTATCGGTTAATTTCTAAGGTGGTACCTGGCAAAATTTGAACTCTGAACACTTGAATAATTGCAGTGCTCAGTGACATAGCTGGTTAATATATTTCAGCATGAAAAGGTATAAGGCAATCTATAGCACCTTTGAAATTGAGAAAACACACTACAACCCTGCAAATACTTTTCCTACCTGCCATGGTCATACAGTTCTCACAACAACCATGTGAGGTAGATTTAGCTGACAGATAGTATTAGCTCAAAGCCACTCCATAAAAAAATCTGGTTCTCTACAGTGTGACATGAAATTTACCCCAAATTCTTTCAGAATGTACTGTGTTAGCTGAGCCTTAGTAGTACATGTCATCTTTAGTATGTTTTAAGTGTGTTTAACCTACTGTCATCTTCCCAATGAGAGGCCCAGAGAGTAAGTGATCTATTTAAGGCCATCTGAGATATGGCTGAGATGCAATTCAAATTAGAGATTCCACAATTTATTGTTAGCCAGGAGATTACCCTTCTTGCTATCAGCTGTATTTGCAGTTCTCCGGTTCACATGTTCTGTTTTTCCATATGAATGTTAAAAATATTATGGGTCTGCAACATTCTGTAAACTAGTCCTATTGTCTCAGGGGACTGTGAAAGAGAGAGGCCAATTCTCTGTGAGCCAATCTGACTTTGAGTCTTTTGAATCTAGTTATATGAAGAAAGGAAGTCTTGTTCTGGGCTACTTTTTAATCCAGCAGACCTATGATTCTAGCAACCAAATGGTGGTGAGAGAAGAAATTTACTTAAATCTTCATTGACCCTCATTGATGACAGGAAGTGCTAACTCAATCAAGTCTGCTAAACTCAGTTAAACCATATTGACCTCAACAGAAAAGGAAAAGTGCAGCAAGTGAATCATAAAAAAACCCTTTTGTTGGAAGCAACCAAAATGTAGAAATGTTCAATAATTGCAGACCACAGGTCTGGGAAAATAAATAGAGGGGATCACTCACTGGCTAAGACGGGACTTCTTTTCAAGATTCAGAGAAATCAGTGACCTTGAATGTTCAGATAAGGCCTTCCTACGATGATCCTAAAGAGAACCTGTCACAACATTTTCTAGGGCTGAGAGTGTATGATGCACTCAAGGCCAAGGTTTCCACGTCCAAGCAGGGAACTGAACCCACCCAGCATCAATGGCATTTCCCCCCTTCAGTTGTTGTGTACTTTGTGTTAACACTGCTCTCTCCATGTCTGGAGCCCAGGCAAATCCCAAAGGTCCTGCTACCTAAAATGAGAGTGTGGGAAATTCCTGGTTCCAACATTGTCCCAGCCTTGACCTATCTTGGTGGCCTTAGGCAAATAACAATTTTTGAACCTTGGCTTTTAATCTGTAAACAGAAGTGGAAGGGTCATTCTAGTTTACCATAGTGGGTTGTAAGGAGACTGAAAGGCTATCAAAAGCACTTTGAGAAATAAAAAACAATACTGTAGGAATGAGTGTGTGTGTGTGTGTGTGTGTGTGTGTGGCGTACACACTTTCAAGTTGCCTGTCAACTTATGGTGACCCATGAATTTCATAGGGTTTTCTTAGTCAAGGAATATGCAGAAGTCGTTTTGGCAGTTCTTTCCTCTGAAACATATGCACACAAATATATAGATAAAGATATAAGCATTTATATTACACTACTGTATATATTACACTATTGTGTGTGTGTGTGTGTATTACGCTACTGTATATATAGATAAGGATATAAGCATTTATATTACACTTATAATACTTATGTCTGTGTGTACAAACTGATATCTATCTATCTATCTGTCTGTCTGTCTGTCTGTCTGTCTGTCTGTCTGTCTGTTTCTGTCTGTCTATCTATCTATCTATCTATCTATCCACACAGACATAAGTATTAGGGGAAAAAAATAAAGACTGTGGGTATATATTGGTATAGAGAGCCAGTGGAATGTAGTGGTTTGGACATTGAACTACAAACCTGGAGACCAAGGCCATTTCCACACTACACTGTTATAGTGCTATTATTCCACTTTCAACATCCTATGGGGTCTGCAATTTAGGAAGGGGCATTTAGAATTCTCAGCCAAAGAACTGTTTGTCGTCAGTGAACTACAAATTCCAGAATTCCACAGGATGCTGAAAGTGGAATAACGCCACTATTACAGTGTAGTGCAGAAATGGCCCAAGGTTCGATTCCCTGCTTGGGCATGGAAATCCACTAGGTGACCTTGGGCTTGTCACATACTCTCACCCCTAGAAACCCACATGATAGATGTGCCTTAGGGTTGCCATAACTCAGAAATGACTTGAAGGCACACAGCAACAACAAACTACAGCTTGCTATATTTTCACAGTGGTATTTAGAGAGGAGAGCCATCAAGTTGTATTAGACTGTATTCTAGCTGTGGAAATCTGGTGTTAAGTCATTACCCATAGACTGCTGGTTTGTTACTGCAAAACTAGAAAAGCTACTTGGACAACAACAGTGGCTATTCTGGCCAGGGATTTGGGGAACTGTAGTTCAGAAAGTGACTCCTCCTCTGACCTACTGCTGGTGTTTGTGTAATTTTCTGCTGAGATGCTTGAAAAGAGTTCAAGATTAAGACACATCATTAGTAATATAATCTAGAAGAGAATTACTGAGGTTGAATAACCAAATTCAGCATCACTAAGTACAAATATTTTTTTCTCGAAACTAGCTTCCTCCATAACTGTCAGTCAATGCAAAGGGTCAAGGCAATATTTCTTCTTTCTGTGCCTGAAGACCATAGATAAATTGGTAAGGAAAAGGAATATATTTACTCCTGACTAGTAGCAGGGCAGGTAAACAAACAACAACAAAACAAAAAAAACAAAACCCTACAAATGCAGAAGTTAACATGAGGAGGTGAAGTTAATGCAAGTATGAAAATGCTGTTTGAGAAGGTAAGTAAATACTGCCCAAAATATTTTGCAAAGCCATCTCCTCTCTTTTGTGAGAAGCAAAACGGCCTTTTCTACATCCTTTGCATCTCTGATGGCAAGCAGCTTTCCATAACAATAACTTGATAGCCAGATTATATTAAAAGTCCTTTGGCCATCTGTTGGGCATCCTTTCTTTACAACAACTCCCTCTCACCAAATGGCAACTCAGAGGTTGTGGTTGTAGGTTATGGAAAAGCCCATGCTGTTTGCATTTGGGGTGGAGCAATGATAAAGGGGGGGGGAGCCTCTAATAGGTCAGTTTGTGATAAGCACTAGAGAAGCAGAGAAGAAACAACATCCACCAATGATGTCCCACCAGCTTTAGATAAATTAAAAAGACATGGCATGCAAGAGGCGGGGTTGGAAGGAAGGGTTGCCTAGAATTTTCTTCTGAGCTCTCAGATACATTTCAGGACCTTCTGCATGACAAGATGTACATCTTTGGATATAGCATGGGGGCACACTAGTTCCCTCCTCAAGGTAGGGCAGAGGTGGGGGAGATGAACACGCCCCAAATGTTCTTGTCTGGGGTCCAATTTATGGCATTTTCTATCTAGGTTTTTGTTGTGGACTGGGGAGAAGTGAGGAAAAGAAGGAGATACTTAGACTTTGTTGATTGCCTGCCTCTCTCTGCTTTGTAGAGCATTAATGACTTTAGCCCTGCTCATAATAATTTATAGAAGGGTAAGAAAATAAGGCTTAGGGGATAAGTTATCCTCTCTGGCAGAGAGGGGCTTCAAAAAGATACGCCTGTGGTCCTTTCCATGCTTCCTGTGACTGTTCATTTATGCCACGGGGCTGGCCACATGTCTGGATGGGTTCACATCACTTCTCTACTTAATTTGAGTACTTTTATACTCTGTCCCATAAACTGATAGTATAATGGGCTAGCTAAAGGGCGATTTATCTGTACCATCTGCCTGTATGGAAGACCCTAGAAAAGATAACACTCCCACCAGCCCTATGGCAAAATAGAACAAACCCCACCCCACCTGTCTTGCATCCTAGCTCACTATATGTTCACTGCAACTATGACAATGTTAATCTTCTTTACTGATTATGAATTTTTGTACCAAGGGAACAGAGCCAACATTTAATTTTTCAGTCTTTTATAACTTTTAGGTGCCTTGCTGTGTTCACTTTTAGGATGCTTGTAGAGTAACATAAAGCTAACTTTCCCCCCTCCTTTTCAGTAGCTGTTCAAAGGCAAAGTGGAGATTATAATGCAATAATGATTATAAACTGCTACAAATAAACTAACCAGCTAAATACCAAAATAATTAAAATTGACCAGGAGACTGTGCTCTTACAGAGATGCAGCCTCTTGACTTCTCCATTTTAATGCTTCAGTTTTTCTTAGCTGCTTGCATAATGTGTAATTGTGGTTATGGCTTTTTGAGATGGCTTAAACATCCATGCTGGCAATCTCAGGAAGCAGCACAGCCTTGAACACAAAAGATGGGTTGGGTTTGGAGTGTTTCTAATGAAATACCCTGGACAGGTTAGATTCCACTTCCAATGTACAGGGCATTCAGTTTTTCACTCTGGGGCAAGGATTACTCTTGGATATGTTCAAGTTTCAACATGCAAAAATGCTCAGTGTTTTAAGAGCAGATGCTGTGATCACTTTTATCAATACAGCATCACATACCTCTTTTGAAATATCTTGTGAAGCCTTCCCTAATCTATCCTTTCCAAGTGTGAAAGTATAATACTGAACATTTATAATGGGTATGTCAAGTTTCACAAAATGGCTTCAGCAGCACCGCAGCTTCTCAAGGCAGGCTAACTGCACAGAGAATTTCATTTGATTTATGAAGATTTAAAAAAAAAATTGTACTTGCAGACTTCCCATACTTTGGTTTGGAAACAGTGGCCATGCTCACTGGTAGATCCTCAGAGTTGTAGTTTAAAAAATTAAGTTTTTCCAGCTCAGGTTCTCTTCTGGTCAAGAAGGGATAGTTTTAAATGGGGGTAATGCCCATCTGTTGCAGCACTTAAAACAGCTCAAAGAAGGGAAATGCCTCAATCACTTTTTGTTGTTTTTAAAAGTATGCATGTTTTTTGCAAACCACAGAACAAATCAGCTACAGGCATGTAAACAGCTCTCCAATCCAGCACAGTTTTTATATGGGAGGGGGGAATCCTATTGCAAACAACAAATTGCTAACATGACCCAATGAGGCTATATTAAAGCCTAAACTTTAAGCAGAACAAAAGTAAGAGCTTATCTTTTTCATTTTACAAGATTGCTTGTCAAGTGAATTGCCTTAACATACTTTTTTGTTGTTGTTAAAGTAGATCACTGATAATTGGGCAACTTCTCTTGGGAGGTTAGTTGTTAAACCGTAGTTGGTTAACTGAGGATGACCATTTTTAATGTTAAAACCAAACTTCTATGTGATTAGAAGCAAGCTTTACTGGATTCAACAGATAAAGTTTTTGCCCAGGTAAGTGTTTATAAGATTGCAGTCATAGAGCATATTGCATACCAAGAGATGAGGCTTACTGGACTGCAGGCTTTCTCCTTCCAAACAACCCTTCTTGGGTTTGAATTTTTCTAGTATTCAGCCTTTGGGGGAAAAAATATTGGTCTCTGTATTATTCAAAATTGGTTTACTAATGCGAAAGTAATTTTAAAGCTTTAGAACAACAAATTTGGGAACTTTTAATCAACAAGTGTGATACTGATACGAATTATGAGAACCAATTAACTATACATTAACTCCTAGAGTTGGGCAATGGCTATATTCAGACCAACCAAAATATCACAAAAGTATGCTTTCAAATTTTCCAGAACTCTTCATCCAGCTATATGATACAAAAAGGATTGTGGGGAAAAAACCCAGAAAATTCCAATAATTAGGTTAGATGTTGTGACATGTGAATTTTTTGTTGTTTTTTTTTAACACTGAAGCTCAATATGGAGACTATAGCAAATTAGTCCCTGGTCACCATTCAAGGTCAATGGTTGAAGGAAATTATCTGATAACTTGTTCCTGAAAATATAAAGGCCAGTTGCAAGCAACCAAAATCTTTCTCTTGCCTTGGGCAAAACCTGCAGGTTGCAGTTGGGAGGAAGACTTTAAAACCTCTCTCCAGGAGGTAGATTCTGCCCTAAATAAGATGGCATGAAAGTACCTTAACAAAAAACAAAAGCTATTAAAAAGAACAAACACACCACCAGATAACAAAGAGGGGACATTTCCTGGGTCTTGCAGCAAATCAACTGGAGCCATAGTCCCTAGTCACCTTTGCCACTGTTGCGTATTGAAAAATGGCTGCAAATAATAACAGTTGGCCGGAATGAGGAGCTATTCTGTGCTGCTAGCTTTGCCTCTATTACAGTACTTTCTGCAGGGCAAGGAGGTGCCTTGTTTTGGCAAGAGTCTTAATTTAAGATCAGGTTGGCTTTATGGAGTAATTATGGAGTAATTGGTCAGTTATCTCCTTCCTCATATGTCATTATGGGACTTCAGCAGATCTAGAGCCACTCCGTTTCCTTAACTCGCTTCTTCAAGACATTTGATAACGGCAAGCAGCATATTAATTGGGTAAAATATTCTTTACTAATAACTCTTGGCCTGCAGGTAGCTTGCTCCAGGAAGAAAATGGATTCTTTTGAACCAGTGAGAGGTGAAAACATTCCAGCTGTCCTTAGGCCTTTGGCAGCTGAAGAAGCTGAGGCAGCAAAAGGTGAGTTTTTTGTAGAGAATGGGGCAAAGCTTGAGAACAGCAGTCCTGATTGGAGGGAATTGGGTATTTTAGATTTAAATCCAGTAGGCCTGTTGTATCAAATTTGCTCTCAGGGCTTATAGATGGTGGAGTTGGGTTAGACACGTTATTTATGCTATTTAACATCTACATGAAACCGCTGGGAGAGATCATCAGGAGGCATGGAGCAAGGTGCTATCAGTATGCTGATGACACCCAGATATATCTCTCCATGCCTCAGATAATAGCATCAACTAAGGGTGGCATCTCGCCTCTAAACGAATGCCTTGAAGCAGTAATGGACTGGATGAGGAAAAACAGACTGAAGCTGAATCCAGATAAGACGGACATACTCGCTGTAAAGGGCCCTAGCCCAGGTATGGAGGTCTGTCAACCTGTTCTAGATGGGGTTACACTTCCCCCGAAAGACTGTGTTCGCAGCTTGGGGGTGCTCCTGGACTCGCCACTTCAGATGACAGCTCAAATTGATGTGGCAGCCAGGAGTGCCTGCTATCAGCTTTGACTGATACGCCAGCTGCACCCCTTCCTGGAGCTGGAACACCTAAAAACAGTGGTGCATGTGCTGGTAACTTCACGGCTTGACTTCTGCAATGCGCTCTACATAGAGCTACCCATGTGCTTAGTCTGGAAACTTCAATTAGTTCAGAATATGGCAGCCAGGTTGGTCACCGGTAGACCTAAAACTGACCACATAACACCAATTCTGAAGTCTTTACCTTGGCTGCCTATTAATTTCTGGGCACAGTACAAGGTGTTGGTTCTTACCTTTAAAGCCCTTCATGGCTTGGGGCCAGCCTACCTGCGGGATCGCCTTCTCCCATATAATCCGCCCTGCACATTAAGGTCCTCTGGGAGAAATTAACTGCAGCCAGTCAGAACTAGGCTGGCTGCGGTTACCCAGAGGACCTTCTCTTCCATCACTCCCAAGTTATGGAATGGCCTGTTGGAGGAGACCTGGCATATTACCAGTCCTCTTCCAACAGGCCTTCCCAGACTAGTACTCCACCGCCTCCCACCAACTGTTCTCCTGTTCTTAGTTAGTTGATTGTAATTAATGTGTTTTAGGGGGTTGGTTTTCGATGGGTTGGTGGGTGGGGATGACTGGTTATGTTTTAATACTTTTAATGTATTTAATGTATTGTTGTAGTACCGCCTCAATCCATGGGGAGAGGCAGGATATAAATAAATTTTATTATTATTATTATTATTATTATTATTATTATTATTATTATTATTATCAGGCATTATAGAAGTTATGTATCAGTGTGTATAAACACACAGACACAGACACACAATATGTATTTGTATTGCTATGTGAACAAGTGTTGTGTAGTGGTTTGGGTGCTTGGACTACAGCTCCAGAAACCAGGGTTTGAATCTCTGTTCAGCCGTGGAGACCCACTTGGTGACCTTGGGCAAGTCCACACTCTCTCGGGCTCATAGGAGGGCAATGGCAACCCCCTCCTGAAAACAGGTCTTGCCAAGAAAACCCTGTGATAGGGTCGCCACAGCCACAAGTCAAAAAATGACTTGAAAACGCCCAACAACAACAAATGGTTATGTATTCTCAGCCGCAGAAAACCCTGTGCCTTAGGGTTGCTATAAGGCAGAAACAGTTTGAAGGCACGCAGCAGCAACAACTGTAAGGTTGGCTTCAGGTTACAGAGACACAATGAATGAGGAACTTCCAACAGATCCAGGACCCTGGCCGTTTCTGCACTAGCCTGTTATAGCGCTACGATTCTACTTTCAACATCCTCTGGAATCCTGGGGTTTGCAGCCGGCCCCTCCTGAAACTGCAAACCCCAGGATTCCAGAGGAAAGTGGTGTCATAGCACTATACCTGTGTAGTGAGACAGGGACCGTCACACTACACAGGTATAGTGCTATGATACCACTTTAACTGGTACAGCTGCTTACTGTGGAATAATAGGATTTACAGTTTAGGGAGGGGTATTGAGAAATCTCAACCAGAGAGCTCAAGTGCGTCTCTAAACTATAAACTTCCATGGGATAGAGCCACCACAAATAACATGGCAGTCAGATCGCTGTGTAATGTAAAAGAGCCCTTAGTTATCAGCCTCCCTGCTTACATCTTGCAAACTCAGGGCTGCAGTCTCATTGATTGACTCAGTCCACCTCTAATGTGATCTTCCTCATTTCATACTGCCTTCAACTTTCCCTGGCATTATTATCTTTTCTGATGAATCAATATAGAATCATAGAATCATAGAAATGTAGAGTTGGAAGAGACCACACAGGCCATCCAGTCCAACCCCCTGCCATGCAGGAACACCCTCAAATCAATCCCGACAGATGGCCATCAAGCCTCTGCTTAAAAACCTCCAAGAAAGGAGACTCCACTACACTCCGAGGTAGCAGATTCCATTGCCGGACAGCCCTGACCGTCAGAAAGTTCTTCCTGAGGTTCAGGTGGAATCTCCTTTCCTGCAGCTTGAATCCATTGCTCCTTGTCCTGGTCTCTGGAGCAGCAGAAAACAAGCCCTCTCCTTCCTCTACGTGGCATCCCTTCAAATATTTAAACATGGCTATCATGTCCCCTCTTAACCTCCTCTTCTGCAGACTAAACATACCCAGCTCTCTAAGTCTATCCTCATAGGGCAGGTCTTCCAGGCCTCTCACCATTTTGGTCGCCCTCCTCTGGACTTGCTTCAGCTTGTCAATATCCTTCTTGAATTGGGGTGCCCAGAACTGGACACAGTATTCAAGATGGGGTCTAGCCAAAGCAGAGTAGAGTGGTACCAGTACCTCCCTCGATCTAGACACCATATTCCTATTGATGCAGCCGAGAATTGCATTGGCTTTCTTGGCTGCCGCATCACACTGCTGACTCATGTTCAGCTTGTGGTCTATGAAGACGCCTAGATCCCTTTCACACGTACTGCTACCCAGCCATGTGTCCCCCATCCTATATTTCTGTATTCCATTTTTTCTGTATTTCTGTATTCCGTATTTTCTCACAATATGTCCAAAGTGTGATAGGAACACTGCAAAAACCACAAGGAGCCTCTAATTCTGTTCACAGTACTACAGGTGTGTAGGCAAAATACTACTTGGCAAAATATGACCATGAACATTACAAACTTTCTCATCAATCTTATTAAAAACTATGTATTTACCCGGCATTGTCCAGGATTTTATTTTCTCATAGGTAATTCTTGTTAGAAATACCTTAAGAATTGCCTTACTTTACGTTAGAGGTTAGATGTGGTTGAAATACACAGATTTGAGATCCTGTGTCTCTAATTCCCCAAACAGTCTTGTTGGGTACCTGTAACTTTTCCCCATATTCCCCAATCCAATCTGTATTCAGAGTTATTAATATACAGACGTTGGGTTCCTGAGGGAATTCACTGCTGTCCTTCTTTTTGCTGCTAGGCCTCGTCTCCATAGCAACTGCCCTGAGCTCTCTGGCTGAGAATTCTAACAGCCCCTCCCTGAACTGGAAACCCCAGGTTCTTCTTCGTGGTCTCTGTGCCTTCATACACTAGGAGCTTTAGCGCCTGCGCGGTAGCGTTCGGAAACTTCTAGAGCTTGTTCGCTTGGCGGGAACCCCTCCCCCACGCTGGTACTGCGCATGCTCCTCCCGCCGAGCAACGGTCTCTCCTCAGTTCTTTCTTCGTCCGCCGCCGCGTACGGAAGGTTCTTCAGTTTGTTCCTCTCACGTTGTGCTTGGCTTGCTGTTTTTTCACGGTTTTACAGACTTTCGGACTGTCTTTGACCTCTCTTTCGGACTCCCCCTTCGGTTTTTCGTCTTTTTGGATTTCGGAGTTTGGCGTTCCTCGTCTTATGTCCGCGCTCTTTAAGAAGTGCGTGTCCTGCGGCCGCAAGGTTGCCCTCAACGACGGCCATAAGGAGTGTCTCTTCTGTTTGGGTGAGTCCCACAACATCCGGACTTGCCCAATTTGCCGGGATTTACTCCCCAAACTCTCCGCAACCGCTCCGCGAGACTCAAATCTTATTGTTGGGAACAGTCTCTGCGGGCGATAGACGAGACCTCCACTTCCAAGATGGCCGACAAGAAGACGACCACGCCATCGACGGTATCGGCGGCTGCCGTTCCGTCCACCTCGTCGGTATCGGGCTCGGTACCGGCGAAACGCCGATCTCGGCGCTACCGAGGATCCCGAAGCTGTCGGCGGCTGCCAAGTCAGCAAAAGGATCCTCGACGGCGAGGAAGGCTGAGGCTCCCCTTACGGAGACGCCTGCTAAAAAGCGCCCTGCTCCGGACGGAGGCAAGGGCAAGGAGAAGGAGAAGAAGAAGAAGAAGAAGGAGAAGAAGCGCTCCCCGGCTGGGGACGTTCGACCTCCTACTCCTCCTCCTACTCAGCAGCCTTCCAAAGGGCGAGGCGAGTCCGTCGATCTCTCGGACGATGAGATTGAGGACGTTCCCCAACAGCGCCCGGACTCGCCTGTGGCAGACCCTCCAACCCTGGTGGAGGAGCGCCACCGCCCTCTTAGCCGTCGCAGGTCGGCCGACCTGCAGCAGAGAGAGCCCTCTGCTTCTCCGGAGCGGCGTTCGACCTCCTTTAGGTCCCGGTCCCGCTCTTCCGAGCGTCCGGTGGCCTCGCCGCCTCCGAGGGAGACAAGAGAGGAACAACCTCGCTCGTCTGCCTCCAGATACACCTCGGCGTCCTACGTGGCCAGGTACGCGAGGGAATCTGAATGGAGAGAGCGCCCGGCCTCCTATCGGTCGCATTCGCCATCGTACCGGGATCGGTACCATCGTGGCCCGAGTCGCTGGGAGACCTTCCGGAGGTCCCGGTCACCTCGTCGACAGCGCGAATCGCGCTCGCCTAGAGGGGACGAGGCTCGGTACCGTCGACGCCGAAGCCGATCTCCGTCGGACCGCCGCTCCTTCAGCCGCTCTCCCTCTCCTCGATATCATAGGGCGAGGGAGCCTTCACCACGGTATGGGGCGATATCGCCACCTCCTAGGGTCACGGCAACGGCGACGCGCCCTACGGAGTCGGTGGTGACTGAGCGGGCTACGACGACGTCAGCCTGCCAGACTACCCCGGTCACCACTAAGAAGGTGAAGTCAGTAGTCAGCCATCCCAAGCGGGACGCTGCTGCTACCACCGCCCCGGCTGCGGAGAAGCCTAGGAAGGCAACACCTGCGGCGACGAAGGAGCCGGAAAGCGAGCGGCGAGAGGACTCACCGAGCTCGGAGTCGTACGACTCGAGCGCGGAGTCAGAGGTGTTTGAGGCGGCCTCCCAGGAGTCTCCTCCGCTGGGATTCGGGGACCCGATCCCAGATTCTGCTCCAGAGGACGTCCACCAGTTCTCTGCGATGCTGCTCCGCATGGCCACTACCCTCGGCCTTAAGATCGCCGATGCGGAGCCGGAGGACGACGATCCAGCCTTCTCCGTCTTCGAGGAGAAGCGACCTTCCACGGCCCCGCTGCCTCTCCTGCCCCGGGTATCCAGACTGGTGAAGGCCGCCTGGGATAGACCGGCCTCGGCTCAGCCGATACCGCAGCGGTTAGAACACCTCTACAGGGTGCAGAAGGATAACGCCGGTTATCTATTTAATCACCCTGCACCGAACTCTGTGGTCGTCGAGTCCGCACAGACGAAGGGCTCCGGCAGGCAACACACCACCCCGCCGGACAAAGAGGGCAGGAAGTTGGACGCCTACGCAAGGAGGTTCTATTCAGCTGCCTCCTTGCAGATCAGGCTGTCCAACACTCAGGCTTGCCTCGCGGCATACCTGAAGAAAGTGCTCGATCGCCTGCAACCGGCGATGGAGGCGGTACCGGAGGACATCCGCCAAGCCTCCTCCGTGATCTTCAACGAGGCCATCTCCATCGCTCGGCAGCAGATGGCCTCCTCCAGGCACGCAGTGGAAATTGCCTCCCGGGTCATGGCGGGATCCGTCGGCCTCCGCCGCCATGCTTGGCTCCGACCGGCCGACATCCAGGAGGACACCAGAAGGAGGATTGAAGATCTCCCCTTCGACGGTGAAGGCCTATTCAATTCGTCCACAGACGAAGCTTTGGACAATCCGTCAAGGCGAGGCTGACCGCCAAAAAGATCGGGCTGCAGCTGGCCACGCAGGCCCGCAGGGCCTCCACCTTCCGCCCATCCTGGCGACGATCCTCCACCTCGTCGTTCCAGCGTTCGGCCCAGTCTGGACAGTCGAGACCGTCCTCCGGCTCATCGGCCAGACGCACGATTAGGCGGCGCCCGGCTTCGTCGAAGAAGCTCCTCCTCCGAGACAAAGTCTCGGTTTTGACGTGCCTGGCAGGACCCACCAATACCCACTCTTCAGCCTACCATCAGCGCTCGGAGACCGACCGACTCTCGCTCGACACCTAGCGGAGTGGCAGTATGTCACTACGGACTCTTGGGTGCTTTCCATCGTCCGTCTTGGCTACGCCATCGAGTTTCTCGATATTCCTCCTCGCGGCGTTTACTACTCCACGCCGTCGAGTCCGGCCCTCCTGGAAGAGATCCAATCCCTCCTCCAGAAAGGGGCGATCGAGCGGCTCCCGCAAGAGGCCAAGACCACCGGCTTCTTCTCCAGGTACTTCACGGTCCGAAGCCGACGGTACCCTCCGGCCGATCCTAGACCTCAGAGGGGTGAACTACTACATCCGCCCCAAAAGGTTCAAGATGGTCACGATACCGTCGATCCTACCCTTCTTACATCGAGGGGACTGGTTCGCCTCCATCGATCTCCGAGACGCATACTTCCATATCGCCATTCGCCCGCAGCACAGACGGTACCTCCGCTTCGCAGTCGACGACACCTGTTACCAGTACAAGGTGCTGCCGTTCGGACTCTCGACTGCCCCAAGGGTCTTCACCAAGTGCATGGCCCCGGTGGTATCCTTCCTGCGGACGAAGGGCGCTTCCGTCTTCCCCTACCTCGACGATTGGCTGTTGGTGGCGTCCTGCAAACAGAGACTTTACCACGACGTCCACATGACGTTGTCACTCCTGACCCGCCTTGGTCTACGAGTGAATCCGAAGAAGTCCCACCTCGAGCCGGCGAGGATCTTGGACTTCATCGGGGCGACGCTCGACTCGACCTCCGCCAGGGCGTACCTACCAGAGTCTCGAGCACAAACCTTGATCCGGGCCGCTGCTCACGCTCGTACGGCCCCGACGCTATCTGCGAGAAGCGTCCAGCAGCTCTTGGGCTACATGGCTGCGACGACCGCTGTGACATATCTCGCCAGGCTGAGAGCAAGACCTCTTCAACACTGGTTCGTCCGCATATTCGACCCCCTGCGAGACGAACAGACACTCCGACTGCAGCTGCCGGGAGACGTCCGCTCATCCCTCCGATGGTGGCAGTCGCGATGCAATCTCATGTCAGGGATGCCTTTCCAACAGCCGACACCGAAGGTGACGGTAACGACCGACGCCTCCCTGTATGGATGGGGTGCCCACTGCGGCGATCTCAGAGTCCGCGACAGATGGACCGACGACGAGACCGCTCTCCATATCAACGCGCTGGAGCTGCTCGCCGTCTGGAAAGCCCTACGGGCGTTCCGCCATGCTGTGGCGGGGCGCACGGTCCTGATTCTGACGGACAACACCACCGCCGTCTGCTACATCAACAGACAAGGTGGGACTCATTCCACGACCCTGCTCGACATCGCGCTCGACCTGTGGGAATGGTGCATTCGCCTGCACACGCATCCCGTGGCGGTTCACCTGGCCGGGCAGGAGAACACCACGGCAGACGCCCTCAGCAGGGACACCTCATCCCATCACGAATGGTCTCTCTCCGGAGAGGCGTTCAGACTGATTCGGGACCGCTGGGGCGAACCATCGATCGACCTCTTCGCGACCAGGGAAAACACGAAGTGTCGCCGATTCTGTTCCAGAGCGGGCCACGATCGTGCCTCCATCGGGGACGCTTTCCAGTTTCCGTGGACCGGGGAACTCCTCTACGCGTTCCCGCCGTTCCCGCTGCTCGGCCGGACGATATCGAAGATCCTCGCCGACCGAGCCGACGCGATCCTAGTAGCCCCGTACTGGCCGAGGCAACATTGGTTCGCACCCCTGCTACAAGCCGCACGAGACGACCTGCTCCGGTTGCCACCGACACCGGACCTGCTCTCCCACTCCGGCGGCCGAGTCCTCCATCCGGACCTGCCACGCCTGGCCCTCCATGCCTGGAGGATATCGCACTAGACGATCCCGTGCTCGGTACCGTCCTCGTCGTGGCCAGGAAGGAATCCACCCGTCGCAACTATCAATACAAGTGGCGACGCTTCCTGACCTTCGCTAACGAGAGGAGTGAGCCGGTATCGCCCGCGGGGCTCTCAACCGTCCTGCACTTCCTCCTGCACCTCCGGCAACAGGGCCTGGCGTTTCCATCCCTGAAGGTGTATCTCTCCGCGATCGTGGCATACCAACCGCCACGATCTGCTGCCTCGGCCTTCTTCAGGAACGATACCGTTAAGCGGTTCCTGAAGGGACTTCATCATCTCTACCCGCCGGTATCGCCGCCGCTACCGCCGTGGTCCCCTCTCGCTGGTGCTCTCGCAGCTGACGAAGCCGCCCTTCGAGCCAATGGCGACCTCGGATGACAGGCTCCTGACAATGAAAACTGCCTTCCTGGTGGCGGTGACCTCAGCGAGGCGAGCGGGTGAGATCACAGCTCTTCGTTCCGATGAGCCCTTCACGGTCTTCCACAGGGACAAGGTGGTCCTGAGACCTGACATCTCGTTCCTGCCAAAGGTGGTGTCCAGTTTCCATCTCAACCAGGACATCATCCTGCCTGCCTTCTTCCCGAACCCGACGACACCGTTGGAGCGGTCCCTCCACTCACTGGACGTGCGTCGGGCATTGGCTTTCTACAAGGACAGGACTGCTTCCTTCCGACAGACGCCGCATCTCTTTGTTTGCTATGGGCGATGTCGGAAGGGCCTCAAAGTGTCCACCCAGCGCTTCTCCAAGTGGGTGGTGAGGACTATTGAACTGGCGTATGAGCTCGCGAGGAAGCCTCCGCCAGTCCTGCTTCGAGCCCACTCCACCAGAGCTGTGGCTACTTCTGCGGCCCTCCTGCGAGGAGTTGACCTGCATGAACTCTGCCGTGTGGCGACCTGGTCCCAACCATCGACCTTCGTGCGCCACTACAGGCTCGACTGCCGGTCGCGCAGAGATGCCCGGTTTGGACGTGAGGTGTTGGCTTCCGTGTTGTAGGACCTGACCCGCCGTCCGACCGGTAAGCTACACAGTCTCCTAGTGTATGAAGGCACAGAGACCACGAAGAAGAAGAACAGGTTGCTTACCTGTAACTGTGGTTCTTCGAGTGGTCATCTGTGCCATCATACACACCCGCCCTTCCTCCCCTCTTTCTCATGTCCCTGTAGGTTCTACGGCGGACGACAGAACTGAGGAGAGACCGTTGCTCGGCGGGAGGAGCATGCGCAGTACCGGCGTGGGGGAGGGGTTCCCGCCAAGCGAACAAGCTCTAGAAGTTTCCGAACGCTACCGCGCAGGCGCTAAAGCTCCTAGTGTATGATGGCACAGATGACCACTCGAAGAACCACAGTTACAGGTAAGCAACCTGTTCATTCCATAGAATCTTCACAGCCAGCCAATCATATGAGGTCTTCTTGCCTCACACAGCCAAACATATGAGGTGTTCTTGCCTGACACAGACAAACAGACAAACTTTGACTTTTATATAGTAGATAACTCAGATGCATCCAAATGTATTACAGAATCCAATTAACAATCAATCTGATACATCACAGATACGTTTATAAAGTACATTCACATTTTTGCAATACAAAAATATTCTGATGGAACTGCAAAATATCTCTCAGTCTATACAAAGAGTTCACAGAGATCCATCTAATAAATTGTAGGCAATGAAGTCAAGCTTCAAAGATGGATTGTGGTTTCGGTGGTCCATGTTACTGTTAATTCTCCAGCCCAGCATTTCAAATAGTTGATTTCTTCTACTGTCAGCTTTCTTCATAGTTCAGCTTGCATATCCATATACAGAAGTTGGAAATGCCATGGTGGTTTTATGATATCTATATCTAACTAACCACCATGACATTTCCAACTTCTGTCTGTCCATCTGTCTATCTTACGGTGTGTGTGCGTGTGTGTCGATCTGTCTGTATGTCTGCCTATCTATCTACAGAACATAATATCTGGCATCTGCCACTCATCTTCGGCTTCATAAGAATATCACATTTAATTTGCTCTTTAAAATTAAATAACCTAAAAGGGTGTAGTCCTCACGACTCTGGAGATTCAGCGATAATCTAAATCTCTTTACCATGAGGACTAGACTTTTTAGGTGAGAGCCCACAACAGATCACAGTAAAACATGTAGTTTTCTCTCCGCTGTGTAGGTTGGCCAGAACTCTACCTTGATGCTGCTTCCTGGATAGAAGGGGGACAAGTGTGGGTCCTCGAGCTTGAGCCTTATCATGCCGAAACATCTCCTGGTGAGTCAGTGGCTAGGGTACTTTTTAAAACATAAAAGCTTCAACTAGATTATAAGTTGTATCATAGAATCTTAGAGATGGAAGAGGCCACAAGAATCATTTAGTCCAAATCCCTGCCAGTTAAAGATGCCCATCCGACCTCGGTTTCAAGATTTCCAAAGAAGCAGAATCCACTCCACCTCAAGGCAGTCTATTCAATGGTCAGACAGTTCTTATGGTAAAGAAGGTCTTAATGTTTTGACAGAATCTCTATTTCTTGTAATTTGAAGCCATTGGTTTGTAATCTTGTCTCTGCGGCAGCAGAAACCAAGCTGGCTTCATCTTCTACATGACCTTCCTTCTGATATTTAAAGATGGCTATTGTGTCACCTCTCAGTCTACTCTTCTCCAAGACAGATATACTCAGCTCCCTCAATAATACCTTATAAGGCATTACCACTCACATCTTCTGACCTAATATCTTTCCCATAATTCTTGATATGTGTCAGTGGTCATTGCTGATGGAAAAGGAATGAAACTGGTGCTTGTTCAGCAGTCATTTAGATATTATCCATGGTTTTCTAAAATGGATTCCCAGCTAAGCCTTGCCTGACTTACACAGTCAAGAGAAAGCAAGTAATGCAGCTTTTCTGTAACCGTGCCCCTTCTGAATATAAGTGGGAAAATACATAGTGCATTTCACCTATTTATAATAACAAACAGAAGCCCTATCTGCATGCAGAAAACCTTTTCTGTCAGAGGAAGGACCAAGCTAAAGTCTTTCTCTGGGCCATGGAAATTTTGAAGGAATGTTCAAAGCAGTATTTTCCTATTGGCATTTCAAAAGTTATTTCTTTAAATTTAATTTATTTTTATTCCATCTGTTTGTCTACATGGGATCCAAGGTGGCTTAAGTGATATGGTACTAAGAAGATTTAACTGGCCTTACTTTATGTAAGCCTTTCCTGAGATTAAGCCTTGTTGTTACCTGTTAGATTAAGCTGTTACCTGTTCGTGATTCTTCATCTCTGACTTGAACATTCATGTCTTTTCTTTGCTACCCTGAGCAGATGCTGGAGAAAGGCAAAAGTGTGAACGAGGCAGTCTCACAGATCTAAGGGTATAAAAAGCATTAAGACCTCACAGTTCTCATTTAAACCACAGATTAAAATTATGCATTATAGAAGGAAGTTTAATGTCCAGGCTTATCCAGAATTCTTCAGACAGAAATTTATTTTGTATGTTTTTCTGTCTCAGCAGGTGACGGAAGTTTAGAGGAAATATACCAGTCAGCATGTACCGAGAGAGCAGATTCAGAGAGTCTAGAAAGGGGAGTTGTAGTTTCAGAATCCTGCGACCAGTCAGATGAAAGCAAGACAGTCCCCTTGACCTGCCAACAGAGCAATGAAGATTCTGTAGGTGATGGGGAAACATTTAGCCAAAGCTCAAAGCTCACTACAAACCAGAAGAACCATGCAAAAAATCCATATGCCTGTGACCAGTGTGATAAAGCTTTTAAGTGGGCCTCTCACCTTGCGCGACATAAACAGACTCACTCTAGGAGGACAGCCTTTAGACGAGACCAGAGATGGAGCCAGAAGTGGTCAGCAGTGCACATGAGCCAAAAGTTGCTGGGAAGGACAAACCACGCTAAGAATCTGCACACTTGTGATCAGTGTGGAAGAAGCTTCTGTTCGCCGCCCTCTCAACTTGCCCAACATTATAAACATGTGCATTGTGAGAGTAAAGCAATTAGGCTGGGCCAGAATGAACTGGAAGTATTCAGACCAAACCTTCCCCACCCAAAGGCCTTATCAATTACAGACCAGAGCCGCCGTGCAAAGCGTCCACACATCTGCAAGCAATGTGGAAAGGACTTTCGGTATCCCTCTGATCTTGCCCGTCATCAGAATGTTCATTCTAGGAGGAATGCAGCTAGGCAGAACCTGTGCCACTTGGAAGCATGCTGTCCAAGTCCCATGGTACCTGGCCCTCTGCAAGCAAAGAACACATTTGCAAATTCTTACAAAACTTTGAATGAAGACTCTGACAGCAGCACATGTACCAAGAATTGCCACATCTGTGCCCAGTGTGGGAAAGCCTTCCAACAGCCCGCTGCCCTTGTCCGATATCATCAATATGAACACTTTAGAGGGAAAGCAGTTAGAGGAAATCTGGGCCAATCAGAAGCATGCAGTCTAGGTGCCCCATTGGCACCTTTTCTTCTGCCATTGGAAGTGGAGAATACTGACTCTCATAAAACATTGACCAAAAAGTCCCACACATGTAGTCATTGTGGGAAAAATTTCCTTTGGCCTTCTGATCTTGCCCAGCATAAACGCACTCACACTAGGAGAAAGCAACAGAAATCTCATCTCTGTGAACACTGTGGACAGAGGTTCAAGCGTGCCTCTGGTTTCATTCAACATCTGTCTGTCCACTCGTCAGAACGACCCTATGGCTGTGCTATTTGTGGGTTCAGGTGTAAGCGCCGTGCGCGACTGAAGACACACCAGAAATGGCATGAGGAAAGCCGTGAAATGGAAGGAGAGGAAGAAGATCAGAAGCTCCAGGGAGTGCATGGACAAGATCTTCCTCGAGAGAGCATCTTCACAGATCATCTCCGGTGCCTTAACTTCTATGACTCTGAGGAGAACAACAAATCTTTTGCCAGCCTGAAATCCTGTGAGTGTGGGGAATGCTGGACTACAGCAAGTGATAGCCTTGGACATCTTTCCCAAAACAGTATTTGGGAAATCGGAGTCAATGGAATTCCTCATATCCTGCCCCTTAGGCAGACTTGTGAGTGCGGATGCTGTGGGACTGACGATAGCAGCTTTGACATGAAAAAGCCTCTGCTGCCTCACCTCAAAACTGACAATGCAGCCTGTTCTGAGTTGCCATCTACTATGTCCACTAAGTCTACAGTCCTGAATGCCGCAAGTGAAGTCCACAAGAGTATTGCCCACATGGAAAGGAAGATCACTTCTACTGCTAACACTGCCATGCATACTCAGTGGTCCCATGCTGTGGCTGATCATAGCTGTAAAAGGTCTCATTCCTCCAGTGGTCCCGTTTGGCTTTGGGAGCAAGCTTCCCCTTTGACAGACAAGGAGGAGCCTTTTGTTTGCCCCGAGTGCCCAAGGCAGTTCAGCAAACTTTCCTGTCTGATGAAGCACTTGGACATCCATAGGCCAGGGAAGCCATATCAATGTAAGACCTGTAAGAAGTGCTTTGCCCAGCATTCATACCTGCACAAGCATCAGAAGGTGCACACTGTACATTTGGCACATGAATGCTTAGAATGCGGCAGATTTTTCACTCAGATTTCTTATCTGCGCAAGCACATGCAAAGACATACAAGGGCGAAGTAGTCTCCCTAGGTGAGAGGTTGTGGGGGTAGGATTAAAGGGCAAGGGCACAAAAGAATGGGGTGGTATAAAATTCACCACGGAGTCAACGGGAAGGTGATGTCAAACTTAGTTTAGTATTACATTTTTACTACCATGATGGGGAGCCATCCATTTGGAAAAAGTAGCACCATGCCTTCAGTCGTTTCCTCTGCATAATACATGACGTGAATGGCAAAGTAGACTATATGCCTACATTTTCTGAGTTCACTGGCTGGGCTAAGGGACCAGAGAAAGTCTCAATAATTTTCATGAGTCTTAAGACTTTGATGGCTAGGACTTGGCAGGTTTGACTTTCATGGACTTAATTATTTGTGAATTTCTCCAATACCTCCCCCCTGGCACTTCTTTTCCAGGGGGACCTTCTATCTTGGCTGTTCTGATCAGACTGCACAGTCCTTTAAAAACTTACTTCTGGTTTTCCTCTTCCTCCTCCACCAGCCACTGCTTGGCCAGCTAAGGATAGCTCACAGCCTGGTTTCTCAGCAGCACAACCCCTCTCTGGTTGCCTCCCCACACCCAAGGAAAGGAGATGGGTGAGAGAGAGCAAGTAAAGGGCTACCATTCTGACCCACTCCCTTTCCTTTCCTTTCTCTGACCTGGTTTGGACCCTGGGTGCCCACAATCCCCACCATGCCTTGACCCCCGCCCCCCATTTTGATATTTGCATTTTTTCCACTTTTGTATGGATTCTGTACCCCTAACCCTAGTAAATGTGGAGGACTGACTGTACTGCTGTTCCAATCCAGCTCTCTGGGCAAATCCTCAAAATTCAGCCAGTGGAGCAACATGGCTAAAGAATGTGAAGTAAAATGCCCAGATCTCTGCTTAGTCATGAACGCAGGGGTACAGCCAGGTAGTTTTAGACTTTGTTTTCTTGTCTTATGGGTGCTCTTTAAGTAATGTCTGCTGGATTTCAGGGGCCCTCCTGATCATTCCGTCATATGGAGGTCCAGGAATTTAGCCTCAAAGTCCTGCCCTGGTAGCACCACTATGTAAACTTATACAAATCACCCCAAGCCAGTTTAACTGAACTGAATCAGGAGAGAAACCCCGTGCTACCAAACTAGCTGTCCTGTCAGTTCCAGAAATGCTTCCTGGCAGTCTTTTTATTTGGATGCTCAGGCACGGTAATTTCTACGAACTCTTTGTTGGTGTTTCATTCAGGCCTGTCTTCTTGATGAGTCCACAGTGGATTTTATCCCACCATATTTTTTCACGCCACTTCCTTCCATGGAAGAGAATTTAGTTCTTCCTTGACCCTGTACTTCTGTACTACACCTCAAACCCATACCAGTGCATGGAGAAATGTCAAAAGACATTGCTTGCTTCCAGTGTAGACATAACAGGATCTGTATCTTTCATATCCCAGATACTTCTCTGATTTCATAAGCCTCTGAGATCATTCTCTTCTTTCTAAATAGACTGATTCTGAAACCAATTTCATTTCCTTCTTAGTACAGGGTTAACCAATTATGTCAAAAGTGACATCATAGGCATCCCACAAGGTCATAATCCCCACTTAAAATATATGCTTAAGGTCTTCTTGTTCTGCTTTGTACAGAGCAAGGCTTCCCCTCCCAGGCAAAATACAAACAGACCAAACAAAAGCTCTGCAGTCTGCAGGTCCAGGTAAACCCCATCCCCTGGATATTTTAAGGAGCATAGGGCTCCTCTCTCTGCTTTCCAGGATCTGTTGGTTGTCTTTTTGGATGGAGTTACATATTCACTAGATATAGTATATCCAAAACCTAAGAATTGCTCTGAGTATGTCATTGGGAATCTGGTAGTTTGAATTCAGAAGGCAAGGCAGATCCAAAGCCAAAATAAGTGATGAAAAAACCTAGTAGTACCTTGAGTGAGTGGTGATAGAAATCGATGCAGAATAGCTGGAACCTAAATATGTGAGTTTAATAGTATTAAAATATAATAATCTGCTTATGGCTTTTGTAGATTGTGTTGAATATTAATAAAATGTAATTTTTAGAGAATGCATTAGTATTATCTGTTTGCATCATTGTGACACTCTGGCCAATACAATAGAAGGTGAGAGAGGTTGTCAGTGAACAATGGGGCCAAATCCAGCATATTTTTCCTTCTTTCACTCAAACCAAAAAGACTCTTTCTCTCTCATTCTCTTTCTCTCTCTTTCTCCCTTCTTTTTTTTTACAAGAACAAAAGGCTGAACAATTAGGGGGTGTGGGTACCAATGGACAAGGTGGCTTGTGGGCACATCCAAACTGCTCTTGGCAAATGAAGGAACAATTTTGGCAGCCAGCCCCCTCTGCCCCACTGCAGCATCCCTGATGAAAGGGACGTGGCAGCAAGTGCGTGTACACACTCACATTATGACTCTGGAGACCAGGGTTTGAATCCCCATGCAGCCGTGGAAACCGGCTGGGTGCCATCAGGGAAGTCACATCATCTCAGCCTGGGAGAAAGGCAAAGGCAACAAATCTTGCCAAGAAAACCCCCATGATAAGGCTGCTGTAGGGTCACCATAAGTCAGTTTTCAAAGGGGAGAGACATCATGGCAAGAAAGAACCTCCCCATCAGCAACACCTTGTTGGTTTGTGACTTCAAGTAACTTCTGACTTCGCAATCCCAAGGTGAAGCTATCACAGTTTTCTTTTTTGCAAGATTTATTCAGAGGGGGTTTGCCTTTGCTTTCCTCTGAGGCTGAGAGAATGTGACTTGCCCAAGGTCACCTAGTGTCTGAGCAGGGATTTGAATCCTAGTCTCCAGAAGCCTTTAATAAATAAATATTTGAATATTTAAATACAATTTGAATATTTAAATTTAAACAAATAAATTTAAATCTTGAGTTAAGTCTTGGGGGACCTCGGCAAGAAACTATATTTACAGAGGCTCCCCAGTAAAGAAGTTAAGAACCACTGAGATACAAGATGTTTGCTATGAATCACCATAACTGGACTGTGCTTTGGAGAAGAAATTGGATTGTATTAATATTTCAACTGAGCTGAAATGCCAAACAGTCAAAATTATTATTAATATTGTGACCTTGAAGGATTGGATCTGGATATTTCCCTCAATTTGACTTTATAAAATTGTGAGATACTTGTTTTACTAGTAAATGGGAAGATACTCCTGATAAGCAGTAACTTTCAAAGTTATAGAATTTCTTACTTCACTTTCTCTGTGGGCACAAAGTTCTAAAGTTCTAAAGCTTCAGAGAACGAAGAAAGATACAGTCACGTTCACACCAACTTGCTGATAAGGCTAACTTTGGAATATATTGTATATAGACTTCCACTATAAAGTATTGTCAGTTTTTACCAAAACAAAAGAAACAAGAAGATTGGGCAGGAAATCCAGCAGTCAATGAGATTTCATTATCCTGAACACCTTTGGGTCCTTCCCCATGATTGGAGAATGAAGGAAACATGCTGAAAGATAAAAGGAAGCAATACAGATCTTAAGTGACACAGTCTCGCCAATGACAGCTGTCACTCCACTGTGAAAGGTCAGATCAGAGCACTGCCTGGCATTTCACACTCTTCCTGCTTGAGCTGTTCTCTTCACAGTTCAGGTCTGGCAAATCACATTTATCTGGTCAACTGTATAACTGGGTATAACTAGTTACTTGTAAAAATATATTTTTTGCAATAGCAAGGATATAAGTATGCTATACTATTATTTAAATCCAGTTGCCAGTCCCACATAAGGCCTTTCTGCACTACACTGTTATAGTGCTATTATTATACTTTCAACAGCCTATGGAATCCTGCAGTTTGCAGTTTAGGGAGGGCCATTTAGAATTCTCAGCCAGATTGCTCTTTGGCCTTAGTAAACTACAAACCCTAGATCCACAGGATGTTGAAAGTGGAGTAATAACATTATAACAGTGTAGTGCAGAAAGGCCCTTAGACTCATTGAATCATTTACTGAATGGTAAGTCAACACTTACGCAAACCCATTGCTTCAATAGCTCTTCTCTTCTTTGAACTTGTTTGGATGTAGGCCTATGAGTCTACTTAATGATGAATAACATCATATTTTTTGTGATATAACCATAACTTTTAAAGTTACTTTTATAGTTCTGGTGTTGCAGCCTCATTAAATGGCAGAGAAGGAATAGCACATGGTTCACCTATGCCTTGAAGTGTTACTTGATGCTGTCTTGTGAGTGCTAAGGTAACAGTGAGATGGATAGGAGGAGAATGTTTGGTACCATACAACGAAAGCACAGCATTCATATGTTTTAGAAGTCAAGGTTCCCCCAATTTATCTGACAGGTTAGGGACTGGAGCACTGTCAGAAGACAAAATTGATTGAAAAGTGGAATCCATGTACTGTGTTGTAGGGGGCATGAAGGACTTATGGAGGGTTACTTAAGAACCAATGGTGCATGTGCTGCTTGCAAAGTCATCCAGCTTAGCACCTTCCTCCACTCTCTGCTCTGCAAGCTGCATGCATGTGTGAGCTGTTCCAAGTGGCAAGAAGAACTGATGAAAAAGTGGTTCTTCTTTGTGGTCTCTGTGCCTTCATACACTAGGAGGAGCTTTAAGCACCTGCGCGGTCACGTTCGGAAACTTCTAGAGCTTGTTCGCTTGGCGGGAACCCCTCCCCCACGCGGTACTGCTCATGCTCCTCCCGCCGAGCAAGGGTCTCTCCTCAGTTCTTTCTTGTCCGCCGTCGCGTACGAGAAGTTTATTCGGTTTGTTCCTCTGCTTTTGTGCTTGGCTTGCTGATTTCACGGTTTTTCGGACTTTTCGGAGTTGTTTCTGACCTCTCCTTCGGACTTCCCATTTGGTTTTTTGGTGATTTTCGGACTTTTCCAACTGGCATCTCGTCTTATGTCCGCGCTCTTCAAAAAGTGCGTGTCCTGCGGGCGCAAAGTTGCCCCTCAACGACGGCCATAAGGAGTGTCTCTTCTGCCTGGGTGAGTCCCACAACACTCGGACTTGCCCAGTTTGCCGGGATTTTACTCCCCAGACTCTCCGCAACAGGTCCGCAAGACTTAAATTGTATTGTTGGGAGCAGTCTTTGCGGGCGATCGACGAGACCTCCGTTTCCAAGATGGCCGAAAAGAAGACGACCACGCCATCGACGGTCTGTCCGCTGCTCATTCCGTCCACCTCGTCGGTATCGGGCTTGGTACCGGCGGGAGAGGCCGATCTCGGCGTTACCGAGGATCCCGAAGCTGTCGGCGGCTGCCAGTCAGCAAAAGACTCTGGACGGCAAGGAAGGCTGAGGCTCCCGTGAAGGAGACACCTGCTAAAAAGCGCCCTGCTCCGGACAGAGACAAGGGCAAGGAGAAGGAGAAGAAGAAGAAGAAGAAGGAGAAGAAACGCTCCCTGGCTGGGGCGATTCAGACCCCCACTCCTCCTCCAACTCTGCAGCCTTCCAAAGGGCGAGGCGAGTACGTCGATCTCTCGGACGATGAGATCGAGGACGTTCCCCAACAGCGCCCAGACTCGCCTGTGGTAGACCCTCCAACCCTGGTGGAGGAGCACCACCGCCTTTCCAGCCGTCGCAGGTCGGCCGACCTGCCGCAGAGAGCCCTCTGCTTCTCCGGAGCGGCGTTCGACCTCGTTCAGGTCCCGGTCCCGCTCTTCGGAGCGTCCGGTGGCCTCGCCGCCTCCTAGGGAGACTAGAGAGGAACAACCTCGCTCGTCTGCCTCCAGATACACCTCGGCGTCCTACGTGGCCAGGTATGTGAGGGAGTCTGAGTGGAGAGAGCGCCCGGCCTCTTACCGGTCACATTCTCCATCGTACCGGGATCGGTACCATCGTGACCCGAGACGCTGGGAGACCTTCCGGAGGTCCCGGTTACCTCGGAGACAGCGCGAATCACGCTCGCCTCGAGGAGAAGACGCTTCGGTCCCGTCGGCACCGAAGCCGTACGCCGTCGGACCGCCGCTCCTTCAGCCGCTCTCCCTCGCCTCGATACCATAGGGCGAGGGAGCCTTCGGCCTCGATATCGAGCGGTATCGCCACCTCCTAGGGTTCGGCTACGGCAACGCGCCTGCGGGAGTCGGTGGTGACTGAGCAGGCTAAGACCACATCAGCCTGTCAGACTACGCCGGTCACCACTAGAAAGGTGAAGTCTGTGGTCAGCCAGCCCAAGCGTGATGCTGCCACTACCACCGTTCCGGCTGCGGAAAAGCCCAAGAAGGCAGCACCCGCAACGACTCTGAAGGAGCCGGAAAGTGAGCGGCGAGAGGACTCACCGAGCTCGGAGTCGTACAGACTCGAGCGCGAGTCGGAGGTGTCGGGCGGCCTCCCAGGAGTCTCCTCCGCTGGGATTCAGGGAGCCGATCCCAGATTCAGCTCCAGAGGATGTCCACCAGTTCTCTGCGATGCTGCTCCGCATGGCCTCTACCCTTGGCCTTAAGATCGCGGATGCGGAGCCGGAGGATGACGATCCCGTCTTCTCCATCTTCGAGGGGAAGCAACCTGCCGCGGCCCCGCTGCCTCTCCTGCCCGGATCTCCAAAGTGGTGAAGGCCGCTTGGGATAGACCGGCCTCGGCGCAGCCGATACCGCAGCGTTTGGAGCACCTCTACAGGGTGCAGAAGGATAACGCAGGTTATCTCTTCAACCACCCTGCACTGAACTCTGTGGTGGTCGAGTCGGCACAGACAAAAGGTCGGCAGGCAGCACACCACCCGGACGGGATACGGGAGGCAGAAAGTTGGACGCCTACGCAAGGAGGTTTTATTCCGCCGCCTCCTTGCAGATCAGGCTGTCCAACACTCAGGCTTGCCTCGCGGCATACCTGAAAGAAGTGCTCGACCACCTTTGGACCGGTCGTGGACAATGCCGGGACAAGATCGAGTCAAGCCGCCTCGGTGATCTTCAACGAGGCCATATCCATCGCTCGGCAGCAGATGGCCTCCTCCCGGCACGCCGTGGAGATCGCCTCCCGGGTCATGGCGGGATCCATCGGCTTGCGCCGCCATGCCTGGCTGCGACCGGCCGACATCCAAGAGGACACCCGAAGGAGGATCGAGGATCTCCCCTTCGACGGTGAGGGCCTCTTCAATTCGTCCACCGACCAGGCGCTGGACAATCTGGTGAAGGCGAGGTTGACTGCCAAAAAGATCGGGCTCCAGCCGGCCACGCAAGCCCGCAGGACCTTCAACCTTCCGCCCATCCTGGCGACGATCTTCCACCTCATCATTCCAGCGCTCGGCCCAGTCCGGACAGTCAAGACCGTCCTCTGGCTCGTCGGCCAGACGCACGTTTAGATGTCGCCCGGCTTCATCTAAGAAGTCCTCCTGGACAGCGAAGTCTCGGTTTTGACGTGTCTGGCAGGACCTACAAATACCCACTCTTCAGCCTACCATCTGCGCTCGGAGACCGCCCGACTCTGGCTCGACACCTTTTGGAGTGGCAACATGTCACTACGGACTCTTGGGTGCTTTCCATCGTCCGTCTTGGCTACGCCATCGAGTTTCACGATATTCCGCCTCGGAGGCGTTTACTACTCCACCCGTCGAGTCTGGTCCTCCTGGAAGAGATCCAGTCCCTCCTCCAAAAAGGAGCGATCGAGCAGCTCCCGCAAGAAGCCAAGACCACCGGCTTCTTCTCCAGGTATTTCACGGTACCGAAGGCCGACGTTGCCTCCGGCCGATCCTTCGACCTCAGAGGAGTGAACTACTACATCCGCCCCAAGAGGTTCAAGATGGTCACGATACCTCGTCGATCCTGCCCTTCCTACATCAAGGGGACTGGTTTCGCCTCCATCGATCTCCGAGACGCATACTTCCACATCGCCATTCGCCCGCAGCACAGACAGTACCTCCGCTCGCAGTCGACGACACCTGTTACCAGTACAAGGTGCTGCCATTCGGACTCTCGACTGCCCCAAGGGTCTTCACCAAGTGCATGGCCCCGGTGGTATCCTTCCTGCGGACGAAGGGTGCTTCTGTCTTCCCTTACCTCGACGATTGGCTGTTGGTGGCGTCCCAAACAGAGACTTTACCATGACGTCCACATGACGTTGTCACTCCTGACTCGCCTTGGCCTACGAGTGAATCCGAAGAAGTCCCACCTCGAGCCGGCGAGGATCTTGGACTTCATCGGGGCAACGCTCGACTCAACCTCCGCCAGGGTGTACCTGCCAGAGACACGAGCTCAAACCCTGATCCGGGCCGCCGCTCACGCCCGTCCGGCCCCGACGTTATCTGCGAGAAGTGTCCAACAGCTCTTGGGCTACATGGCTGCGACAACCGCTGTGACATATCTCGCCAGACTAAGAGCAAGACCTCTTCAACACTGGTTCGTCCGCATATTCGACCCCCTGCGAGACAAACAGACACTCCGACTGCAGCTGCCGGAGGACGTCCGCTCTTCCCTCCGATGGTGGCAGTCGTGAAGCAATCTGATGTCAGGGATGCCTTTCCAACAGCCGACACCGAAGGTGACGGTAACGACCGACGCCTCCCTGTATGGATGGGGTGCCCACTGCGGCGATCTCAGAGTCCGCGACAGATGGACCGACGACGAGACCGCTCTCCATATCAATGCGCTGGAGCTGCTCGCCGTCTCGAAAGCGCTACGGGCGTTCCGCCACGTCGTAGCGGGGCGCACGGTCCTGGTTCTGACGGACAATACCACCGCCGTCTGTTACATCAACAGACAAGGAAAGACTCATTCCACGACCCTGCTCAACATCGCGCTCGACCTGTGGGAATGGTGCATTCGCCTGCACACGCATCCCGTGGCGGTTCACCTGGCCGGGCAGGAGAACACCACGGCAGACGCCCTGAGCAGGGACACCTCATCCCATCACGAATGGTCTCTCTCCGGAGAGGCGTTCGAACTTGATTCGAAGCCGCTGGGGCGAACCATCCATCGACCTCTTCGCGACCAGGGAAAATGCGAAGTGTCGCCGATTCTGTACAGAGCGGGCCACGATCGCGCTTCCATCGGGGACACTTCCCAGTTTCCGTGGACCGGGGACTTCCTCTATGCGTTCCCGCCGTTCCCGCTGCTCGGCCGGACGAATATCGAAGATCCTCGCTGACTGAGCCGACGCGATCCTGGTAGCCCCGTACTGGCCGAGGCAGCACTGGTTCACACCCCTGCTCGAGCTGCACGAGGCGACCTGCTCCGGCTGCCACCGACACCGGGCCTGCTCTCCCACTCCAGCGGCCGAGTCCTTCATCCGGACCTGCCACGCCTGGCCCTCCATGCCTGGAGGATATTGCACTAGACGATCCCGTGCTCGGTACCGTCCTCATCGCGGCCAGGAAGGAATACACGTTCGCAACTATCAATACAAATGGCGACGCTTCCTGACCTTCGCTAACGAGAGGAGTGAGCCGGATCGCCTGCGGGAGCTCTCTACCGTCCTACATTTCCTCCTGCACCTCCGGCAACAGGGTCTGGCATTTCCGTCCCTGAAGGTTTATCTCTCCGCGATCGTGGCATACCAACCGCATGGTCCCAGGCATCGGCCTTCTTCAGGAACGATACCGTTAAGCGGTTCCTGAAGGGACTTCATCATCTCTACCCGCCGGTATTGCCGCCGCTACCACCGTGGTCCCTCTCGCTGGTGCTCTCGCAGCTGACAAAGCCGCCCTTCGAGCCAATGGCGACCTCGGATGACAGGCTCCTGACCATAAAAACTGCCTTCCTGGTAGCGGTGACCTCAGCGAGGCGAGCGGGTGAGATCACAGCTCTTCGGTCCGATGAGCCCTTCATGGTCTTCCACAGGGAAAAGGTGGTCCTGAGACCTGACATCTCGTTCCTGCCAAAGGTGGTGTCCAGTTTCCACCTCAACCAGGACATCATCCTGCCTGCCTTCTTCCCGAACCCGACGACACCGTTGGAGCGGTCCCTCCACTCCCTGGACGTGCGTCGGGCATTGGCCTTCTACAAGGACATGACTGCTTCCTTCCGACAGACGCCGCATCTCTTTGTTTGCTATGGGCGATGTCGGAAGGGCCTCAAAGTGTCCACCCAGCGCTTCTCCAAGTGGGTGGTGAGGACTATTGAACTGGCGTATGAGCTCGTGAGGAAGCCTCCGCCAGTCCTGCTTCGAGCCCACTCCACCAGAGCTGTGGCTACTTCTGCGGCCCTCCTGCGAGGAGTTGACCTGCATGAACTCTGCCGTGTGGCGACCTGGTCCCAACCATCGACCTTCGTGCGCCACTACAGGCTCGACTGCCGGTCGCGCAGAGATGCCCGATTCGGACGTGAGGTGCTGGCTTCCGTGTTGTAGGACCTGACCCGCCATCCGACCGGTAAGCTACACAGTCTCCTAGTGTATGAAGGCACAGAGACCACGAAGAAGAAGACAGGTTGCTTACCTGTAACTGTGGTTCTTCGAGTGGTCATCTGTGCCATCATACACACCCGCCCTTCCTCCCCTCTTTCTCAGGTCCCTGTAGGTTCTACGGCGGACGACAGAACTGAGGAGAGACCGTTGCTCGGCGGGAGGAGCATGCGCAGTACCGGCGTGGGGGAGGGGTTCCCGCCAAGCGAACAAGCTCTAGAAGTTTCCGAACACTACCGCTCAGGCGCTAAAGCTCCTCCTAGTGTATGATGGCACAGATGACCACTCGAAGAACCACAGTTACAGGTAAGCAACCTGTTCATCACCCAACATATTGATGGCACCTCTCCTTAATTTGGAAGCATCAAAGGTTTTGAGCCCCCAGAAAACAGAGTGTCAAAAGATGGGGGCTTCCTGTAATTAAAAAGTGACTTTGTTACTTTTGTAAAAATAAGGAAATAGAGAGTAACTTTTAAAAATTGTACCTATAAGAGTAAATACTTTTAGACACCTGGAGTTATAATGGTGATCAGGCCACATCATGAGATAAATTTTACATTCCCAAAATAAACTTTAGGTTTTAGGGATATAGTAAATTTCACATTTGCCATAGGTTCCCATGATAAATGTAAAAGTACTCACAATTTCATGATTGCTAACTTTTCTGAACTATAATTACTTTGGTCCCCAATCAAGGGACATGTAATTGTTTTATGCTGAGTTAACATGGATTCCCTGAACTGAGAAAACACGTTTTTAAAGCAAAAATGAAAATCATCCATTTTTTAAAAAATTCCCCTTAGCTCCCAGATTTTCCTACTATGGCATCATTCCGTCTACTCTTCCCATAGTTATTTAAAGCCACAGAAAAAGTCCAAGGTGTCCCTAAGGAAAATACCTTGTTGTCTGTTCCTTCAGCTCCTTCCTCCACAGAATGTCAGAACTTGAAAAGGCTTTCCGTAAGTTTGCAGTGTATGGAGGAGACACTTCTGCCAACGGCAATGAGATGACAGGCAATAATTTTTCCAAAATGATGAAAGAGTGTGATGTGATGGATGGAAAGATGGTGACCAGCACTGATGTGGACATTGTCTTCAACAAATACAAGTGAGCTGGAACACCTGGGGCCAATAGCTGGTGTTCAGTGTCGGAGTCCAAGCCAGATCAGTAGGTAGCATGACGTCATGATGTAGGTAGCATGACATCAGATCACTGGGGACAAAATTTTGACTGTTCCTTTCAGAAGCCATTTCGTTCTGTTAGATAACACAATTGTCTATGTCACATAGTCTGTCTTAAGTCTCCTAAATTAGGTTGCTTCCTCAGAAGTGGAGGAGCAAACTCTTCACCACTGTTCAAGTAAGAGTTAGCTGGCAGTTGTCACCTAGAGTCATAGGATCATAGAGTTGGAAGAGACCACAGAGGCCATCCAGTCCAACCCCCTGCCATGCAGGAACACCTGTCTGTGGATTGAGGAGAAAGCTCCATTTTGTCTTTTGGCTCAGGATGGAACATGTGTCATGCAACCCCCACTACATCCACATATCACTGTAGTTCTCTTTGGCACTGATATTACTTTTTGTGCCACACAGCATGGAAAACCACATTTTCAAATGAATCTCCTTCAGCCTTAGAATTCTGTTCGCAGAAGACAGAACCCAGAACCAATTGACTGCCCTGGAGGCAGAAAGATGAGGAAAAAGATGAGCAGAATGAAAGTATGGTAAGCAAAATAGGTACTGGGAATCAGAGATAACTGCGTTCTCCCTCTGCCACCTCTAGAAACAAAGGGGCCCAAAACATCGACTTCATTGAGTTCCAACGAGCTGTTAAGGATCTGAGCAGAAAGCGCTTCAAAGCCAAGTCCTCCGAGGAGGCTTTGCATGCCACCTTCAAGTTGATAGAGGGCAAAGAACCACTCAATGTGGGATCAACAGTGAGTGTTAATCTGAGAAATAGGAGGCAATTGCACTTTTTAAAAAATGTTCTGTGGCCTTTAATATTTTGTATTTCTGTAAGTATGCAGGAAAAATGCAGGGAATCTATTTTCCTGAGAAACACAGCTTTTAAAAGAAAGAGAGAGAGGAGAAGGAGAGATTTGAAACTTTATGATTGCAAAGGCATGTTTGAAAACTATGTAAGCAAGGCTTGCTGAAATGTTTTGAAGCTGGATGAGTAAGAGTTTCCCTAGGTGAGAACAAGGCTTTGGTGCCCCACATAACTCTTAGAAAAAAAAATGGCAAAGTAGATTATCCTCAAATACACATACACAATTAGGGAGAGATATTCGCACAATGTGGTTAGATTTCATAATTCACTTTTTGTGCAACATTTGGATAGTCTGGATTCAAAAGTATATATTTTAGTTCAATATATGTGGTCCTGGTTTTGGTGCTCTTTAACCTAAGTGCTCTTTGTATCTTCCTTACATGTTATGTTTAAAATGCTACAATTTACTGAAAACATTCAGTCCAGCAGCCATTAATACCTGTAATTATCGTTTGTGTTCTCAAGTTTAAAGATTATTTTCTTTTTCTCTTCTCTTCTCTTCTCTTCTCTTCTCTGCTCTGCTCTGCTCTGCTCTGCTCTGCTCTTCTCCCCTCCTCTCCCCTCCCCTCCCCTTCCCTTCCCTCTTTCTCTCTTTCCTTCTTTCTTTCTTTCTTGGTAAATTTGTGAACTTAAATATTTGTAAACTTAAATATTGTAAACTTAAATATTCATTGATTGGATTTTTAAAAAGGTCACTGATATGTCTGCTTGTGATAATGGATCCTCACTGTTATTTGTGCAATGTCTAGATGCTGCTTCTGAAAAACGAGTCAGTACATTGACAGAACCCCTGAACTAATTTTGCATTCATTGGACTCAGCCCAGCATGGAAACAATCATCACTTACTTGTTGCTTGCCTGTCTTTCAGAAATCCATTGCAGCCAGCATGGTGGAAAGACTGACTGATACAAGCAAATATACAGGTACTCACAAGGAACGTTTTGATGAGAGTGGCAAGGGCAAAGGTTTAGCTGGGCGTGTAGACCTGGTTGAGAACCAGGGCTACGTTGGGGCCTACAAAGGTTCTGGAACCTATGTAAGACCCACTAGATTGGGGGAAGGAGCCTTGCAGTACCTTCTGAGACCTTGCCTGCTCTTCTTGGCCATGGGAGGGGATGTCCAATAAACAACTGCTTTGGTAACACTTCTTTCTAGTGAGTGTCTGTCTGTTTGGGTGAATGACCACACAACTAGCCTACTATGGATGGACTGACCAAGTTATACCCAAGCAGGTGGCTTAGGGAATGGATTTTGAGGTATGCATATGAAGGCAAGAGAGCCAGCATAGTATATAGAATTTGAGTGTTGTACTGGAGGCCATGGTTCGATTCCCCACTCAGTCATGGAAAATCACTGGGTGACCTTGGGTGCATCACACACTCTCAGCCACAGAAAAGCCCATGACAGGTTTGCCTTAGGGTCACCATAAGTCAGAAATGACTAAGGCACACAACAACAACAACATATGAAGGAAAGCACCCTACAAGAAAAATCGTGCTGGGAATCTATGGCTGGATGATCCATGAAAACTATCAGGAGAGCATCCATGCCAAAACGAAGAAGATACATTTTACATATTTTCTTTCATTATGGGACAGTCCTGAGCACATGTCTTCACATCCCTTTTCTGAAGTCGTGGAGCTAAGTGCACCTTTGATAGTGAAGTGAGATTTCCAGTGATGGGTCATGAATTTTTGCAGTCTGCCTAGGTGGCAGCAGGACCTCAAAACAACTGAGCTGGAGGACTGAGGGAGCAACAATCAATTGGCTGATGATATCATAGGTGACAACCAAGGTGGGGAAAAAAATCAGCTTGCTAGGATTTAACACCTTCTGGGACATTAGAAGAGACCTCTGGAGATAGAATGTCAGGAATGAGCTGTGCTCATCCCTGCCCCATCCAGTCTATTAGAGCTCCCAGTGGAATAACAGGTCCCACTGCAGTAAAGAGGAACCTCAGTTATTTTACATCCTAGATTGTAGTCTCAGAAGATAGGACGCTGCTTCTTATAACCAGTGGATAGCCCTGATGATAGTAGATGGTCAAGTCTTCAACTGACCTCCTCATAAGTCCATTAAAAATATTTATTGGCTGTATTCCATAAGGTAACTGGTATGTAGGAGAACCAGCATGCTGTGAAAACCAGTGTGGTGTAAAGGTTTGAATGTTTGACTAGTACTCTCGAAGACCAAGGTTCCAATCCTTTTTTGGTCATGGAAACCTTCTGGGTGACCTTGGGGGGTCACACTCTCTCAGTCTCAGAGGAAGACAGTGGTGAACCCCTCTATGAACAAATCGTGCTGAGAAAATCATGTGATAGATTTCCCTTAGGGTTGCCATAAGTTGGAAAAGACTTGAAGGCACACAACAACTACAACAACAGTAAAAGTTGAATTCCAACTGTTCGTAAGCCTGCATACAAATCTCTCTGCATTCATAAACACATTGGGTTATATTGTTTCAATTTATTATATTTATGTATCCAATTTGAGACATATATTAGAACAATGGTGGATGAATTATCTTACTGTGTGATGATGTTTCCCTGAACATCTTGCTGTAAAATTCAGTAATGCTGGAGTTGGGGGGGGAGGGAAACAAGTGATATTGGCCATTATGTCATAGACAACTTGATGAGGTCACAATTCCCACCACAAACTGTATTCCCAAGCTATTGGTGTGGCAAGCACAGAGCAGGTCTTCTCCTTCCCCTGGAAGAACATACCCAAGTGGGAACCAGGCAGGGCTCTGACCATCTACCAACTCAGGTAATTCCAGTTTCAAATGAATGTAGCTGTTGAGAAGTGGTTGCCTGAGGCAATACATAAAAGCTGTGAGGTGTTTACTGTCATAACTAGATGTTTTCTGTGGTTAGACTTAAGAGACCTCTGCCCTCTTCACCATTTTTGAGCAAGACTGACAATTCTAGAGCATCATGTCTGCATTTCAGGGTCTTTTACATTATTTTGTAAATCTTCAAAGATGGAGGTGGGAAAGCAAGACAGTCTCCTCTTATGATCAGAACCCCAAAATAAGCTTTTTCCCTAGACTTTGCAAGAACCCACTCTTTACTCCTGATTGGAGTAGCTGCTACCTACTCTTCCCTTCCCTTCCCTTCCCTTCCCTTCCTCTTGGTTTGGATATTTCCACCATTTAAATGTGTTTAATTAAATAGAAAATGTGTTTAATTATACATTCAGCTTTTAGTGTGTATGTGTGTAGTTTGTGAAAATCACAAGGTGAGATATACATGCCTGCAAGTGGGACAATATGATATTGCACCCATAATTTGGTCAGGGACAATTCCCCTTTGATACTTGGGCCATTTCTGCACTACACTGTTATAGTGCTATTATTCCACTTTCAACAGCCTATGGAATTCTGGGGTTTGTAGTTTAGGGAGGGGCATCTAGAATTCTCAGAGAGCTCTTTGGCCTCAGTAAACTACAAACCCCAGAATTCCACAAGATGTTGAAAGTGGAATAATAGCCAGTGTAGTGGGGAAAGGCCCTGGGATACATGTGGCCAAGTAACATCAGAGTGTGGTCAAGATGGCAAAAGTAATGAATGAGGAAGAACAAAACTGCAGCAATTTGCTTTTGTGTTAGCCAACGAGGAAGGGCAAGTCTATACCTCTCCTCTACTTCACCCTACCCCTGTTGAATTAATTGAATGCAAACTATTTTGGAACTTTGAATTCAGTTTGCAGCAACTGAGGTAAGCTGAGGGCAAAGGATGAAAGTACAGAAGAGAGAAATAGACATTTTAAAAACAACAGAAAAGTTGGACAGAGGATTAATTGGGAGTGTCCCTACTGGGACTCTTGAAACTGGGACTCTTGAAGGAAAGGCTTTTCTAGGGTAAGGAAGGGCTTCATGAGCCCTTCACCCTGTTGACTCTCTTCACTTCTTTTCCTTAAAACTGCAGGAGGAATGGCAGATCTGGAGGCAACCTTCCGTAAGTTTGCTGTCTATGGAGACACAGCTGCCTCTGGCAATGACATGACAAGCAAGAACTTCTCCAAGATGATGAAGGAATGTGGTGTTATGGATGGGAAAGCAGTGACCAGCACAGATGTGGACATTCTCTTCAGCAAAGTCAAGTGAGCTAGTGGGGTAGGGCTTTTTGGGGGGGAAGGGGGCATCACAATTTCAATCAAGATGTTTAACCCTTTCACTAACCTTTTGGTTTTGTGTCATCTGTGGAAAAAATTAGCTCACCAAACCATACAGGCAAAAAGATCAGTTCAGCCCTCATTAATATTGTGGAATAATTTCTTTCCTCGCCCACCAGTAAGAATTTGGCAGGAAACTAGCCATGCTTACTGGGGGCTACATCTGTGCATGAATCAAAATTGGGTAGTAGAATCCTAGGCTAGAGTAATCGCTCATCTTAGTCCACAAGGAAGATCACCGTAGTGTGATTTTTTTTTTTAAAAAAAAAGAACTTTCCTTACAAGTAGAAAACAAACACAGCAGAGAGATGGCTGGGCTAGAACTTTTCCTCCCTAATATGATAGTTTTTATATCCAAGGAGCTGAGGGGTGTGTGTGTGTGTGTGTGTTTAAAAACATGGTATAACATTAACATTTTATTCCACCTATGCTGTGAAATGGTAAAGTTAACTACAGGCATATCTCAGTTAGCTAAGGCCATTTCCACCCTACATTGTTACAGTGCTATTATGCCACTTTGAACATCCCGTAAAATTTGGGGGTTTGTAGTTGAGTGAGGCCAAAGAGCTCTCTGGCTGAGAATTCTAAGCGCCACTCCCTAAATTGCAAATCTCAGGATTCCATAGGATGTTGAAAGTGGAATAATAGCACTATAACAGCGTAGTGCGGAAATGGCCAAAGTCTTTGACAAAGAAGCTTGTTTTTATAAGGGTTTATGTTTTTATATCTGCCCATCCACATTTTCCTCTTAATTCTCTATGTGGAAATTTGTTTTTTGTTTTAGCGACCTATTGATACCCCTTTATCTAACAACTCACTCTTTTGATGCTTCCAAATTAAGAACAAGTTTCATTAGTTCAACGGTGATTCTGTTCTTTCATCAATTCTTCTTGCCTGTGGAAGCTTGCTTGGAACCACTTGCATGTGTGTGCTGCTTGCAAAGCAAGCTGAAAGTGGGGGGAGGCGCTAAGCTGGTTGAGAAACTTTGCAAGCAATACGCGTGGTCAGTCCCAAGTGAGCTTCCATAAGTCCTTCCAGCTCCCTGTGGTACAGTACCTGGGTTCTGCTTTTCATCCAATTCTGTTTTCTGACAGTGTTCTGGTCCCTAACCATGTCAGATTAGTGGGGAATGCCCATAAAAAGTTTGCTAAAACATGTTAAACTATCCTCCTTTTTTCCTTGTGTCCTTATTCTTTCCTTGCTGTTTCTGCCTCTGGTGCAAAATTTTCTGTTAAATCAGTAATTTCCAGGAACACATCTATTTTGATGAATACCCCAACCTATGTAACTGGTGATGTAGCTCCTCTTTGTCTGCTGCTGTTCTTACGTATCCCTAGGGCCAAGGGTGCCCGTAATATCACATATCCAGAGTTTCTGGAAGCCATAAAGGAGCTGAGTGTTAAACGCTTCAAAGGGAAGTCACCAGAGGAGGCTTTGCAAGCTACTTATAAGCTGATGGAAGGCAAAGAACCCAGCAACGTTGGAGCCACGGTGAGTGACAAAAAGCTGTCCTATGAAAGCTGAGTGCAGTAAAAAAAAAAATTCTTCTCAGTACTATGACTGTAGAAACATTGGTAAAAATTGGTTTAGAAAAAAACAGTGGAACCTTTCCTAGCATAGTATGGCCAGGGGAGAGTATGAGGAAGGATCCCCAAACTGACTGCATATTTAAATTGCTGTATGAGATGGTCACTTTGGCCATTTCCACACTACACTGCTATGGTTCTATTACTCCACTTTCAACATCCTATAGAATTGTGGGGTTTGCAGCTCAGGGAGGGGCATTTAGAATTCTCAGCCAGAGAGCTTTTTGGTCTCAGTAAGTTACAAACCCCGGGATACCACAGAATGCAGAAATGACCTTCCTCTTTTGAAGCAAAGTTTGTATGCACAAAGGATGTCCTCTAGAGATCTAAAAAGGGTGAAGAGGACCCAAAGCACTAGAGAAAAAAAGTGACAAAATACCCCATAGCATGCCTCCTGTCTCCAGACTGAGGGCTGCTGTAGACTATTTGGGGGGCAGAAAATCCCACCACCCCAATTTTGAGGTTGCATTGGGGGGCATAGGGGGCAATGGGAGGTGAATCCATCCAGAAATCCCACAAGGTCCCTCTGAGGGAAGAGAGAGCAGCCAGGCACAGCTCCATTGTGTCTTGGGTGCAGTGCACAGCATTCCCTCTGTGTTCCAGCTGCCATAGCTATAGCCTCTGGGAGAGAGAAGAGCAACCAGCGTCTTATGGACTTAATCCCCACTCCACTGCTATTCCCCTTTCCTTATATCTCATGCCTTTCTTAGATTGTAGGCCTGTGGGCAAGGAACTATCAAATTAATGATTTGTAAGCTGTTCTTAGGAGCCTTTTTGGCTGAAGGGTAGGGCATAAATAGTCTAAATACATACATACGTACATACATACATACATACCCTAGCAATTGCTTACTTCTGCTCTAGAGATTTGTGAGAAATTTAAAAACCAGACCCAGGACTGCTTAGAATGCTGCCACCATAGCCCAATAAGCCAACTGGAAGTTACTGACAGTGGAGTCATGAATGGCAGCAACAGCTATTTACGAATGGTCCCCTGAAACCTAGAGTTGGGCTTTCATTTTCAGATCCACCCTCTGAGGACTGCTGCATGAAGTCTTTAAGGTTTAGAGTTAGATAATACAGAAAGAACATTTCTATGCAGCATCTTCTATTGGGACTGCTTTACACTCATCACTAAGTTACATACATTCCTAATTTGGAAAAATCTCATGACATGAGTGACGCTTTCTGTACTAGAACTCTTCCCAGTATTTATTTATTTGTTATGTTTACCCTCTGCATTTCCTTCGAAGTTCTCCTCTTTCCAGGAGCAACTCCTCGTCCTCCCCACTTTATTCTCATAGCCACTTTGTAAGGTATGTCAGAGAATCACAGAATCTTAGAGTTAGAAGGACCAGAAGGGCCATCTATTCCAACTCCCTGTCATGCAGAAATACACAGCCAAAGCACTCCTGAAAGTTGCTCAAGGTTATCCACTGGTTTTCATGGCTGAATGAGGAACTCAACCTGGACTTTCCAAATCCCAGTCCATCACTAACCACTTGTTCTTGTGTGCCTTCAAGTCATTTCAGACTTAAGGTGATCCTAAGGTGAACCTATAACAGGGTTTTCTGGGGCTGAGGGTGTGTTATGCATCCAACTGTTATCTCATTGGTAAACCCTGTCCCGGGGTCTACAATTTTGATATTAAAATATGAGAGGTCACACGGATGAGCACACAGGCAGCAACGGTTGAATGACTGAAAACCAGGTCAGGCCAGTACAATCCCCTGTCACATAACCCCAGGAGACTTCAAGCTGTGCAAGCCCACAGTAGAAAAAGAGAGCCACTGAGGAGCCAACTTGAGGGGATTAGTGAGTTTTCCACCAAGTTGAGTACTGATAGCAATAAAATCCTATCAGGCAAGGACTATCTGCATAAATTCACGCCACAATCCAAAGTAATTGAAGATCCTGAAACTTTGGCAACACCTCGTAATCCCATCATGCGAAAAGGAGTTGCCATCGTGAAACTTCTTTTTCGTTGCAACACCCATTGTTCTCCCCGGGAAAGGATTAGCCCTCCAGGCACTTTCCCCCCTACAAATAGTCCCAGTTTTTGAGTGTTTCTTTGGCTCACTCCCGGTCATACCAGCAGACTGTTTCTCCATCCATTGAGTAATCCCCTCAGCCCTCTCTGTGCTGAGCTCCACTTCTTCGCTGTTTTTCCTGGACCAAGGACTTCAGGAGAAGGTGCAGTATTACCCCAGCTGCAATCCCTTCAATATTTCTCCTATCCAGTTTCTTCTTTTTCGCTTCTTAAGAGGTCTTGAGTGAGTGTGTAAGCGATTGCGTTGGTGCGTGAAACATTCATTCAATAAAATCATTCATTAGACATCTTCGTTCGGTTTTTGGCTTGGCCTGACCCCGTAAAAACTGGGTAAAAAGACCCCGCTAGGTTACCCTGTCTCTCACATTGCTATTGCATGTGCTCTGGCTAGTTTCCAGTCCCTATCATGTGGAGCACATTAAGTCGTCCCCCAAGGGACCCCAGAAATCAGGGTAACACAAGGTCATGGTTTCCATGGCCAAGTGGAGAATTGAACCCTGATCTCCAGGGTCTTAGTCCAAAGCTCAGACCACTACACCAAGCAGGGCAGAGATGGGCCCAATATGAATGGCCTCTATGGATCCAAACTTGTGCAGAATAGATGTAAACTACACACCATGCCTTTTGACACTGCTCCACTTACATCTGTGAATTTTTCATATACTGGAGTCAGCATGTTTGTTTTGTTGTTATTGCTGTTGTTATTATTATCATCCCACCTTTTTCCAGTTTGAAACTCAAGGTGGCTTATAACAGTTAAAACTAGCATAGTTAAAAATAAACAGCAAACAAAGTTAAAAAGCAATTAAACCATCATGAAGGTGAAACCAAGTAAAACAAATTAAAACAACAAGGACATATAGAAGTCCAGCACACTATATAAGCCCGGTTTCCCCTGAAAAATCAATGCTCAAAGGCCTGTCAGAATAAACCTGCTTGCAGAAATATAATAATGAGGATATTAGTTACCAGCACTTTTGAATTCTGTCTGGAAATGGATGGGCAGCCAGTGGAGCTGTTGCAACAAAGTAGTTTGTGCATAATACCTGCCTGCTTTCCCCAGCCAGCACCCTTTTTTGTTTTTTTAAAAAATTATTTTTATTTTAAAAAAAGAAATAACAGCATTTTCTACAATCTTCAACACTGCATCAGCACAGTAATGTTTAAAAAATAAAGCAATATTGTTATATAAATCCTTGGTGAGTCATGTTCTAATTTCAATCATTCTGACATATTGTACTCTAAATAAAATTAACTAAAAATTAACTGAAAATGCTCCATTTATATGCAACATGTTGTTAACTTCTTGATTCCCTTGTTGGACTCTTAATTTATACTGTACATGAAAGTTTAAATTGACCCTCTAACAACACAAAATTATCTTTTCAGTTCACTCTTGATCCTTATCAAAATTCCTATAAGATAAATGATATAGTTAATGATTCTAAGTCCATGTTTACAAACCATGAATTTTATAATTCCCCAGTCTTCAATGTCATCATATTAATTTCTGTCATCTTATCAGCTGATCTATATTAAACAAATGGCTAAGTTTTTACTCTTTTCTAAAATAAGAGCCCATTCTTCTCTAAATTTATCTTCACCTTTGTCTCTAATAGCATTAGATAAAGTGTCCATATTTTTCAATTCAAGGAGTTCAAGAAACCATACTTCTGGACTGGGTGTATCTCTGTCTTTCCAAGTTTTTGCCAGAGTGATTCTAGCTGCCTTTATGGCATAAAGTAGAGTTCTCCAGTATTTCCTTAAAACAGTGGGTTCTACTTCATATATCATATTAAGTACATACAGTTTTGGTGACAAAGGATTTTTTTGTTGAAAAATCTGGCATATCCTAGTATGTATTGCCATCCAGTATGCTTTCACTTTTGGAGAAGTCGACATGTGGTAAAATGTCTCTAACTCTTCTTGGCATTTCCAGCATTTTCTTGTGCTAGTATTGTTATTTTACTAAGTTTTTCAGGCATCAAATACCAAAAACTCACTTCTGCACAGAACCTTTGTGAAAGCCATCACCCTTTAATATGCTGCTTGCATCTCTTACAGAAATCCATCCATGCTGGGGCAGTGGACAGACTGACAGACACTAGCAAATATACAGGTTCTCACAAGGAGCGTTTTGATGAAAGTGGCAAGGGCAAGGGAATAGCTGGACGTGCAGACATAGTCGAGAACTCTGGCTATGTTGGGGCCTACAAGGGGTCCGGAACCTATGACAAGACCCACTAGAGGTGGGTGGAGATGTGTCATACCTCCTGAGTATCTGCCTGTTCCCCTTGGCCATGAAAGGGGAGGCAAATAAACCAGTGCTCTGGCTTCTTGTTGTCTTGCGTGTGTGTCTCTGGCAACTAAAAGAGGAAGAATTGTTTAGGTTTCTTCCCCTCATCTTGAAGGTCCTACCCAATATCTCCGTGTCTTGATCTATGTTACAAGAAAAAGCCAAGTAAATATTTTAGTTTGGTGTTGTTCTTGTTAACTGTCTTAAAGTCAATTCCAACTTATCGTAATCCTAAGGTGAACCCTTCGTGGGGTTTTCTTGGCAAGATTTGTTCAGAGGAGCATTGCCTTTGCTTTCCTCAGAGGCTGAGAGAGTTTGAATTGTCCAAGGTCACCCAGTGGATTTCCATGGATGAGCAGGGATTCAGCCCCTGTTTTCTGGAGTCATAGGTCCTTTCCGCACCATACCTGGATCCCACATTGTCCCGTCGTGATCCTGGAAGTGCCACTGCCAGGATGGGAGTGGGACTCCAAACGCTCTCCTCTGCACCCAGCTAGCTGCTGGCAGATGGGTAGCATTCAAGACACACTCCTTCCTTCCACAATGCAACCAGTCTTTTCCTGTGCTGCACTGAAGAAGAAAGCACTTTGATAGTGCTTCCACCCTTCCCACACAGCTGCCAGTGATGTGATCATTGAGTGAAGGGAGGCCATTGCCAGATTTTTTCTGGTAATGGTATACCATGCAATCATGACAGCTGGGGACGTGACAGGAGCAGGACTGCAATGACGTTGTGTGATGTCACACATTGCAGACCGGCTTCAACATGCCCCCATGCCAAGATGGCACCGTTGTGTGGAAATGGCCATAGTCCAGTGCTCAAACCACTACACCAGACTGGTTCTTGGAATATTTTATAACTTGTGCCCAATTTCTTTTTCATTTCCAAAATGAAGCATGTGAAGAAGCTTTTCATGAGTGGGCTATGAAATCTTTATTCTCCTTGGTAATTCTGATCTAAGCATTCATTGCTTCACTTGCTGGCAAAAGAAGTAAAATCTCACACATGCTGTTTGCAAGACGTTAGCAATCTGCTAGACCTTGTTCTTGTGGTGTGCCTTCAAGTTGTTTCCAATTTATGACAGCTCTATCATGGGGTTTTCTTGGCAAGATGTGTTCAGAGGAGGTTTGCCTTTGCCTTCTTCTGAGGCTGAGAGTGTGTCTGACTTGCCCAAGTGGTTTCCATGGCTAAGCAAGGATTCAAACCCTGGTCTCCAGAGTCATAGTCCAGTGCTGAACCCTGAACTACATCACACTGGCTTTCCTGTTAAATCTATGGGATACTGAAAGATTGATGATGCAATCCTGTGCATTTCTACTCAGAAGTCAGGTTCGTAGTGTTAAAGTGGGGCTGACTTCCAAGTAAGTGTGAACAGGATTTAAGCCTCAAGGGCACAATCCAGAAATCTTTTGTAGGTTATCTCTTGGGCATAAGACATTACCTTTCCAAATTTCTTCCTCTGAGCTCCCTGGCCTGGATTGACCAGTTTGTGGCAGGGGGACTAGGACCTCATTAATCACCTTCTCCAAATTATTGCTAGATACTATGACTAGACCTGCCACACAGTTATGGACTGAGGAAGATCCACTTCTGGGAAACCAAGACTTTCTGGACTACATATCCTCATGTGTATGTAGTTAGGTAGCAAGGCTTGCTCAACGATTAGACTGAGTGAGGTGGTCTCCTCATGTGGCAGAGGCTGGGAGGTGACAGCAAAGTGCTGAAGGGAAAAACTATGTGCTAACTGACTTGCCTTCCTCTCTTTAAGCCATTCTGCCACCTTCAGATGTGGTAGACAATGCTGTCTCATCACTGGCATGGAAGAACTGTATATTCAACTGCCTGTCCAATTGGCTGCTGTACCTGGAATGGGGAGAGATGCCATTTTATTCTTTGCTTCAGGCAGTAAATTCTGAGTACAGCCATTCCATAGGCAGTGGTATACATGGCCCAAAGTGTTAGAGACAGTGTGTTTATTTTGTAAGTACATTCTGGCCCTCCAAATAAGGGGAGTAGGAGCTGTTCATGTACTTAGTCCTTGGGGCCTGTTTGAACTTGCGGGTGCCTTTGTACTTTGCTCTATCTGAGCAAACAGTGTGCTGGATAGCATCCTAACTCGTTTATTGTGGCCTGAGCTTCAACAAGACAAGGCATGAAGTACACAAAAGAAGTGAATTGAGAAACTGGAATTCTTAGGTGCTTCTGAAAACGTTGGTTCATCTTACACTCCACAATGATAGCTGTTAGATGCCACTTTAATGGCTCTGGCTGCATCCAGTGGAATCCTGGTATTTGTACAGTCAGCCCTCCACATTTGCAGATTTGACTTTCACAAATTTGATTATTTGTGAGTTTATCCAACCCTTGCCCCTCCACCTTAGGAACTTTTTTTCTGGGGGAATCTTCTCTCACAGTGGCTCTGATCAGGCCATGCAGCCTTTTAAAAACTCCCCTCTGGTCCTTTGCCTCCTCTACCAGCTGCTCCACCAGCTAAAGACAGCTCACAGCCCAATTTCTCAGCACCACAACCCTTTCCCAATGCCCCCCACAGCCAAGGAAGGAGATGGGTGTGAGAGAGGAAACATAGGACACAATACTGACCTACTCCTTGACCTGGTTTGGACCCTGGATATCTGTTTTCCCCACTGTGCTTTGGCCTCCTTCCCACAGATAAGCATACAGATTTTGATATTTGTGACCTTTCCACATTTGTGGGGGTCCTGTGCTCCCAACCCTAGCAAATGTGGGGTCCTGACTGTAGTTTGGTGAAGTCTGTCAAGGAATTCACATATCTCACAAAACTATAAGTCCTAGCATTCAGTAGAATAGAGCCATGATAGTTAATGAGGTATGAAACAGCTATAATTGTGTCGTGTGAAAGAGCCGACCATTTCATTAGAAGCATGATCTCTCTCTCTCTCTCTTTTGGTATGCCCTCATAGAACCAAAAGAATTATGTTTTCTTTTACAAACGTTGTTGTTGTTGTGTGCCTTCAAGTCATTTATGACTTATGGTGATCTTAAGGCCAAGCTATCACAGGGTTTTCTGGGGCTGAGAGCATGTGCCAAGCAGTGGGTTTCCATGGCTGAGTGGGGAATCAAACCCTGGTCTCCAGGCTTGTAGTCTGATGCTGAAACCACTACAAATAACCAGATTCATTGTTGACTATAATAGTTTTAATTTTTTTGTTGTCGGCTATCTTGAGCACTTTAACATACAATACTGTTTTCAATAAACCAATTGCAAACTGAATGCTGTAAATAATTTCCCTCTGATCTTTTTTTTTTTTTTTGGTAAGAGGGGGGTAAGTGGGAATTAAAGCTTTTAAAATCCCTTTGGGCCCCCTCCCCAACTTTCAGAAACATATTGGAATGTCACATTTTAAACACAAAATAAGCAGATAAGCAACTGTGAGTTCAGCCAAATATCACTGGAACACTCTCCAGTGTATAATATCTGGAGAGCTTTGCAGAATGAACCTTTCACCAGTTGCGCTCGCTCGCTCGCTCGCTCTCTCTCTCTCTCTCACACACACACACACACACACACACAAGTTCCTTATCTGTCCAAACTGTTTCTTTAGCCGCATACTACTTGTAGTGATCAGCAGAGGGCAGCACCTCCATGGACTTTAGAAATGGAACTGGAAACGTGCTAATTGTTGATCTGGTCTTTTCTGATAGGATGTAACCACCCTATCTCATGGAAACAGCTGGCTCAGTTTGTACATTATTTGCACCTTGTGTCCCCAACAAGGGTTTTGCTCCTGGACCTCTCCCCATTCCTTTGGCTCCATCAAAGGTTGGTTTCATATTAAGACAGAAGTCACTGGGCTGGTAGAAAGAGACTTCTTTGTTCCCTTCTCTCCATGGAACGCTCCCTGAAAAGGCTACTGAACAGTTGGGACCCTGCTAAATGGGACAACCAGGTAGGAAAAGGGATTCATTAAAAATCATGAGGTGATGGCTTTTGCAAGTGGAATGTTCCCACCCAAGAAGGTGGATCCTTGATCTAACCCAAGGGTTTTAGCTCTTCAGTTACGTTTTGCTCCTGAAACATTAATCTTTCAAGACATCCTAGAGAACACCATACTATAAGCCTGTGTAGCATCTTAGGAAAAGATGGAAGTTGGAGAGCAAAGTGTGTGGGGAATTGACTGAAGCTTCCCACTGCTACCATTCCAATCCAACCCCATGCACACTTATTCAAAATATAAATTACAACAGAAGTAAGCTTACAAGCAAGAGTCTTACTTCCAAGTCAAGTGTGTCTAGGGCTGCAGCCTTAAATGTGGTAAAAGAGAAAGGAATGAATCAGTGGAGTCATATTTGGTTGGTTTATATTTGAAGATAGTTTGGTTCTGATATGCTGTTCATGCTATGTATCAGAATAAAGGATAAAGGCCTTCTGTTTTTTTATGCTGAATGATGGCTTTTATTTATCAAATGGAAAATTAACCTAGTATCCTGAAAATAATGTCTATATTGAGGTTTGGGGAATATGAAAATTTAATTGACTTACAGGTTAAACGGTAGGTAATCACTTAAATGTTATTTAGAGCAGTTTAATATCATAGGGCCTTTTTGCACTACACTGTTATAGTGTTATTATGCCACTTGCAACATCCTGTGGATTCAGGGGTTTGTCGTTTATTGAGGCCAAATTGCTCTCTGGCTGAGAAGTCTAAATGCCCCTCCCTAAATTGCAAACTCCCAGGATTCCATAGGATGTTGAAAGTGGAATAATAGCACTGTAACAGTGTAGAGTGGAAAGGCATAGAATCATAGAGTTGGGAGAGACCACAAGGGCCTCTGAGTCCAACTCCTGCCATGTAGGAATATACCATCAAAGCACTGCTGACAGATGGCTATCCAACCCAGTTGTTTAAAAATCTCCAAAGGAAACTCCACTACACTTCCAGACAGTTTATTCCACTGTTGAACTACTCTTACCATCAGGAAATTTTTACTTATTGTTTAGATGGAATTTCTTTTTCTGAAGTTTGAAGCTATTGCTCCATGTCCTAGTCTCTGGAGCAGCAGAAAACAGGGTCTATAGGACATCCCGTCAAACATTTAAACATAGCTATCATGTCTCCTCTCAATCTTCTCTTCTCCAGGCTAAACATACCCAGCTCCCTAAGCTGCTTCTCGTAGGGCATGGTTTCCAGTCTTTGTACCATTTTGATTGCCCTCCTCTGGACACGGTCCAGCCTGCCAATATCCTTCCTGAACTGTGGTGCCCAGAACTGGACACAATATTCCCAGTGAGGTCTGAACAAAGCAGAACAGAATGTTGCTATTACTTCCCTTGACCTAGACACTCTACTCCTGTTGATGCAGCCCAGAATCACATTGGCTTTTTAAGCTGCTAATTAGTTTTTAGTTGCTTCTAACTGTGACAAGAGTAGGAAATGGTGGTCTTCCAGAGCTGGATAGACTGCAGTTCTAGTTATCTGTCACCAGTACCCATGCTGCGTAGGGCTGATGGGAACTTTAGTCCAATAATTTGTAATGCAGGGGTGAAAAGCATGTGATTCCCTAGATGTTGCAGTGCAGCTCCCCTCCCTAGTACTGGCTGGTGCTGATAGGATTTGTAACATCTGGAAGACCCTAATTCCCCAACCCATTTCATGGTATTTATATGTCTAAGGACCATTACTTTCCTGATCTGCTAGCTTAGTACAGCTGCATTTAAGAGGGAACAGTTTAGTACCAAGTTTACACTCAGAACACTGTTGGCCATGTTTAAGGTTGGTGCCAGACCTAGTTATATTCAGAGGAGACTTAATGGAAACCAATAAGACTTAAGTTAGTCAGGACTACCTTAAGCTCCACTGATTCTATTGGGCACTCTGTTGAGTAAATCTGGGTCCAACTCATTGATTTAAAATAATAAGTCATGCCAGAATAATCTTATCTCTTTTTATGATAGAGTTACTAGCTTGATAGATGAAGGGAATGCTGTGGATGTAGCATATCTCGATTTCAGTAAGGCCTTTGACAAAGTTTCCCATGACATTCTTGCAACGAAGCTGGTAAAATGTGGGCTGGACAGGGCTACTGTTAGTTGGATTTCTAATTGGTTGACCGACTGAACCCGAAGGGTGATCACGAATGGCTGCTTTTCATCCTGGAGAGAAGTGACTAGCGGGGTGCCACAGGGTTCTGTCCTGGGCCCAGTGCTGTTCAATATCTTCATCAACGACTTGGGTGAAGGAATAGAGGGCATGCTTATCAAATTTGCAGATGACACCAAATTGGGAGGGGTTGCTAATACGCCAGAGGACAGGATCAAAATTCAAAATGACCTGGATAGATTGGAGAGCTGGGCCAAGGCTAACAAAATGAAATTCAACAGAGAGAAGTGTAAGGTCCTACACTTAGGTAGAAAAAATGGAATACAGAAATATAGGATGGGGGACACATGGCTGGACAGCAGTACGTGTGAAAAGGATCTAGGAGTCTTAATAGACCACAAGCTGAACATGAGTCAGCAGTGTGATGCGACAGCCAAGAAAGCCAATGCAATTCTCGGCTGCATCAATAGGAGTATGGTGTCTAGATCGAGGGAGGTACTAGTACCACTCTACTCTGCTTTGGTTAGACCTCATCTTGAACACTGTGTCCAATTCTGGGCACCCCAATTCAAGAAGGACATAGTCAAGCTGGAGCAAGTCCAGAGGAGGGCGACCAAAATGGTGAGAGGCCTGGAAGCCATGCCCTATGAGGATAGACTTAGAGAGCTGGGTATGTTTAGTCTGCAGAAGAGAAGGTTGAGAGGGGACATGATAGCCATATTTAAATATTTGAAGGGATGCCATGTAGAGGAAGGAGAGGGCTTGTTTTCTGCTGCTCCAGAGACCAGGACAAGGAGCAATGGATTCAAGCTGCAGGAAAGGAGAACTTCCTGACAGTCAGGGCTGTCCGGCAGTGGAATATGTTGCCCCGGAGTGTAGTTGAGTCTCCTTCCTTGGAGGTTTTTAAGCAGAGGCTGGATTGCCCCGTCTTGCTAGCTGATTTGGGGATGGCGCAGGGGGCTACAGAGCAAACTGGGAAGTGGGAAGGCAGAAGCCAATTCTGTAAATAAGAGCTTAGGTTCACAGAATGAAAACGCTAAGATGCAGGCCATTTAATCATAGAATCATAGAATTATAGAAATGTAGAGTTGGAAGAGACCACACGGGCCATCCAGCCCAACCTCCTGCCATGCAGGAACACCCTCAAAGACGGGGCAAGGAAGCTACAAATGGAAGACGGAATTTGGTGGAAATTTGTCTTTTACAATGAATGGAGGATACAACAAAGTCTAAAATCCACAAAAGAGTGATACCTTTATTGGCCAACCACAATGCAGGAAATGCATCCTGCAAGCTTTTGAAACTTCACTGGCTTCATCATCAGGCAAAGAGGTTAAAGATCATACAGGATAAATGATTGAAAGAGCAGCTTTGAGCATCCAGGCTAATGAGATCAAAGGCACTAACTCTGCATTTGATTTCTCTTAATATAGTATAAAACAGCCTAGTTTTAATATCAGAGGTAGTGGGAAAGTGAGTTTTGTGCCCAGTCCAGCTGTAGTTGTGTCTGTATGTATGCATGCACGCACATATGTGCATGTGTGCATGCTTGCCTGCCTTCATGTTGCCTGTTGATTTATGGCAACTCCATGAATTTCATAGGATTTTCTTATGCAAGGAACACTTGAAGGTGGTTTTGCCAATTTCTTCTTCTGAAATGTAGCCTACATAAACTGGTATTTGTTGGCAGTTTCCCATCTAAGTACTACCCAAGGCTGGCCCTGCTTAGCTTACAAGATCAGACAGGATCTGGTACCTTTAGGGTATTTAGGCTGTAATTGCTCATATCTGCATTTAAATAGTTGCACCAGGAGGCAGGTCTGCATTACAATATGCATCCAGGTCCAAGTAATTCAGTGCAAGTGATGACATGAGTATTGGGAAAGCAAATTAGCCTATCTGAATAACCCATGCCCAAACCAATGTGGTTTGACTTATTAACTTCAGTGGGGAGTACAACAGGAGAGTCACATGTAACTACACCTGAGGAGAGCTGGCGTGGTCTTAGGAGTTGGAGAACAAGCTTCTTTACCTGATGACCTAACTCATAATGCCTCTGAATGGGCTTGGGACTTGGCCCCAACGGGTACGATGGCTTTGGTTTCCAAAGATGTTGCTTTTGCATTCCAACCTCAACTCTTTGTGTTGCTGCCTTTTCAAACAAAAGGCCTTCCAGCCTTCATGCTGAAGTGGAGACAGGACCCATAGTCCATTTATAGTGAAAACACTGGACAGAGTCACATGGTCCTGAGCTGGGCTGAGGGCCCAGGCCTTTGGAGGGACAGGTTGAAAACTTCCCCATTCCACCAAGATGGATGCTCCTTTTGTTCCCTCTGATGAACAATAAGAGGCTTTGACCCTCTCTTTGTAGCCTGCTCTTCTCCCAGGGGAGGGCTTGGCAGAATAAGTGGCTGTTTTGGTCTTGGAGCATTTGCTGGCACAAGATGGCAAAATAGAAAGACTTGCTTTTTTGGCTCTTAGTAAAAGGTCAGCTCCACTGGGAGGAAACCTCAGATAGAAAACAGCTCTGCAAGGGGAATTCTGCCCAGAGAATGCCTTCTAAATCCTTCCTGTAGGTGCATGTTCTAGAGCAGAGATTTCCAAACTTTTCATGTTGGTGACACACTTTTTAGACATGCATCATTTTGCGACACAGTGATTTCAGTTTTACCAGCAAACTGGAGGTTAAGGTAACCCTTTATAAGAGATACAGACACATACATAAATTGTAGTAACAAAATGTATGGGGGACACAACATATATCATGAAAACCTTTCATATATTTTTAAAAATATATGATTTATAAATAATAACATACAATTCCAAGATTGTAGGCGACACACCTACACATTTCAGGTGACACACTAATGTGTTGCGGCACACTGTTTGGAAAGCCCTGTTCTAGAGCCTTTAACCCACAATCCTTTTTCAGAATTGAGTAATGACTCTGATTTATGCAGATTGGTGGCAAAATTCTGGACATTTTCAGCTTGTTTAACATTCACTTGCCCTGTTGGTGTGGTGTGCCTTTAAGCTGACTTTCACTTATGGCAGCCCTATCATTGGCAAGATTTATTCCAAGGAGATATTCCATTGCTTTCCCTTAAGGGTAAGAGCATTACTTGCTGAAGATTGCTCACTGGGCATCCATGGATAAATGAAGATCTGAACACTTGTCTTCTGGAGTCCTGGTCCAACTGCATGTAGTTTGCTTGTCTGTCTTTTTCCATTTCCTGCATGCAGGAAAATATGGGAGGCCTTAAAAAAAAACAACAAACCTCAGCCCACCCACTTGTAAAATGAAATAATATAATCCAGACTGCTACTATTCTAATTCAGCTCTTCAGCAATGTGATGGAACAGAAGCTGGGGATCTTCCTTGCATCTCTCTATCTTTGTGCTGATAATTATGGCTCCCTTTGTGAAAATCAAGAATTTTCTGTTCTCTGGGAAGTTTTTCAAAAAGTTCTGTCCAATTTAAATTCTTGCCTCCCCAAGAAACTGATATTGATTTCTCAAATAAAGACCCCCTCCAGTTGCATCAGTCTGTTTTCCAGTCCATTGCTAGCAAGAGCCACAGGTTACCTGAGTGGTGACATAAGGAAAGGGGAAGAAAAGACTGAGTCCTGATCTTTAAAGTAAAAGAAATTAGCAAAACAAACAACAAAAGAAACACGGTGTATGAACTCCCATGACATCTGGTTTGGCCTAACATCTGGTGTGGCCATCATTCTGTACAACATGGAGATTATAAGTATGAACTTCTTGGGCTTATTGAAAAGTGGTAAACAAGTAGATTTTTCCATTGTTTCAAGTAAGATTTTATTGGAGAGTGGGCATGCCAGTCTTCATTGAGGTTGTGAGCAATGATTAATATTAGACTATTTGGTCCTCAATTAGAGGATGTGCTTTTTCAGCATATGATCTCAGAGCCAAGGCAGTTGGATGAAGTTCTCTGGAACAGAAAAGCAAGCTGTTACCATACAGTGATTAAGGCAGAGGCCAGAATCCTGTTGTTAGTCTTGACAATGGGATGTACCTACATGTAGAGTCACCATGCAACAGCTGATTCAATAGGTCTACTTTAGTTGGGACTAACCAACAGGACTCAGGCCAGAGTGAGAGATGTGGGCAGGAAAAGGCTTATTTGCACTCTCATTTGGGACAGCAACTACTTATTTAGACTGTAGGCATAATATAACATCCTATAGGACATGGAGCCCCACCCACTTCCTTTGCTTGGGCCATGGGCTGCATCTAAGGCTTGCCTCATCTGCTTTATGAAAATGTTGCTAACACAAACCTACAACGCAGAGTAGAAAGAATGGAGGTACATGAATGTACTGAAAGTATTAAGTGTTTCAAGTGGAACTTGCAACAACATGTTAAAGAACATCCTCATTATTTTGCTTAGCTGGAGTCAGCCTGTCCAGCTTCCTAGTTAGCCACATCCTAAGAATTTAAGCAGGGCATCTTGGCCAGCAACCTCAATTTTACTTGGAGGTGGGGAGACACCTTTTCTTTTCCATTTGACAAATTTCTGTGGCTAGGAAGCACCCTCAAACTCCTCACCAAACCAATAACAACAACAGCATCAACAGTAGTAGTAGCAGTAGTAGACCAGAACTCCATAGGTGCTTTAAAGTTTTCCACCACTTCTGCTGTACCTATTCCCTTCCCAATGGTTCCATTTTGAGTGTAAAGTTATCAGCACTCGCCACTTGAGTTTGCTTAGCAGAAGTTGCATGCTTTGCAAGAAGTCAGACTGTGGAGGCTCAACAATGATCTGATCCCTCCAACTTGACAAGCCATGGTCTAAATCCCAGCTGGGGTATACCTCCCGAATCAAGGGGAACTTGGTTAAATCATCTTAATGTAATTTCCATTGAATCAATGGGGCTACATTAGGTGCAACTAGTAATTGGATTTAAGTCCCTATATTTAATTTTTATCACTATCATGAACATCACAGTTCCACAAGAGCTGGTCCTGGACTGGTACCTTGTGTGGTCATCTCAGCCGTATGAAAAGAAGCAAAAACTCATTCCTCTCTAGAGACTTTATTGTTAAGAGTTGGGATTCACCATCGATTGCTCTGGGGAGAATAAAACAGAGCTCACACATTCTCAAACACAATCAGATCCCATGATATGCAGGAGTTAAAGTTCCATTTCAAACAATGCCCCTCTATACAGGCAGCTGAACCATTAACTCCCAGTGCCTATTCAGAAATAATGAGTACGTCAGGTGACTGGACCACAATATTTTAGATTCCACAGAATCCTTTACACCTTTTGAAAGTGTTGTGTGCCACTCCAAAGCTTACATACACAGAATACCTTCACTTACAGCTGGTCCAAAGAAAATATTTGACCTTATTTTGAATCCCTGTTCTTTTGAGATCAACATGGCAAACACTATCTAAACATTTAGAGTTTTTTTTTAATACAGCCAGTAACATTCAGAGAACTGATACAGTTGGAATCCCGTTTACAGAAGAAGCTGATGCAAAGTTCACCCTCCACGGCACCATGAGAGCCCTGCTCAAAGCCAGAAGTTGGAACCCATTACAGTCAGCGCTTGTTGCAAAAAGAAATTCACAGCTGATGATGGTCAGAGTCTCCTCCACACATCCCATTACACAAAGCCAGTATATAATCACATAGCCTGCTGCCTGCTGTGCTGGCACAGTTGCAACAGGACAATCTGGATCAAGCCCCCAGCTTTTTCCCACCCTGGCATTCCCCTGAAACCTCCAAGAGGAATGATCCCACCCTCCCCAACACCCCCACCCTCCCAATTTCACCCTCACCCAGCCTCCCAAATGCCCCTAATCACCCAAATCACTCGCTGTCTTAGCAGGAACTGTACATGCACACCACAAAGCAGCTACCATCTACAAAGGGTTAGTTTTACAAGGGGCGGAGAGGAGGAAAGAGAACGAACAGGAAAATGCAGCCCTTGGTTACAGAGGAATATATGCATAGAAGTGGGGAAGATAACAAAAGAAAAGCTACGCCAGATGGGGTAAAAATGGAAGGCCAGTGTCTTTCAAAGTAAGAGTGGAGTGGAGTTTGTCTGAACCCTGAGAAGGAACTAGAACCTTCTAGCACAGACTGAATGATGGAAGAAGTAGGAAATGAGACCAAACCAGACAAAATGGGTGTGAGGGTACAAAGGTATAATGGGGTGGGTGTTTGAGACAACAACTCCCATCTCAGGAGCACTATGTCAGCATGACAGTAGCAATGCAAGTCCTTAACAGGGGCTTGTGCGTCTCTCTTGTGAGGTTCTGCTTTTGGCTATGTACACTCCGGGAGGGAGGGTGGGGGACACAGAGAGCTAGCGAGGCAATCCAAATGCCCATTCAGGCTAATCCAAGAATTCCAGGCTACTCTCTCAGAATTCAAGAGGGAAGAACAGTGATTAGTTATGATTTAGACAGAAAACACAACCCAACGATAATCCAGACCTCCCTGGTTAAGAAAACTAAATGTGCAGAACGGAGAGAGAAAAAATTCAAAGTTAAGTGCTTGAGGGTCTAATAGTTTAGACAATTTATAGTACTCCACCCATTCCACTCTAGGTGCTAAGGGTCCCTAAAGAGTCTGGAGGCTGACACTAGTTTTAGGTTATGGGAGAGAAGCGGACAGGGTTGGCGAGGGAGGTGTGTATGTGTTGGGTGAGAAGGATGGGTTGGGGGGAGTTAATGTTTGTTTTAAAAAGAGTAAAATTGCATCCCATCTGGGCCTCCCTGGACGTTTAGTACCGTTAGGGGAGATCGTCACATGGCCCAGTGGCCGGAGTGCATTGTGGGATAGCAGAAGTCCTGTTCAGAGGTGGGAGGCGGTCTTGTCCCCTGGCCCGGCGCTCAGCAGGACACCTCCATGGTGGGGGCGGGGTGCTGAGGCGCCCCCGCCTCGCTGCTCTGGGACAGGGTGCGGGAGCGGGAGCGGTTCCCGTCCCCCGACGTGGCGCTGGACAGAGAGGCGGTGCGTGAGCGAGACAGCCGGGTCATGCAGGATGAAGCCACTGTGGAAATGAGAAAAGAGTCAGAGTCAGATAAAACCTTTTTCATACGCAGCGCTATATTCTGCCCTCAAATTCTCGCTCAGAGGCAAGCAAATGATAGGTGAGTGGCACTGCAAAGTGAGCAATATCCCCAGAGCTCCGCTGAAGCATTTAAGGAGAACGTATCCGAGTGCAAAATAAGGGCCTGGAACCACAAGGGAATTGGTTAGGATTCCCAATTATTTATATTTATAGAGATCAAGTTCCTTTGAGTCCTCTGCTTCCTTGGAATCTCTGAGCTAGTAAGGGGAGCTGAGGGTGGACCGAGGGTAAGGAATAAACCTTTCAGTAAAAACCCATGGAGATCCTTTTTGCAGAAGCTGAGTGCAGAAAGGGAAGGCTCTCATGGGTTGCAAAGATTAAAGGTAATGCAAATTATTTTCGTACACTGGATAGTTAGCTAGTTCTGAAGTCATGCCACCTTCTCTGCAGTTGTCACCCATCCTCAACTTGCCTTAAAGCTCCCCCCACTGCAAACCCAAGATGCCCTCCATTCTTCCCCATTCCCAATATTCTGCAAACTCACAAATCCTGAATTCAAGACATGGGGAGCAAATCTACCATCTGCACACCATCAGGACATTTCCATAAAATGTTAATAATGTCAGCAGTTTTTATTTTGGAATGCAAACCCAGAGATTCGATGGTGCAGAGGCAAGAGCTGTTAGCAGCCCTTGTATGATACCATGCAAAGGCCCATCATCAACTTCCTCAGCTTAGGTGCACAACTGAAATCCAAACAAAGCAGTTCCTGCTTTCTCACCATCACTGCAAACAACTCAGTGTGTCCTCATGAAGGGTTGTGCACACGGGAGTGAGGGAGTCACAGGAGGGGTGAGCAGACATGTTGAGGAAAGAGTGTGTCAAAAGATTATGGGAGATGTGAGGGAGGGAATTATCACAGAAGGTACCTGACCCCTGACTCAGTTTCTTGTCCAGTATGTGAGGGACTGAGGGGAAACAGGAAAAGACACCTCAGTGGTGGGAAATTCCTTAGAAATTAAAATTCCCCATCGTTCAAGGATTAGGCCAGAGATTTTAGAAGCCTTCAGGCAACCTGATTAAAGAGGGCCTCTTATACACCACAGGGAGAAGATGGAGGCTTTGATGGAGAAGGGTCAGAGAAACGCTTTGTGTTACAACAAGGAAATTGGGTGATGATGGAGATTATATTAATTAGGTTTTGGGCCTAGCCAAAGTAGAGATAATGACCACCACTGCCTTTAGATTCTCCCCTCCCCAAAACAAGAACCATGATGGAAATTGTCCCTAAACCCCTCAATGGGACTGGGCATCATCAGTCACCTAATCTGATTGGATTTCTAGTGTTGGCTGTATGCAGATCTGATAATCACAGGGGATACACAGGAATTTATACTTAGCGAAACTTCTGTTTTGGGATACATGAAATACACAGCTTAACTCTACTGGTAAAGCATGCCTTTGACAGGGTATAGGGGAGAACAGAGAATTTCAGAGGCAATACTCACTGTATCCCATGCCTTGCACAAAGTACTTGAATGCCTCAGTCAGTTTGCCAGGCTGAAAAAAAAAAATGGAGAGGAAAAAAAGAAGAGAGGAAAACATCACAGGGGTGCATACATGGGAAGTGCAGAAGGTGGAATGAAGAGCAACAAAACCTATTCAATTTTTTGTCCTGGTGTGCTAATAAAGTTAACTCTTTCCATGGTAAGTGCCCCCTCCCCACTTTTACTTTAAACACTTGGAATATTTAATGACAGGAAAAAAATACTCTTAATTTTTAGAGATGCAGCTGCAATGCAATTTTGGTTTTAAAAGTTAGGTAACAACCATTTTATCCAGATTTAGTCACATTTTAGAATAGGGCCAAATGGCTGTACCTCCTTCCCCTTTCATTTTTTATTTCAAGCAACAAAACCGGCATTTCTATCCCCAGATCAGATTATCTCTATTGCTACTGTCTTTCCTGGAAAATTGCTGTAGACTAACTCTTTGAAGAGCATTGATTCAGGAAATTCCCAGAACCAGCAAGAAAAAAAATATTGCAAGAGGGAATCCAGGACCCCACTCCCTAAATAGGCAGGGTCCCTCTACAAACTGCAGCCCATGCATTCACCATCTCTGACCTGGCAGAAGAAAAAATTATATAAAATAAAACAGAAAGCACAACTTCGTCCTGATCCAAACCATTCTCCCAAGCCTCAGAGGATCTTACCTGGGTCAGCTGTGGTTGTCCTCCTGAATCTGCCATCTAAAAGACAGAAAGAAAAGTCAAAATGGGCAGTACACATCCATTCTTTCTTTGTCTCTGTGTTGAAATGAGCACTGATCCTGGCCTTATCTTTATGTGGGGGCCTGGAATGACTGTTTGCAAGGGAGCAGATTCTTTTAACCAAAAAGGAGAGATAAAAGGTGAAAAAAGAAGGTGGAGAACAAGACAGAAAATAATGGAGGCAAGGAGACAACAAAATTTGGAGACGAATTTTCCAGCACAGAGAAAATCTCTATCCACAACCTTCCATCCTCTCAAGGAAAAATACCACATACACAGTTATCACACTAATATGTAAAAAATATACAAACCAAGCACTAACAAGGAGAGGCTGATAGCAAATAGGGTATCTAGGCAAGATTTAGGGATCAGAAAGGTGAAGTTCTGGGGCTGTCAGATTCCATCCAGAGGTGTAGGAGGAAGAAGAGAGAGAGGAAAAAAATCATGCTCATGGATGGAACAAACAGAAGGGAGCGGAGAGCTAGATGGACAGCTTATCTTCTGCATGTAGCAGGACCATGAGAGGCACTGCATACCTTGAGGAAAGAAGTCTGGGTGGGATCCAGTTTGGAATTACACTCCACCTGTTAGGAGAGAGAAGCAGACAGTCTGTGTGAGGATAAAGAGCAGATCTGCAATGAGAGAGGGTGTGCCTTAACTCCAACTGAACATGAAAGTAGAGGACTGGTATTTGCCGACATATAAGACACACCCCATTTATACATCAGCAAATACTATTTGCCAGTGTGTAAGATGGACTGGTGTATAAGACGCACCCCATTTTCAAACATAATTTTTTAGGGAAAAAAGTGAGTCTTATTTGCCACCAAATAGGGTATGTATGTATGTGTGTGTGTGTGTGTGTGTGTATGTGTGTATATATATATATATTTATTTATTTATTTATTTTGTGATAGTTACCAACACTGTGTCTGGTTCTGGGCACCACAATTCAAAGAGGATATTGACAAGGTGGAACATGTCCAGAGGAAGGCAATCAAAATGGCAGAAGGCATGGAAACCATGCCCTATGTGGAGCAGCTTAGGGAGCTGGGTATGTTTAGCCTAGAGAAGGTGACATGATAGCTATGTTTACATATTTGAAGGGATGTCATATGGAAGGTGGAGCAAGTTTTCTTCTGCTGCTCCAGGTACTAGGATGTGGAGCAATGATTCAAACTGCAGGGAAAGAGATTTCATCTAAACATTAGGAAGAACTTCCTGATGGTAAGAGCAGTTCAACAGTGGAACACACTGCTTGGGAGTGTCTCTGGAGGTTTTTAAACAGAGGCTGGATGGCCACCTGTTGAGAATGCTTTGATGTGTATTCCGGCATGGCAGGGGGTTGGACTGGATGGCCCTTGTGGTCTATTCCAGCTCTATGATTCTAACACTCACCACTGCATCTTCATGAGGGGCTTGGTCTCCCACCACCAGCATCACAGGACACCTACCAGCATGAAGAAGATTAAAAAATGAGACAGAAGGACAAAGCTGTTTTAAATCTGCAACTCAGCCTTAGTTTCCAAGTCAACAGCCTTAGAATTAGGATACTGAAGCCACACTATATGCTACATAAAAAGATACCAGTGTCAGTTCACCAACACAGAAAGCCATTATCAGGATCAACCAAAATGCCCATCAAATGTTCTTATTCTCTAGAGCTCTTTCTCAGGTAGACTTGAAGCCAAAACAAGAGTGGTAAGCAGAGAAAAAGCTGCCAGGATAATTAAAAATGCAAAATATGTAGTGTGAAAACTTTTAAAATTGATAATTGATCCATTAGAAAGGATACCTTGGGGCACTTTCACACTACACAATTTAGAGCATTAGGAATCAATTTTAATTGCTATGGCTGCACCCTTATGGAATCTTGGGATTTGCAGTTTGGCGAAGCACTAAGGTTTGCTGGCTGAGAGTTATACATACCCCTCCCGGAACTTCAAATTGCCATAGCAGTTGAAAGTGGAATATAGTGCTATCACTGTAGAGGGTGGAAGAGCCCAAGAAGTCCTCATATGGGTTGCCAGAGTGAAAATTGGAGGGGGATCCTGTACCTTTAATGGTTACGTAGAAGAGGAAATCTCAGCAGGTACTACTTCTTATCTGGTTGTATGACAAATGACAGATACTGAAATTCCTTCTTCTTCAGGAGCCCTCTCCAGTCTTCACTCTGGTAAACACAAATTGCTGGGTTGTGTACAAGTTACTGTCTATATAAAAGGAACCCCACTGCAGAAGAACTCTTCTTTCCACAGGTAGAGAAAAAACACTGCAGTGATAGCAAAGGAGGAACTGCCTCCATGTGTCCTTTAACTTTAACACTCAGGCCCTTTCCACATGCGGAGGAAAAAACGGGAAAAACACGCTAGGACGGACCTTACCTGCATCTGGGTAAGTCCGTCGCCGCATGGAGCAGCGCGTTTTCGCTGCTCCACACTCGTCGGTGTCCTGCAGCATCCTAAATGGTGGCTGCCGGCTGGCGGAGGCTCTCCACCAACCGGAGAAGCTCACCAGCTGGAAAGCCCGCCCCCGGCAGATCTGCAAGCATGCCCTTGCGCGCATCTGCAAATCTACACCGGACGCTGCGACGCGGCTGCACGCAGCTGCACGCCCTGTGCCTTTTAAAAACCACATGAAAAGTGGTTTTTAAAAAGCATGCAGTGCTGCCACTTCCGGCCCTAATGCGGATTGGGGTGTGGAATTACACTAAAGTAATCCGCCCCAATCCATTTTACGGTGTAGACGACCTCTGTCAGAGGTTGTGCTACACCGTTTTAATACCCTCGTGTGGAAAGGGCCTCAGTCTACAGTCCACAATTGCTTACAATATCGCAACTGTATTGGTTTTTCAGGTTTCCCCTCATTTTCCCAAGAAGCTGCGTAGAACAGGAGAAACAGGAAACTTTAGCCTTTAAAATCTAAGGAAAGATAAACACCAGGGGGAGAAAGACAGCTAGAAGCTCCTCCCCTGCTGTTGTGTAGTTGTTTCTGACTTTCTCTGCCTATCTGTGAGTGAGCCATTATAATTCACAACAATGTTTTCTTTCTCCCACCTCTCACCTCGTGGTGCCTTTGAAGATGTGACAAACCTAGGCCCGGTACTTGTTTGTTCAGGCTTCTCTGGGTGATGGAGAAGTGGGTAAGGTGGTTTTCTAGATTTCTCCCTGCAGAAAAGGGCCTGAAAAAGCTAAGACTCCTCGGCCCCGAATGCTAGCCTGAAAGGGAGACCTGGCAGCTACCCCACTCTTGCCTCCTGCATCGGCTGAAGCCCAGCCATTTTGTTGGAAGCACCTCCTGAGGTTGCTTAGCAACCCCCTCATACTTTCAATACCCTTCTCCTGCAGGGTCAGCTTAACCCAGCTCAATAGGCAAGTTGCCTGGGGTGCTGAGAGTGAAGAGGCAGAGTTTTGCTGTGAAAAATCCACAGGGGAGGAACACATCTTGGAGAAAGAGGGTCAAGAGAGAATCACAGTCAACACCTCCCCAGTATCAGAACCTTCTTGTCCTTCTGTCCACTTACTGATTAGCTAACGGCAACTGGAAAGGCCCTGGAGGAAGGACTGCAGTGCCCTACATGTAAGACACCAAGGATGGAAGAAGCAAACTTAATCTTTTGCCTAGAGTAACTTTATAGCATGAGCTGGCCAGTCCGTCCTAAACTTGGCAGAAGAACCAGGCTTACATCCAAGTCCTACAAAGATGAAACCTTCCTATCCCCTTTCCCCCAGATTCCAGTAGCGTTGCTGGTGTAAACATGAGAAAGGGTGTGCAGATGATTTTGTGTAACTTGTGGCCTTTTAAAATATACATGTTGTTGCTGTGTGCCTTCAAGTTGTTTCAGACTTATGGTGACTCTAAGGTATACATGTATACCAGTCTAAAAACAGTTTGCTAATGGTTCCTGAAAGAAGCAAGTGTACATGACTAAGAAATCCATGGAGATCATGAGAGAGGAACCAAGGATATAATCAAGGCTAGCTGGCCTTATGAGGAATGATTTTGGGACCTGAGCATGTTTAGCTTAGAAAAGAGAAGACTGTGGCCATTTCCACACTACACTGTTATAGTGCTATTATTCCACTTTCACTATCCTGTGGAATTCTGGGGTATGTAGTTTACTGAGGCCAAAGGGCTCTCTGGATGAGAATTCTAAATGCCCCTCCCTAAACTGCAAACCCCAGGATTCCATAGGAGGTTGAAAGTGGAATAATAGCACTATAACACTGGAAATAGCCTGAGAGACAACATGATAGAGTCATCTTTAAATAGGCTGTTTTTAAATAGGCTGTTTTTCCGCTTATCCAGAAACCAGAATGTGAACCAATTGACTCATACCACAAGAAAAGAGATTCTACCTAAACATCAGGAAGAACTTCCTTATTGTAAGAACTTCTTGACAGTAGAATAGACGGGGGTGGGTGGGTGGAATGATGGACTTTCTGTCTTTGGAGGCTTTTAAACAGAAGTTGGACCGGCATCTTTGAGGAGTGATGTAGCTGCACATTCCTGCATGGCAGGACCAGATGGCCTTTCAGGCCTCTTCCAACTCTAAGATTCCGTGATTTTATTATTCAATCCCCCTTTAGCCACACCCAACGCCTGCAGCAGAAGCTACTCCTCCTCCCTGTTCCTCCTTGAACACCCAGAAAGCTAGCAGGGAAATACATGACAGCAATGAGGGCGAGTGGAGGATTAGGAATGGTGAGGCCCTGACAGCTGCCCAAGGATGTTGATCCTTGACACTAGCCCCGTAAGCAGGGATCAGTGAAAACAACAACAAAAGCTCACTTACAGCAACAGAAGGTTGCTTATGTTCAGACATAAACTTGAGAAATCTCTATTTTTAGTCTCCCTCTCCCAGTATCTCCCAGCTCAGAGTGTTGCTTCTACCTCCCTTTTGCCACCTCAATGAATTATTCACAAGGTCACACTTTTAATTTTGGATTAATTAATCAAGCAAACATGTCTCTGATGTTTCAGAGTGCTAAAAATCAGTTTGAAAAATAGACTGGGCTTCTGAGTAATTAATCCAAAGTATGATTAATTAGAACAAGAAGCAAAGGAGAAAAAAAGATGGGCAACATGGGTGTATTTTTAAAAGCCCATTCCTCAGCTCTTCTTCACAGGCATCCTGAATTACTTATTTTTATATCTACCTGCCTAGCTGTTAATGTGGAAATACAGAATATTTATATAAAGAGTTGCATACTTTTTAAATAGTTACTGTTCCTGTGCCTTTTAAACAACTTACTCTGCAGACATTATTAGGTGGTATTATCTTATTATCATGAGAAGCTTCACCTAAAGCATTGCCAAGCTGCTATTAAAAGTGGAAGAACAAGCCAGACCATTTTTCTTGGTCTTCTGGCAATTTCCTTTATGCACATCTTTCTTAATGCTAGGCTGTAAGAATAAGTAAGCAGTACCTCCAGTAATTAACATGTGTTACATTACCTCTGAGAGCTAGTGTGGTATAATAGTTTGAGTTTTGGACTGATTCCCTGCTCAGCCATAGAAACCCATGGAAACCCTGGCCGCGTCACATACTCTCAGCTACAGAAAACCTCATAATAAGTCAGCCTTAGGGTTGCTGTAAGTTGGAAACTATTTGCAGGCACACAACAACAGGAAGAAATTGCCTCCATTTTCAAGATGGAGAAACCCTTTTTCTGCTTTTTAACCCTTTTTTTGGAATCACACTGGAAACCACCCAGTTTGCAGTAGACACTTGGAAACTCATCCAGTGAGTGTCACCATCTATTTATCTGGCAGGATTGCTGTGCCTTTAACCCAATGAACAAGAGGCAGAGGATCCACAGTGGCAGCTTTGCCCAGCCACAGGGATGGGGAAAACTTCCCTGTTGTGTAACCGATTCTTATTGGAATAAAGGTATGTGAGCTCTGCCAGAGATAAAAGTGGCAAACTCCAGACGAATAGGGCAAATGTGTGAACTCAACAGGAAGGCTAGATGGCTGGCTGATGGGGCACTCACTTGAAGGTGTGGTCTCCTCCTCGCTCCAAGGCCAGGTCTCTGCGGCTGTAAGAATTAAAGAGGAGATTGGTAAGCATCTTTCTTTTGATCTCTTAAGCTCAGCTTTCTTTAATCAGCCAGCTCCCTGCATTCCTATAGTTTCCCTCATAATAACAAAACCATAGCTATGCTTTTTTATGCTGCTGCCTCTCTCACTGTTTAACCTAGATAGGCCTGCCAATGCCTGAAGTCCTAAGTGTTCCTGTACCCGGCAGGTATGCTTTGCCAAATTTCTCCTTTCCACAAGCCAAGGCATAGAATCGCCCTTCAGTCAAGCATCGACAATTTTACCAGCACTGTGTGCACCTGGTATTTCAGTTTCCTCCCTCACTCAAACCATATCCAGTTATCACTCAGAGCTTAATTTTGCAACCTGCTACACATTAGGGATGTTCCTTATGGCTGAGATCCAACATTAGCTCTGTGCAGTTCCATGTCCAACTCTTATATGTCTTTTTGTAGGGAGGGGAAGGGTGCAAGGGGCTATCCTCTAGACCAGTGGCTCTCAAACTTTTTATCCCTGCAACCCCCTTTAGATCTACATGTGTGGTATACCCCGCTCAACATTGTGCCCCCCTTTGTCTTATCCTACACCTCTCTTTCCCGTTCTCTCACACAGGCACTTTGTGCCACACACACCCTCTGTCTAACACTGAGCTCTTGTGTCCTTTGCTTCCTCTCTTCACTTCTCTCCTCCTCCATCTGAGAAACTGCCTCATGGTCACTAAGGGGCACATAGCTGCTGTGCCAATGACAGACCATTTGGAGAAGGTGAGTGGGGAAAGCATAAAAAAGGGGAAGACATTTTTTTCTATGCCCAAGGTTGGAGGAAGGCATAATGGGAGAAGACATTTTCCTTTACTACTTGGCGGAGACCTGTGAATCCTAAATGGTGTGTGCGCACGTGCACACACACACACACACACACACAGGCTTGTCCTTCTTTTTCACATCTGTTGTACTTGAAGACTGACCTTTCGTGTGCTTCCGTCCCCTTGAGTGACTATCACACTTCCCCTTAGAGTCCCAACCCACAGCTTGGGAACCACTGCTCTAGACCTTTGTATGCCATCCAGCATCTCTCCCTGTTACACAGCTGTCAAGCTTCCTCTGGGCCAACCATGCATGTATTTAGGCACGGTGTAACTTAATAGGGATGGTACAGTGATAAATCTACTCAGAATTACCAGCACTAGCACTTTGCCTTTTAACAGCAATGTTCAATGTGGGTGACATAAAATCAAAATATACAAATGATCCAAATGGTGCCTTTTAAGCTGAATAATCAGTCAGACTACATTTATGGTTTACTAAAACAAGATCTGCAACCTCTTTGGAATGACAACTCCTTAACCAGTGTGCCAGGGGAAAAAATGCTAGAGCAGGGCTGAATAACTTGTGGTCCTCCTGATATTGCTGGACTGCAACTCTCTCTTATACATATCCAGCATAACCAGTGGTAAGAAACCATGGGTGCTGTGGTCATGCATTCTTTACTTCTGAGCAAGGCATGAGGAATTAATTCATGGCCAGCATCCTTTTTGGACAGGATGCAGAGGGCTATTCTCTTGCCCTTGCATTCTGTCCAAAAACCTCCCACGTCCCGCAGCTGTCAAGACCTAGGAGGGGTGGGTGCTGCTGTATCTTCAAACCAGAGGGAAGGAGGGAGGTGATCCAGACCATGAATCTCCAGCTGCAGTAAACTCTTGAGGAAAGAAAAAGGTGGGTACACTCCATTTGAGAGTGCACTCTCATTTCTCCTCCACTGAACTGAGACCAGGTGCTTTTCAGTGGTCTGAGTCACCCCTCCATCCCTCCCCAGTAAGCAAAAAGCTCCTTGGGGGAGCTTGACACATGTCAGGAGGACACAAAACTGTGTGTGTGGAGTTATACACACATGTAGGATTTCAGCCAAGTCTCCTGTGAATCCCAAACACCTAATCAGTCCCAATTCAAGGCCCTGCTTCAAAAACCTGCTCTAGCAGGGTTGCCAGAGTGAAAACTAGAGGGGCGGGGGGTCCTGTACTTTTAGTGAATGTACAGAAAAAATCAGCAGGTGCTGCTTGTTACTCAGTTGTGTGACAAACAGCAACTGCTGAAAATCTCTCTTCCACACAACTATTGAAGCCACAGGAGCCCTCTCCGGTTTTCAACCTGGCAACCCTATACCCTGAACTCTCTAAAGGAAAATCCTCAATCATCCATACGAACTCCAAGAGGTTGACATGTTATTTCACAACGTTCTCAACTTAAATAGACTTTTGACATATTGTAGTAAAAACAAACAAACACATGCCCACATTGCCTGGAGTCACAGAGGTAAGATAATCAGAGCAACCTATAAACCACGCTGGGTAGGACTTTGACAGACTCGCTCACCCTCTGTAACTCAAGATGCAGTGTTCTTACTGAATCAGACTCTTGGAACTTTCAGCATGCAAAGCAGATGCTTCATAATAGCGCTTTATAACACTACTGCCCTTTCCTGCACCCACTCACTTGGGAGGCTGCCTGCTGGATCTCTGCATGATCTTCACCCCATCTCCTCTTGCAGTCATTTCAGCTTGAGATATATAACTCTGCTGCATCTCTGCATGGAGTCCAATTGGGCAGGCAAACTGTTCCCAATGCAAAGATGTAACAGAATTGCCTACACTGGAAGGAGACTGCCTGTTGCAACCCTGCATGTATGCTGTAGGCATACTTCATTTCAGTCACAAGACTTGTCAGAAAAGGGTGCTATGCAGAAATAGAGAAGCTATGCTCTTTGCAGGCCAACCAGTTTTCTCCTTTTGGAAGTAATTCAGAATACAAAGCCTCAACTATTGCAAGGTCAGGAAATGCCCACGTTGGAAGGAAATAGCACTCAAGATAGATAGATATCTTCTTAATATTTACGTCCCCAAGATGCTGCTAAGTCCTAAACCACCAGCCTGGCACAAAGCTGCTCCATGTGATGAACCACTAGTGCAATTATTTAGAGAAACATCCCAAGCAGCAGAGTTCTTAGGCACTGAACTAACCCCATCCACCCAGGCTGGCCACTGGATCGTCTTAGGAAGGAACAGTGGTATAAATCTTGCTGTCTCAGCTGGGTCTTTCCTGCTTTTTTATATTTTCATTTGCTTCCTGCTTCTGGTTCCATTTCCATGCCTGCCAGTGGCTCAACCATGATGTACTCTTACTGTGGTCTTACGTTGAGGGCGTGTTCTCAAGCCATGTCTTGCAAGCACTAACCTGTTGTAACTGCTCCAGTAGAGTTGGATATTGGGCAAATTGGTTGCATGGCTCAAAATATCCCGCTGTTGCTGCACCAGTTCAGTATTTTTTGACAGTTCCTCCTATGGATGAGCAGAGAATGGGCATGGCTGAAGTGTATGAACCACATGTTCAGTCCTGTTATACTTCATGTACTGCTTAGTGATGCCAATTTTTCATCCAAGCTCATTAGTTGTGCTTTAACACCATCCTAAAATGCAGGGGTTTTCCCCTCAGGAACAATGCTTATCTCTATGCTATGTAAACTTCTGCCTGTTGACTTCTGCAAATTCAGCTGAGCACAAGGCACAAGAAAAGATCAAGGGTTCTCTTTACCCCTCCCATCACTGGACAACTCTATTAACCTCCCTCAAGCTGAAATTAAGTTTTCACACAAATTCCAAGAATGCTAAACAGCAACTCTCCTTCCTATATACAAAAACCACCTATCCTGGCAGATCCAAACTGAATTTTTTGAGATGCCTAATTGGACATCAAATGTCCAGTCAAATCAAATTCCTCCAATCAAATTTCTCATTGTCTAGAGAAAGGAAAACTATCTTCATTCATTTGCATCAAATTTGTAAAACAGGCTGTGCTCAGGCCCTCGAGTTTAGCTGACGACTGCTGAAATAACTAAAACTGACACTGCAACAGGCCCGCTCCTCTTTCAAGTTTTTAAAAAAATCACGATTCTGAACATCCCTGAATGTTAATGTGTTTGGCTCACTCACGACACCAGCCTCACTTAACCACTACAGTCTAGGTTTTCCTGTGATGGTTGTATAAACCCAGTGTAGCAACTAATACATCAGGACATTTGGAAGAACCTTTCAGAAAAAAAAAATTCCTCCAATTTTTCCATTGTTTTCCTGAAGCTGAATCGTGTGCATGTGTCTTCAAGTCGCCTGTTGACTTATGGCAACCCCACAAATTTCATAGGCTTTTCTTAGGCAAGGAATCCTCGGAGGTGGTTTTGCCAGTTCCTTCCTCTGAAATAGAGCCTATAGCACCTAGTTTTCATTGGCAGTTTTCCATCCAAGTACTAACCAGGGCTGACCCTGCTTAGCTTCCAAGATTAGACAGGATTTGGTGCCTTTAGGGTTTTTAGGTCCCTGAGGCTAAATGACACATATTTAAGCAGAGTCTGAAAGTAAAAAGTTACAAGTAACACAGTTAATTGTAGTGAGTTATTTTCTTTGGCAACAATGGCATAAATAAAACCACATTTCAAAAGTAATGTAACAAGTGGGAACAACAACAGAAAATTGGGACACGTGTGTGACAAGTATCATTTCATAGTTACATTTAAAAGAAATTTGACTTGGGTTTCTCTTATCATTCCTAAGATTTTTTCATTATATGAAAGAGTAGTGAAAAGAGGTACCTTTTTTAAAAAAGTGCTCTGTGAAACAGAAACCATTAGTTTTAAAAATTCACATTTCAGTGTTTTGATGTACCCGGTTGTTATGATATACAGCAAGGGGTAGGTGACAGTGGGAAGTGACCATCCCACAGAGAATTAAGTTTAAAGATAAGTGAGTTTTTTGTGCATAGCCTTTCCTTTTTGCCCTTCTGGGTATTCTTTCCTTCTCTTGGTTGTTTCTCCAACGCTGGAAATTTAGACCGCAAGCTCCTTGGGCGAGAATCTACTTAAGTGGTTCTGTTTTCCCCACTTTTGTTTGATTTTCTACTCCTCTGATAATTATAACCAATCAATCAATTTAAATTAAATAAAATATTATTTTAAAAAGTGAACAGAAGAAGTAGACATTTGACCCACGGACAAAGTGTGATCTATGGGCCACATGACCCTCCCACCCCCAGCTTTTTCTAAGATTTGGGGCTTGCTTCAGCAACAGGTATATTTAAACATTCAACAAAATTTGGTTTTGTTGCTCCTCCTGTTTATGTTTGGAGTCATGGAAATGGGGAACAAGTAGGACCACACAAGTCGAAATTATCTTCCAGAATCCAGCAAGAAAAACTGGAGGTGTCCATCTGCTTAATTTCAGATTGGGTAATTGTTTTGTGCAGTTTTTGGTCCCAATGTGACCCATGGTGGGTTTTGGGGGTAAAAAAATTGGAAGGTGCCAGCTCTCCCAAAACTGCCCACCCTAGTCTAAGGCTGCTAAGGAAAAGGGTGGGGGTTCTTCCCTTGTTCTGTTGTCAAGTGCCATGCTCACTTACGATATTATGTAATTACTCTTATTATTAAAACAAACATATCAATATAAGTATATCAAGGTAGGAGAATTTATAGGCAACAAACTATTAGGCTAAGCTCAGTATGAGAGGTACATCACTGCTCCTCTCCATCCTTCCACCCTGATTGACACAGACATCATTATCCTCCCATTGAATAAACTCACCTGGCTGAAGAGATGTTGCAGAATCATCTCAGAGCTGGAGGATGTGAGGCCAGTCAGCTAAGGAGAAAAGCAGAATGAGATGAGAGGGGATGCAAAATGGGCACTATTTTGAATGAGTCAGATAGAGGGCTGTATGAGAAGAAATGGGATTAGTTTTGTCCCCAGCAGCAAAGTAAAGACCTTTGAGACTGTGGTTCTCAACATCCCATACAGAGCTTAGACCGTGTTCAAGTCCAGGGCTTGGCATACAAAACATACAAAACATTATAAAGAGAGTTCCTCTGAGCATGTGTAGAGTATTTTTTCCATTCTCCCCCCCCAATTCTACTTCTCATGATCAAGAAATTGGGAAGGTTATCTTCCAAGTGAGGACTGCTATTAGACAAGCTTTGACTCCTATACTTGGGCTTTTAAATATATTAGTTTGCCTTCACTGTGTCATAAAGTCCCTCAGCCAAAAATTCAGAAAAAGGAATCCCAGTAGCCACAACCCTGACTAATAATCTGCCCAAGTTCTAAACAGTTTGCTTTAGGGGTGAGATGGAAGTACAGACTGAGGTTCCTGCCCTTTTAAAAGTTTAGAGTCGATGCAAAGCCATACACATTCTTTTTGAATGTTGAGGAATATGCTAATTTAGATTTTTTATATATTTAAATGAATGCATAATACCCAGACTGGGACTGGGGGAGGACTGGAATAGACACATTCCCTGTAACATTTGATGAAATGCATACTGATCTTTTCCATCCCAGTCCATGGTTAAGTCTAAAGCGAAAAACAACAAATACATTTTTAATTTACATTAAATTCTAACAAGGAAGTCATGCATGCATGTGAGCAATGGATCATTTTTCTCATTTGGCCAATGTGGCAAAACTGTCACCACACGGTCATCAAGGGAGAGCCATTTTTAGCAAGAGCGCGACAAGACAGGCAGGCGGGTGCTCCACAGCCTGGAGAACAAGATTACTGATGTCTTTTGAGAGAGAGAGAAACGAAAAAGACAGTGCCGCTAGAAGCAGCGCTCTTGGAGGAACTGCCACAGCATTTCCGGCAGAGGCTGAGGAAAATGTCCTTTGGGAACTGGGGAGACTTTGTCAGCCGGGTATACCAGCAGCTGATGGGCCAGGAGGTCAGAGTGAGGCAGCTGGCGGCAGCACACAATGGTCTACAGAGGAGTGAGAAGGCTGCAGAGAGCTTGAGGCAGGTGCTTGAAAAAATGACGGAAGGGCAGCAGAGAGGAAGCTGGGCCATTCACTCAGCCTGCTTGAAAGGCCAACTCCACTGGGCCCCTCCACTGCCAGCACCATTTCCAGCTGGTCTTTATAAGAACTACTATTTTGATTTTAAAACTAGTGCCTGAGTTGGCTTCCCCCTTAGCATCCCTTCTTCTTTTTGTATTTTTTCTTTAAACTGCAATCCTGCAGAGAGGGGCTTTGTTTGATTGATCATATGTAAGAGGCTCTGAGAGACTTTTTAGCTGGAAAGCACGAGAGAATTGCAGTGAATAAGTAAAAGTCCTGGAGGGGCAGATGGCCTCGGGTAGAATTCTGAAGGAATTATGGTTCTGGGCTTCTAGGAAGGAACGCGGAAATGAGCCTAATCTTGGGTCAGGGCTAGACTAAGTGCCATAGCTCAGTGGCAGCGTACATGCTTTGCATGCAAGACGTACTAGGTTCAATTCCTAACTCCTCCGGGTGGGGCTGAAAAATATCGCTGTCTGAAATCCCAAAAAAACTACTGCTAGAAAGTGTAAACCAGTGGTTCTTAACCTTTTCTTTACCAGGGACCCCCTGTAAATATGTTTACATATGTTGCCAGGGACCCCCAAGACTTAACTCAAGATTTAAACATAGATTTACATATTCAAATATGTATTTAAATATTCAAAAATTTATTAATAGCTTCTGGAGACTAGAATTCAAATCCCCATGTGAGCCCTTCTCCTTCCCCACAACCTCACCTTGTGAGCAGCCCAGTCCATCCAGCCCTTGGCATTGGGGTCAATGTTGATAAGAACCAAACCCTCCACCGTGTTTGCATGAGAGAGCTGTGGGTAAAAATAATAATACTGGTTATTGTTGCTGCTATCATTTTACCAACAATAAAACATTCAATAAAAAATTGAATTCAAATAAAAAATTCAAAAGGTGGCACAGAATTATTCTAAATAAACACATTTTCCCTCTCTCAGTTGAGTAACTCAGTTGGGTGACTCAGTGCAACGGTTCAACTGCATGTCTGGGGTGGATAAAAGGAAGTTGTATTTTGTTTTATGCAGTGAACAGTTAACCTATGGAGTTTATCACAAAACAATCTGGTGATAGCTACCAGTTCACAGTGGGACCTCGGTATCCGCTAGAGTTCGGTTCCAGTAGCCAGCATGAATACCAAAATTTGTGGATGCTCAAGTACCCATTATGTGCAATGGTGTAGTAAAAAATTATGTAAAATGGCAAAATCAAAGTTTGTTTTTTGGATTATTTTTGGAATATTTTCAAGCCATGGTTGGTTGAATCAATGGATACAGAATTTGCAGATTTGGAGGGCCTACTGTACAAGTGATGCTATCCAGAGTTTGGAAACGTTACTTTTGAGACTCTTTGAGATTACAAAAGCTTTAAGTCCAAAAGTAACTTTTCCAAGTTCTGACTGTATTGTCAGGTTTTATCACTACGACATACACTGCTCTGAGTACTTTCAGTCAAAGAGCAGGACGTGAGTGAAATGAAATAAAACAAAACAATACATTTTAAAATTATTTTTAAAGGTTTAGAAAAATGCAGGGAGGAAGATAGGCCACCTAGTACTATTGGCTATGGCAGTGAGACAGAGATACACCTCTGAACACTAGATGGTGGGGGGCACACAACAGAGGAGATCATTGCCTTATTGGCTCTGCACAGGCAGCTGGCTAGACAATGGTGGAAATAGGACACAGCACTCAATGTACCCTTGGTTTGACTCAACAGCGCTCTTCTTATGTTAATGATTTCTTCTTCTTTCTTCCTTTTGGCTGAAGGGTGATTTGAACCAGAGCGCTACTCAGTCTGTCTTTGACACAATGCCTCATTAGCTCTCCTATACTGCCTTCCCAAAATGCTCACTCTGCTTCATAACATTATCACAGCAGTCCTTAGCAGCCACGTATGGTTGGACTGTCACAGGTGGCTTTAGGAGATCTGGGATAAAACCCTCCACTGTAGGCCTGGAGCTTGCTGGGTGACCTCAAGACATTAACTATCTTTCAGCCTAACCAATATATCAGGATTCTAGGAAGAGAAATGGGAGTGGAGATAAAGTGGGAGAGATGAACCAAAGACACTGCCTTGACCTCCTCAGAGGAAAGGTGAGACATGAATGTCATAAGATAATCGTGTCATGAAGGTCAGGATAAAATATGTCTACTAAGACCAGAGCAAGGATGGGCAACTGTGCCATTCCAGATATTGCATCTCCCAACATCTCTCAAAACTGGCTATGCTGATTGAGGCTAATGGGAGTTTATTTACTCTTATGTTGATTTATACCTCACTTTTCTTCCAACACTGGGACCCAAAGCAGCTAACCACGTGATTAAAAACAGTTACAACTAAAAATGATTAAAAAAACCACATGTCAGCCAGCATAGTATAGTAGTTTGAGTGTTGGACTAGGACATCAGGAGACCAGGGTTCAAATCACCATGCAGCCATGGGGACCCACTGGGTGACCCCGGACAAGTCATATTCTTTCAGCATCAGAGGAAGGTCCCTCTGAGTAAATCCTGATAATCTGTGATAGGTTCACCTTGCATGCAGTACAAGCCAGAAACAACTTGAAAGCACACAACAAACAACAAAAAATACATCAAATACTTAAATACCATATTAAAATGACAACTGAAGAAGAGGGAATTCAGCATCTTCCTGTTAAAAAAACTCCCTCAGAAGCCAGTCAGTTGCCAAAACTAAGTTTTGAAAAGAAAGGTCTTTGCTGGCTGGTGGGAGGACAAGGAGAGGACCTCCTTCCAAAGACTGCTGGACTGGAGCTGTAATCCAACAGAAAGTGAAAGGCAACAGTTGCCTATTCTTGGTGAAAGCATAGGAATTTACCTAATTCCACTAGTTAGCTCATGTCTCAGTTGTGAATTCAACTAGGAATCTCCCTCATTCTCTTCTCTCAACACTTACAATCCATGACACATGCTCTCCAGTGAAGCAACACAGGATCCCTTCTTCCATCACATACCAGTTCAACAAAATAACCCAAATGTCACTCTCACAGGGCTACTTCATCCCTGTTAGGATGATGAACACAGAACATAGCCACTTGGTGGTCTGATTCTTTTGTTACTTCTGAGATGTCCAAGTCACTGTGAGGCAATCTGACCACATCCGTTCGGCATGCTGATTATGTATCTAATGTCTCCTCACATGACCAGAGCTGGATCTCAGCCCACTTACGCTGTAGCGTGCCAGGATGTAAGCTCCGGCGCCGACTCCAATTCCAATGATGCTGGTGAAGCTATGGAGAGGAGAAAGAGAGAGGCAAGTTACAAAATACCCAAGAGTGCAAGAGCTGCCTGGCCTCCTGGGTTTCTTTTATGGAGCTTGGAAAGACAAGTATGTTACAGGAGTTACTTGTATTTGCTTATCTTGTGCCTTTCTGTGTTGTGTTTATGTTTGGAAATGTCACAGATTGTGCCTTTTGATTTTGTGGCCTTTTGGCTCCACTGTTCTTTTATCTTCCGCCCCCTCTCTGTGAGGATTTCTATATTTATCTCTCTCAATATAGATACACATGGTTCTACCAGCTGAGGTTCACACTTCATGCATCTGATGAAAGAGACCATCTTTCTGAACCCAGACTGCAACAAAGCAGTCTTGGAAGTACTACAAGCTTGTCTCTCTCTAACATTTGTTGTAGCAATTGTGGCTATCTGTCTAGAACTATAATCATACTAATGAGTACCCAAGGGGTGATGCTGAATAGGGAAGGTCTCTAGCAGGCTAGAAGAAGAGACAGAGTTTTCACCCATAGCCTCAGGGTGGGTAGAGATCAGCTGCGGAGGCCTGTTCTTCCTAGAAAACAAGAAATGCCTAGAAAGTCAGATTCTTTTCTTTTCTTCATCTGCAGGAAATCCCTGGGACTTGGCAATGGGTCTTGGAATGGGATGGATTTCATGGCTTAGAGTAAAGAATATTGAGAGCCAGGACTCCTGGATTCTGTTCCATTTCTGGGGTAGTGTATGTGAAATCAGAAAGTGTAGAATGGGTTCAGAGCAGGGCTCAGAGTCATGCGGCCCTCCAGATGTTAAACTGCAACTCCTACCAGTCCTATTCAGCCTAGCCTATGCTGAGGAATGCTGAGAGTTGGAGGGACAACATCTGGAGTTGCCCATCCTGGTTTAGAATTTAAACACTCTTTCTGAAAGAAGCTCAGTGCCATTAATGGATGCTCAATAGGTGTATCCTATCATACCATGCACCTCTGAGATGGGAAAATCTGTTCCTGAGAACTTTCTAACTCTCAAAGGTGCTGAACCTCTTCTAGGAAACAAAGGAGTAAGTCAGAAGAGAAGCCATTGAGTTTCAACATTCTCTTTGAGCTGTCTGTTTACATTTTGGCTCAGATGTCTATATTACCCAAGAACAGCAAGCACAGGGATTTCTTATTGTCAACTATGAAAAAGGGAAGATTTGTGCAAGAGTAAGTTTGAATCAATTCCTTCCCTTTCTGCAGACCATGACTGGAAACCTATGCAGTCAAAACTACCAAATCCAATGCAGTTCAAAAGAACTGTGTGTTATATGGAAATAGAAATGCTATGTACTAACGTGTAAAATAGCTGAAAAATGCAGTACAATGATATAACAATGTTAAGAGATTTTGGAAATGAAGTCTAGATCAGTTTGGAAGATTCAAGAAATAATTCATGTGAAATAGCAATAATAAATGGTTGTTTTAATTGTGAAACTTTAATAAAATGATATTAAAAAAAAAAAGAACTGTGTGTTAGCCTGCAGCCCTCACTAGTACTTAATACTATAGAATTAAGACTGGAGTGCTTTGCTTGTTCAGGCACACTGTATCCTAGGAAATTATAGAACAGCCATTGGTAGTGGTGACTGCTCAAGTCATAGCTGTATCCTTTCAGATGTTACCCTTCAGTCTCCCATGGGAAACGGCTGGAAGGCCTTTGCAGAAAGCTACTTCACATCCCAATAGATATTCATTTACACCTCCCCTCCTGCCCCAAAATATCCCCTCCTGACTTACTTGACATATTGCAAGATGCAGGGGATCATGTCAGCCAGCTGGTCCAGAGAAGGATACTGATACCTAGAACGGAAAGAGGGAGCAAAGGCTGAATTAGCAAGCCAGGATTTATCCCTACAACACCCAGCAGTGCGGGTGGGGCAGGAGCAGAGGCTGCAAGGCTCACCCCACAGGGAAGGCCGGGGCACCCTCCTCCATGCCGGGCGCGTCCACATGTATCACCACGAAGTTCTTTATGATCTCCTGCATGTCCTCATAGTGGAAAAGGGTGTCGAAGCACGAATGATCTGGGGGTGGGGTGGGGGAGACAGAAGAAGGGGGTGTCAGGCTGCAGAAGGGCAAGAGGTACTGCTGTCGCAGTGGCAAGGTGCAAATCAAAACAGGGACGGCCCTATGGTGAAGTAGGCATCAAAGGGTATGCTTTAAAAAACAAACAAACAGAGGAGGCACTGGGAATTCTACCTTACAGTGTAATACTATGCATGTTTACTCAGAAGAAAAGTCTGTTATTATCTGTGAAATCTACTCCTGAGTGAATATACACAGGATGGCAGCAAATGGTTTTCAACTGGCTTAGCAAAAGAACAAGGGAAGGTATATTCAGGCAAGTAGGGACGCTTGGATTGGGGACTGCCTATGCTCTCTCTGAAGGGGAGTTATCTCTGTGGAAAAGCAAAGCTTGCTGGGTTCTTACAGAAAATAGATGGCTGGTGGAAGAATTCTAGAAGAGAGCTTGACACACACTGGAAACATAGAAGACAACGTGTCAATTTCAACACTTCCAATCAACTTTTGAAATCAGAACATAGGATCCTCATTTCAAGGTATGAATCCACATTAAAAAAGAGATCAAAAAGGTATCTTTTAGAGTAGGGGTATGTTTTTTTAAGTAGCAAACAAGCCTCAGCATTAAAACAATGCATACAATCAAAACTGAGTTTTAGGACCAACCACTCCCATTTCCACTCCAAAAGCCCAGTTGTTATAAAAACATTTTATTAGTTGTGGTTATCCAAACTGGTTCTGGCTTGGGAAAGAGTGATATAACTCAGGAGTACAGAACCTTTGCCATTCAAGATGTTCTGGATGATAATTTCTACTATCTTTAACCACTAGCCAAACTGGTTAGGCTTCTGGGAGCTGGTCTCCCAAACCACTGCAGGATTAAAGGTTCTCCATCCTATCATGTCTACATATGTGTATGTGCCTTCAAGTCACCTGTCAACTTATGGCAACTCCATGAATTTCACAGACCCATAGACCCGGAGGAGACCATAACAGCCATCAAGTCCAATCCCCTGCCATGCAGGATTATACAATCAAAGCACTCCTGGCAGATGGCCATTTAGCCTCTGTTTTAAAACCTCCAAAGAAGGAGACACTACCACACTCTGAGGCAGCATATTCCAGTGGCAAATTGCTCTTACCGTCAGGAAGTTCTTAATATTTAGATAGAATCTCTTTTCCTGAAGTTGAAAGCCACTGCTCCATGTCCTAGTCTCCGGAGCAGCAGAAAACAAGCTTGCTCCATTTTTCATATGACATCTCTTCAAATATTTCATAGGGCATTCTTAATCAAGTACTACTTAAGAAGTGGTTTTGCCAGTTTCTTTCTTTGAAATATAGCCTGTAGCACCTGGCATTCATTGGCAGCCTCCCACCTAAGCTGACCCTGCTTAGCTTCCAAGATCAGATGAGATCTGGTGCCTTTAGGATACTTTAGGTCACTACCCTGTGATGAACCTATGCTTAATTCACATTCACAACAATCCACAACTACTTCTGTTAACTATTTGGGGAACCAAGTGGGTCACAACTGGTTACACTAGTCTTGCAACATCAGCTCTGGGGAAATCTGAAAATTTCCTTGCTAAAAGGCAGAAAAAGCTGGAGGCAATTTTTAAAAAATCTGACAAACTGTGAAGGATGAGCTGCTGGCTTTTCTTTCTCTGTCTCTCGTGTTTATTTCCCCTTCTTAGGGACTAATTTTTCTCTAGGAGTTGCAAAGTGGAGGGAGTAGCAGGAAAAATTAGCTGCAAAGATAAGGAAAGATAAGCAACTCCTCCTCCCTTGAATAAGTGTTTTCTGTCATCTCTAGTCTCCTCTGACTGTTAGTGGAGGAGCCTTCAGAGTTTGTTTGTTTGCAGCAGGAAAAGTTCTCTTGAGATATGTGTAGGCAACATTGAGGAAGACAGACTGACTTATTCAGAATTACCTAGGTCATTTCTGCACTACACTGTTACAGTGCTCTTATTCCACTTTCAACATCCTATGGAATCCTGGGGTTTGCAGTTTTGTGAGGGGTCTTTACTGCAAACCCCAGGATTCCATGAGATGTTGAAAGTGGAATAATAGCACTTTAGTAGTGTAGTGCAGAATGGCCCTAGTGATTCCAGGATGAGAACCCAGACATTCTCCTTTTTTAAAAAAACCAAGCAGTCAGAGCTGAAATTCTCAAGTGTTAATAGTTTTCAACAAATCCAAGAGCAAATCACGTCTGAATTCTCCCTAGAAGCCAAGATGCCTAAACTAAGCCTGTTGTACTTTGCACATGTCATGAGAAGATGCAACTCAGTAGAAGAGTTAGTAATGCTTGGTAAGGTGGATGACAGTAGGAAAAGAGGAAGACCGCATTACAGATGGATAGATTCTCATGCAGGGAACCACTTGGCCCTGAGTTTGCAAAAGCTGAGCAGAACTGTTGATAACAGAGTGACATGAAGGTATCACATTCATAAGGTCACCATAAGTCGAAGTCAACTTGATTTGCAATTAACAACAAACAACATTCAGTTTTTGATCCTCATCCTTCAAAGGGAAGCCTTGGGATTAGCTATGGTGGATGGAACAGAATGTGGAAGGCAAGGGTCAATGGAGACCAGTGGCTTCCACATCAGTGAGGTGGTGGATGTACTCAGGCTTTAGTCAGAACTTTACAGGAACTACCCAAGGTGCTGAACTTATTTTGGGGATAAGGTTTATCACACTGGGTGGGTTCTTTAAAGTTTAGACTACAACCCAGAGCGGATTCACCATCCCACTGGTGTAGAAGCCACTTGCCACCAGCAGAAGCAGAAGGGTGATCAGCATCTGCACTTGGCAGAAATTCAGCAAAGGCTTCTGACTCCCAAATGATGCTTCCAAGAGCATAAATCAAATGGCTCAGCTACATAGATTGGGCTGTTAAAACCCCCCACCTCTGGAAGCTCTAATGTATATATGCTTTGTGGGCTATATTAGGCCAGTTTTTGTTTGCTCTAAGTAGCCAGTTTTTGTCTGCCCCCACCCCCTGCTACTACTTTACATCTGAGGTCCCATTAAAGGAAAAGCAAAATAAGTTATGGACACACACACACACACAGTGGAAATTTTCAACTCTTCTAAGCCAAGAAATTTTGGGGAATACCCTGAAGAATGCAAATTTTCAAATTCTTTCTTGGGGCTGCAGTGGTTGGCAAATTCCCAGCCCCCCTGCCCCCCAACAGCTGGGCATTCTGGTCTTACGGTTTTGTCCCACATCATGGTAGGTGAGGATGGCAGGACGCTTGGGTTTGGGTGTTCCGTGGATGGTGATTGTCACAATGCCATAAGGCGTCTCCACTGTATGTTTCTATGGGAGCAAAGAGAGAAAGAGAGAGAGAGAGGGACAAGAGAGAGAAGGGTGAACAAATGCAGTGTGGCAATGCTAGACAGCTGTAACCAGAATCATGCAGAAGGCACAAACGAAGGAAGACTGAGGACTGCACAAAGAGATCCTACTCATGGACAAATTATTCATAAGGGATCTAACAATCTTGAACACCCCAAAATGGAGTGTCTGAAATTGTATGTTCATAGAGCTTGCAGACAGAATTTATGCTTGAGGTACAGTGTACATGGGAGGGTTTGCAGGCTAGACATTATGATTCTACTCCTCTCTTCATGTGTTCAGAGCACCCTCACCACTATGGCTGTCTGCACAGCAAGGACATATTTTGCATAGTCTCCAGTTCTTGACCAAGCATGGCATCATTTGAGAGTTAAGACTAGGACTCTGGGAGACCAGGATTCAAATACCCATTTGGTCATAGAAACCCACTGGGTGACTGTATGCAAGCAACATTCTCTCAGCCATAGAGAAAGGCAATGGTAAATCCCTTCTGAACAAGCCTTGCTGAGAAAACCCAGTGATAGTTTCACTTTAAGGCTGCTGTTAGTCAGAAATGACTTGAAGGCACATGATGATGATGTGCCAATTTTTGGCTTTTCCATTTAAAGAAGAAGACAGGTCCTGGTAGCAAGACTCCCAAAAGCTTTGAGACAGCAGAATAATGAGTCAAGGTAAAAACATCATTCAGGACAAATTGGACTCTTAATGTTTTTGGACTACAGCTCTCAGAATCTGCCAAAAAACATGGTCAATCACCATGCAGGCTACAGGATTCTGGAGATGTTATCAAAAGAATAACATTGTGAAGTTCTTCTTTTCCAGATGAGTGAGGTTATCTATATTGTGTACATACATTAAAAGGAAAAGTAGTAGGAGATTACAATTACTTGCAAAAGGGGGGGGGTTAACCTTTGCAGCTCCCAGATATATTGGCTTATTTTAACCACTTTATAAAGCACACAAAAGAAGAAGCAAACTGCTCTTATGACTAATTTCTGATCCTGTTCTGTCTGCTAGAAATTCTGCTCAGAACCTCTTGCTCAGGTTGCCAACTGACCAAAAACACAGCCTGGTCTCCGTGGAACTTTTCAAAGCATGAAGATAAAAACTACACTCTCTTCATAGATTTGTACCTCCTGCTGCAGTTGAGCAGACAACTAAAGAGTGGTTGGTTACCATTCCAACTTGCTAACCCAAAGCTTGTGAGATTTAAGCAGGTTTTTTACACCTGTCTTCATCACCCTAAGAACCAGACTCCTGGCACTTTTTCTCCTCTTTTAAAAAATTGTGATTCTTGAAATGCTGGGTTTTTCTGCCTTGGCTAAGCCCTTCCTAGCACTGAAAGATTAAAAAAAAAAAACCCATAAAGATCTGTATCAGCATTTCACAGAAGCAAAATCTGTTCTCTAGTACTAGTGGGTGGCATTGTTTGTGCATAGCTCATTACTTCAGCCAACTATCTGTTTTATTTTCTTAACTGTATCCTTTAAACTCTTTTTCTTCTCTCCAAGCTCTCAAGAAAGAGCTGAGCACCTGTGAATGAGGCAATGTTTGAGTAAAGGGGTCAAATCCAAAAATTTCTTTTATATGGCAAAGCCCAGTCCAAGGAGATGCAAAGTAATGCTAAAAACAGAGTAGCACTGAGCAGGAAAAGTGGTATTTTTTCAAACCTCAGATTGGAATACGCTAGAATGTGTATACAACAGATTCTGCTCTCCTGGGAGTATACATTATAACGTACAAATTATAAAACTTCTCAAAGCCACATTGTGTCCTTGAGAATGCACCTGAAGGGCCTGTCAGGCCAGAGGGTGTGATTCACAGGGAGGATCTAAGCTTGGGCATTTGTCATCTTAAATATTAAGTACTGACTCTCTCCAACATTCCAGAACAAGGGATGTATTCAGGGCAGAAAAGACCATCTCCGCCTTATCCTTGTTCCCATGATGCATGGGGAAAAACTTGGGCCGATATTCAAAACAATCAGATTCTGTTTTTTAAAAACTAAAAGTTCATTGTTCATTTTCCTAGCCCTTCCTGTTGAGAAGGCTTTCTCTGATGGTGCACAAGGGAATTCAATGTGTTCAAAAGCAATTGGAGTGAAAGAGGAATAGAGAGCTGAGCCATTTGGCACTATTCCTTGTCCAAACCACAATAATACAGGCATGAACAGGGTGAAAGGTGGAAACAAAAAAGCCCTCCAGAAAAAAGGCAGCAACCACTGAGGAACGGGTGAGCTTTTACATTTCAATTTGGTAGGCAAAGCTGTCTCCCACAACCAAAAGGAAAGAGTTGGGAGCTAGGGGGTTACAGGGATAAGAAAGGACAGACCCAACAAGCTGAACATTGCAAGACCATCGTATTTTGTGACCTGATAGGTATAATGTTGTTTCATGTGGTCACGCTATGAGCTGTAGTCCAAAAAAAGGAACATTTCCAACCTCTTTTTGAATTCTGACTGCACTTGGCCTTCCACATTTGCTAAGGTTAAGGATGGAGGAAAAACCACAAATATCAAAATGTGTGCATGTGTCTGTTGGAAGGGGGTCGAGGCACCCAGGATACAAACTGAGTCAGGGAATGAGAGAGAAGTAGCTATGTCAGCATGGTGGTCATATACTTCTTCCCTCTCACCTAACTCCTTCCTTGTGTGTGTGTGGTGGGGGGACATCAGGAGAGGGTTTGTGGCACTAAGAAATTGCGCTGCGAGCCATCCTTAGCTGGCTGGGCAGTGGCTGGTGAAGAAGGAGGAGGGCCAGAGGCAGTTTTTTAAAGCATTGCGTGGTCTGAATGGAGCTGCTGAGAGGGAAGGTTCTCCTGGAAAACAAGCACTTAGGGAGCGAGGGGTTGGAAAGTTAAATCTGTGAAAGTTAAACATGTAAATGTGGAGGGCTGACTGTATTTTATTTTGGCTCCCCACACTGATGGGATGGGGGATCATACCAGATAGCCTTGCAAGAACTGACTAGCCCCACATACTATGCTGAAGGAAGCCGCCCCTTGCATTTACCACTGTTCACACAAAGTCTGTCTAGCTGCTGCTGTTTCTGATATATCCTTAGTTAGAAAGAATGGCATCAGAGAGCATGGCTACTCAGCCTGGTTCTGCTGACCCCTCACGTATTTGTCCAATGTATAAGGGAAACATCTGAGCAGGATTACAATTGGTTATCAGAACTGCTGATAATGTGTTTATTTAATGGGACTATATACATCTTCCCTACAGGGATCTTAATACAGGCCTGCAGCTGGTTTCTCTAATGCCATGTAAAGACAGAGGTGGGAAAGAGTCTGGGTTGCACTGAAAGGGACAAGTGTGCAGTTAATTCACTAGGCCCTAACATAGTACACTATAATACTGGATAATCTCCATCATCATTAATGCTCCAAACCAGAACAATCCAACCTCAATTTTTTTTCCATTTTTCTTTTCTGTTCTCTAGGTACTGGGTGTGCTCAGTTGGCTTTGGCCTGTTTTTAAAATCATTTTGTACTTCTGCAAACCACAGGACTTCCCCTCATCATGCAGAAACTACTCTTTGTGTGTTCAGTGGTCCTGTTTTGGCTCCATTTTAATTGGCACTCACCACCTTGGTTCACTGTTAAAGGGAATGATCAATAAAACAATTTATAACCCTCCCAAGCAGTATTTAAAATCCTAACAGCTGGTAAGGTTTGGGAGTCAAGTCTCTTGGATTCCCTCTCTAACTCTGGGATGGAATTGAATGCCAATGTAATAAGGCCAAGTACGGGACCCAGTTGACATTTATTCTGTTAGGCAGCTTTTGGGCTAGCCTAGTTTCTCGCAGTCTCTGCTCCTCCTCTAGAAAACAGGCATGAGCAAGACTTACCTTGTTTAAGGGCAGCCTGATGTAACAAGGATTTTGCAATCAGGAAGTCTGCCATTTCAAATATACAAAAGACTGTTGACCTAACCTCACAGCAACCCCATAATTAAATATCCCTATTTTTCCATTCGGGAAAGAGAGCTCCCAAGATAGCGCTTTGCGGAAAACCAGCCAACAAGGTCATGACTAAGCAGCTAGGGCTATTACACTTTTAGTTGGATGATGGGGCAGAGTTCCAACAGGTGCAGCTTTCCACAGCATGGAGATGCATTAGATTTGCGAACAGAACCAATAAACCGCTCAGGCTGCTCCTACGCCTTTGAAAGCAGCTTGATTAGAAAGAACTGAAGAATGGTGGGTTTTGTAGCATGATCACTCGGTAATGCTATTTGGTGGCTTAAGTCACTGTTGCAGGCATAGGAGCAGGGGTATTGGTACCATTTGGCAAGCCCAAAACATTCAGCTATTTAAGACTGGAGAGTGGAATCTGGAATGAGAGAAAGTTCAACTGAAACCCAATTCTGGTTTGACAAGACCCTGCCTTTACTCGCTAATGGATCAAGCGGCTCAGAGTTAGATCAGTGGTTAGAGGGCCACAGACTGGGGAAGGCACATGTTACAAATCAAAGCCAACCAAGAAAGAACAAGCTGGGCTCAGAGCCAGGACTCCTAGGGAGACTTGTCACTTCTTTTTCTTTTTTCTTTTCCTGTCTGGCAAGGTTCTTGAGCATTTAATGATTACATAATGGGAAAACTGGGGTAGAGGGTGGGGAGAGAAGAGATGCTGTTCACTGATACAGTACTTGTGCTGAATGCAAAGGATCCCTTCAATTTCCAAGGAAAAGACCCCAATCTAAAACCCTGGAGAGCTGCTGCCACTGAAAGGAAAGTAGCAGAACAGCAGGATTCCTAGTCCAACAGAGCAATGCTCTGACTTAGGCCATTTCCGCACTAGACGGTTATAGTGCTATTATTCCATTTTCAACATCCTATGGAATCCTGGGGTTTGCAGTTTAGGGAGGGCCCTTTGAGGCACCTCCCTAAACTGCAAACCCCAGAATTCCATAGGATGTTGAAAGTGGAATAATAGCACTATAAGAGTCTAGTGCAGAAATGGCCTTAGTGTAAGGCATCTTCCTATGGTTTAACTTATAGCGCCTTCCTGTGATTCAGTTTACAGCTAGGAATGGGCGAGGACCAATGTGCATTCCAATGGACTCACGGAGGCCATGACATCCCAAGACTTGTCGAAAATCTACCCTGGAGATCACTTGAAATTGTCATTTCTGATTTTGTGTGGGGGGGGTGCTTTTCCTTTTTTGGGAGAGGGTATTATTTACTAATCCGTCACTTTTGGTGGCTTCTACAAGTGCCAAGTTACTCTGGGGCAATAAGATTGTGTGGTTTTGAAGGGGACTTGAAGATGTCAAAATATGTTGAGAGGCACAGTGGGATAGACCTTTTAAATCAACTCTTTTCAGTCTTTTTCTTTTTTTACCCTGGAGGTATCGTTGAAAAAAATCAGGCCTCGGAGAATGCCTGCATAAATATTATTATACAGTCAGCCCTCCACATTTGTGGGTTTCTCTTTTGCAGATTTGATTATTCATGGATTATTTGCTGTCACCTCTGTTGCCTCTCTATGCCATTTTTAATAGGGACTGCAAACCCTGTGAGACTGAGAAACTGTGAACAAGGCTTGTAAGTCCCTATTAAAAATGGTGTGGGGCAGCAGTGGAAGTGGCAGTAAGCCCCACCAACCAACCACTTCTGCTTTGTGAAGGAACCCTGATGCCTCAAAGAAATCCATGGTGGGTTGAATATGGTGATCATATTTTTGTCTGTATTAAATATGGTTTGGGAGGGCCTAGAGTTATTCACATTTTTTTCAGTTTCATGGGGATCCTGGGCTCCTAACCCTAGCAAATGTGGAGGGATGACTGTATTTATGGCTCATAAAAGGTTTTCCGCTCCAAGCACAATCTCTTGCAGAACCTCTAGCAACCTTTCTCAGAAGCTTAGGATTTCAAGGAACCCCGATTGAGAAACTATATTTTAAAGAAAGGGTCTTTTTTTTAGCACAGGGAAGCAGGGCAATTGAAATCTCTGCCTCATATGGAGCAGTAAAGTGTACAAATGTCCTAACAGAAAAACCAATGCAAACCACACCAAGCCTAGAAAACCCTAGAAAAGACCCCAATTCAACATGCCCATGATACATCAAGTAGCTCCTACAATTTTTGCTCCCTGTTCTGCTTCCATTGACTCTCTGAATATTACTCTTCCTTCACAGACAGAGACAGAACACATGGCTACCCTCTTCCCCCAACTCCATAGAAGACCCCTGTGCCATAACAGCTGTGTCAGGGGATATCCATTGTTTATTCAAATTTTGGCCAAAGGGAGGAAGATGAGACAGAAGATCAATGGGAACAAATGGGATCTCTTCGTTTACTTTGGGTTTTCTGATGATGGAGATTTTAGCACTTTTGACCCCATGAATGAGATGGGAAAGCTGAGGCATGGGGGTGGGGGCATTACCTGGCCGCATTCCTGTAGAAGTTTGGATGTTATCAGTTCAGCATCCTAGAACACAGAGAAAGAAAGAAGAGGGAAGGGAAAGACACACAGACAGAGAAGGTGCAAAAAGGTAGGAAGTAAGTGCGGAAGAAGAATCAGAATTATGAGGAAAAGTGGCGGGGGGAGCAGAGTGCACAGAATCTCCCTACCGTTGGCTGAGACCCTTAAAACTGCCATGGGATACGAGCAGCAGTGAGTGAGATGAATTCACCAGAAGGCTAACTAAACTCCAGAGCTGCCCCATAGTTATCCATAGGCTCTGTTCCATGTTTCCAGTTGGCTAATGTATTACTCAGCTGTTGATATCAGAAGCTGCAAAAAGGGCAAGCCTGTCTCATACTCCTGAATCATAAATGACACTGTTTAGATGAAGGGAAAGCATAGCCCTTCAGAGGTGGTGGGATTGCAGTCTCCAGCAGCCCTTACCTGCACAACCAATGGTGAAAAGCCATGGGATGTGCAGTCCAACATCTGGGGAGGCACATATTTCACATCCTTGGTTTAGACTATGCAGCTCACTCTGTGTTCTCAGCAACTTAAGGCTTGCCCCTTAATATCAGATGACAACCCCAGATGACAGGGCATCTGTTGCTGGGAAGCAGGTAGTAAAAAGATACTGACTTCTCTGCCATGTTCATCACATTGGCTGAGCTGCCTCTGTGTGAAACGCAGATGCAGGATGGCCTGTGCTTCCTTTCTGCCCCCTGAGAGGGCTTCTGTGCCTTTTAACAGCTGTATAACTTGCATGAACTCAATAGGGAAAAGGTCCTTCCCCATCAGTGCATTTGTATGTGGGTGTCATACAGGTGGCAAATGGCCTAGAACAGGAGTTGGAATTATGTGCCCTCCAGATGTTGCTGAACTGCAATTCCTAGCATCCCTCATTATTGGCTATGCTAACTAAGACTGCTGGGAGTTGCAGTGCAGCAGCACTGGAAGGGATGCACACCTCCCACACTCTGCCTAGAAGCACTGACAAAAAAAAAAAAAGGTTGATAATCAGGACTGGATGTCCTTTGCAGACAGCACATGGAAAACAAAACTTAGATTTCTATCTGAACACAGAAGACCAAAATTTATCAAGATAGACTACTGCATAGTCACTCTATAGGTGAAATGCAGTATAATATGGTGTTCACCACTCAGCTTCAAAACACAACAATACGTCAGCTATGGTTTGACAAAATTCTGCCTCAGTCACATTACAATGAAGATACTACAGTGCAGCATTTCCACTGCTGGAAAACATTCAAAGCAGAGCAAGAGTGTTATTTATTTATTGCCTTTATTCTGCATGCTGAGAACGCAGGGCAGAATACATTCCCAGCTGGCTTCATATCTAAGCATGGATCAACGTCAGCAATGCTGCTGCAGCAGGTATCTTCAGGCAATGTCCTAGGCTCAGTATGCTACTATCCAGTTGGCCACTCGAGAAGGATGTATCCCTTGATTATCTGGATAGCATTTAAAATCATTCCTCCAGATATAGCGAGGAGACAGGCTTATGCCACTGCTCAGAGAGTGAGGGCTCTGAGCACAGAAACTGCCAACAGTGCCTCCAAATGTATTTTCTGGAAGGACTTCTTGGGTCTGACCCCAATGGTAGGCAGAGTGAGCAAACGCTAGCAGACAGGGAGCGACAGCAAAGTGTTGGGGGACAAAGCTTTGCATTTGTGTGTGCAGACCACAGGGCTTGTCCGGCGTTCTCTAAGAAAGCCTGCTGTCTTCAGGTGCTGGTGTGGAGGGTGCCATCCAATCACCATTGCTGAATTGCAATTCAGTTGTACATTCTGTCAGCGTCTGCATGTGGAATGGGTGCAGGGGGAGAAGTCCTAGGCCAGCCCTTGGTCTAGAGTGCAAAGGGTGGTCAGATGCAAAAGATAATAGGCCTCTGCTCCTTTCATGAATTATGCAGAAGAAGGAATTGCCTCATCCAGCAAGCCCTCCTCTTTCGTGGGCATTAGGGATGCAATATCAGTGTGAAAGTGGAAAAAATGAGAAAAAAAATAAAAACCACAAATGCTACTTTTTTAAACCCAGGAACACTTCTTTGGGAATCTCTATGTACTCCAGCACGATTCTATGGCCAGCTTCTGGTGGAAGTGGGCCACAGAGTCATGCTGGAGGACCTAGCAATGCCTAAAGAAATGTTCTTGCTAGGAATCTCTAGGTCTTCACTGAGACTCTATGTCATCCACTTCCAGGGGAAGCAGACCACAGAATTGCACTGGAGGCCCTAGAGATTTTTAGAGAGAACACATGTCTTTCTGTGGTGGGAGAAATATAATAAGTTTTTTAAAAAGATAAATAAATAAAACTAAAATGATAAATAATTTAAATAAATACATTTAACTTGCAAATAATAAAAATTGTGAGTGTTAAACTTGGAAAAGTGGAGGGCCCACTGTACTTCATCATTCAAGCCACATCTGGTGAAATTCCCTTTTCAGGGCCATTATAGTGCAGGTACCCAGTCATCCCCTTTGGTATCTGGCTACTCCAGGGGGAAGATGTCCTGAGTAGGTCCATGCCATTCTCATTGCTGTTGCTGCCCCTGTCTTTTTAAGCCTCACTGACCCAGCTAGAAGAAGAGGGCAAGAAAAGAGGAAGTTGTTGCTTCTTCAATCTTGTCACTCCCTGTGTGCTTAGAAAGGACAGATGAATAGGCAGGAACAGCCAAGATGACAAGAAAGAGAAACAGGAAGAGAGCAGGAGCAAGAACGGAGGCTGGGAGCATGTTGGCTGTGGACTTCCTACTGGGTTGCGAAGCTTGGCAGGTGTCTGATAATGTCAGCCCTTTGATGCTAACATCAGTACGCCTTTTGAGAAGGTCTGTCAGCATTTCCAATGCACTCTAACACTGTATTTTGAACAAAAGCACAAGGCACAAAAGTCAGCAGGTGATCTTGTTTATCCCAATTGGTGTGAGAAGCTTGACTGACTGTTTTATTTTATGCATCCAAATGGCTGTTGGAAGGCACAAAACAGAGTTGAGCTTGACTTTTTCTCCTGGTCAGCTGGTCACTGCAACCCCAAAAAAGTTTTAATTTTTTGACGCTGCACAAGGAGACCTATGAATATACTTGCACAGCACCTGTTGTGACCAAAGGGATCTTGTAGTGTTTCTGTTACTGGCTGTGAACTGTATTCAGACAGAAATCCAATCCCTGTTTGTTGAGTTTGTAGCAATTTAGAGGGAGGGGGAGGTCAAGATAAGAGTCTATATACTCTTGGTCCCTTTCCCCACCAAAACAGCATAATGTTGCATCTTGTTCCTGCATCACCTTTGGTCAGAGTTCTGGCAGCCCCACAGATTTGGCCTATAGTGTTTTGCAGATTGATCAAAATTCCTATTTGTTGCTATGGGGAAGGATCACAGTGGAAGAGTGATCGATCATAGTCAGACAGTTCAGTGCCCAGAGAAGTTGCTGTGTTTGGACAACAGCTCTTGGGAACCTCTAGCCCAGTGGTTGCAAACTTTCATCCAGGTGTTTTGGACTTCAGATCCCAAAAGCCCTAGCTAACTTGGCCAACAATCAGGAATTCTGGGAGCTGAAGGCCAAAACATCTGGAGGACCAAAGTTTGGGAACCACTGCTTTAGCCATTGGCCCTGCTCACTGGAGAATTCATCCAAAAATACTAATCAGCCAATCCCCAAATAACTTTTTGAAGGTCTGGTAGAGTGCATAGTTTCCATGCAGAAGACCCTAAGCATGCAGATGTTCCCAGGTCCTGACACCTTCAGTTTAAAGGGTCATGTAGAGGCAACAGCAGAAACCTGTGCCTGAAGTACTGGAAAGCCAGTTAGAGTGGACAACACCAGATTTAAGACACAGTGCTGGCATCTCCTTAGCCATCCTGGCTCACTTGGGAAAAGAGCAAGAGATGAAAGAGGTGGGACTGGATAATTTAGGAAATACCGGTGGGAGGGAAAAAGAGTGACACCAGGGTTGGTGGGAGAGACTGAGGAAACCTGCTCTTTTGCTGACCTTGCCCGGATCAGGTGTTCCTGGGGCTTGCAGGAGTGGCTTCCCCTCCGTGATCTGTACTTCCTGAAGTTCCGTCATGGTACCTGGAGCAAAAGATGAAGGTATTGACATCAAACACCTTGTTAGTTACGGAGATTCAACTGATGTTTCTTACCACCCGCTGACTGGGGATGGAAAGACTATCCAGGGTCTGCTTCCTTGTTCTCCTCAAAGATCTGCACTGTCTTAGGGCCACTTTTAGCCATGCATGTTTCTTGTTTAATGACTACATCATCAAGTGATGATTAAGGGAGTGAATGAGCCATCTGGGTGGTTGGTAACTTCACATCAAAACAGAGGTGACATGTCTCTAGGATTTAGTCCAAATTTCAAAGAAACTATCCACAATGCTAAACTTTGCCCCCAAATAGGTTCTGCACCTTTGGTGACTTCAAAGTCTGAACTAAAACCCAGAGCAGATCTCCACCCAACTGACACGGGAGCCATCACTTGCTACTGTTCCAGAAGATGGAACCTGCATTACTATCATCTAGTATCACCTCAAATGCAACACTTCCAATGTGGCACCATCTGGTCATACAATCAGCTGCCAGGATTGGCCCCTCCATTAGGCAGAGATGGCAGATGATGAAGGGAATGAGATGGATAGAGGCAAATGAGATGGACAGACCCCTTCTATAACCCTTAAGCCCCCCTATTTTTCTCATGTCTAATGAAGGAAGTTCTGTTGCCAGTACTGAAATAAGATTCCATTGTTATGTGAATGAGGGCAAGGTGAAAGTGAGCATCATCTTGTTCTTTTGCCTCAGGCAGCAACATGTTTTTGGCTACCCCCATTAACAACCAGTCATCAAATGGTAAGGATTATATGTGTGAAGCAACCCACAGGTATGAACTTAATTTAACAAACATGCCCCACTGATAGTGTTGTGAGTTTCTTCTCCACATACAAAATTTCAAACACTGCAACACTACAGGACCAGGTTGCTTGTGCCTTGTTTGTGGCTCAGGACTATGAATGTGAGTCAGATAATGAAATAAATCTCACATTAAATTGGCTGCTTGTTTGGACAGCGAATGTATTGCCGTGATTTTACTGATGCTAGAAATGCAAAAGCAACACAAAAAATGCAGACACATCACACACCCATTAGTTGTGAAAACAGCTAAATTCTGCATCCTTATATTAAAGTTTAACATTCATAACCTATTTGCCTGTACTTTGCAAGCGTTATAATGGTTAACACCCACAACAACCTTGAGGCAAAGGACAGTCTTTCATTTTACTATCACAAAGGCATCCAAAAAAGATAAGTAAGGAAGGACATAACACAAGTTTTGGGATACATCTAAAATTCTGTCCTTGTTTACATGTTCAGTCTCCACGCAAACTGTGCTGAACATGTGGCTTTCCGGATGTTACTGGACTTAAAAACCCATCAACCCAAGCCAGCATAGCCAATGGTAAAGGATCATGGGAGATACAGTCCAGCAATCCCTAGAGAACTTTACATTATCCATGGCTGCTTTATGGGCTGAATATCAGAAATACATTTTAACAGTATTATGTATGGGCTGGTACACTTACTATTTTGTCACACTCTTAGATACAGGTTTTATTGTACTTAGAGTAGACCCACTGAAATAAATAGGGCACATAAGGTGCTAATAATCTAAAATCCCAATTATTTCAACTGGTCTGCTCTGTGACAAAAGTGCTGTCTATCCTATACTATTATTAATCAGTTTGTGATGTTAGCTTGTACTGATTCATAGGGCTGCTTTTGGATGTAACAGCTTATGATTCATACAACAAAATCGCTACCTCCCATTTTACAGGCAGGAGAACTGAGGCCAAGAGAGAATGAGAGAGACTAGCGCAGGAGTCCATGACAGAGCGAGGAAAAAGGGAACTCAAGTTTTCCAGATCCATCTCCTCTACTTGCACAACCAATTGTGATTTCATACAAACAATGGCTCCTTGCTGAGTGTCCTGAGCCAGTCTGGCAAGCAAAACAACCCAGGGCCATCCCTTCATTCTAAGGGCTCCAGTAAGACGCTGTGAATCTTAGACATGAACCCTGCTACTAACTCTCAGAGCAGACATGGCTGCATGTGCTCTGTGAACATGGAAAACACTTTCCAAACTGCGCAGTGCATTGAGTTTGTGGGTGTAGAATATCTTAGGTCAGCCCTGACTGACACACACAGAGAGCAAGCACCCTTGTTCCTTCCTGCTGGGGTTGCAACAGCTGATCAAGCGTTATAGCAGTGAACTATAAATGCTCTGACACATGAAAAGAAGTGTTACAACAGAAATGACAAGGGAACTGCAGCCTACACACAACGGGGAGATCTATGCTTGGCGGTTCCTCACTTCCACTTTGCCAGAAAAAATCTGCATTAAAGGAACCCAAATTCTATTATCATAGAATCTATTACTTCATTTAGATTCTCTAATCTATCATAATATGTACATTCTTACATTTATGCTGCATTTTCTATTCCCTCTTTCTTTTTTTTGTGGCTAGTGGTATGGGCAACAGCAAGAAACATTAAGGTCTGATTGGAAAGTCTGTTTGGAGTTATCGCAAGCCAGTGTGTCCTATACCAAATCTCCCTTATCCTTTCTCCTGGCAAGTATGTCCAGTGGCTGGAATATTAGGTCCTTGTTCAACAGTTACACATAGTTCTCTCCATACAAAATGGATAAAAACAAGTTTTTTTTAAGAAAACAACAACATTAAAATAGCACCTTAAAATCATTTTGGTTTGTTTTTAAACTGGATTAAAACCAAATCTGAACAGATTACGAACAAACATGTTCATGTTAATTTGTGTAATTTTTTAAAAAACTGAATCTTGATTATCTATCAAACAGGTTGACTAAAAGCAGGCACGCCAAACCTGTGGTCCTCCAGATGTTGGAGGACCACAAAACCCAGCATCTCTTACCACTGGGTATCCTATTAGGGCTGATGCGAGTTATAATCCACCACCTGGAAAACACCATATTCCCTATTCTAAAGTTAGGCAAGGAGAATAACTCTTAGGAGAAAAACACTCAAGTTGAAGTAAGACAATAATACAGCAAGGCATGTGTTATCGTGTTTATTGCATTGGGCTTCTGACTGTCCTTGGGATCTAGCAAATCCCTGCAGGCACTATAGTATCATCCTACTAGGTCATCCATGGAGACCATATGGATGATCTCCTCTTCTCCGTTACGCTCTCCAGCAACCTAAGCCCTTCCACGTGTTCAGTTCTCAAATGATGAATATTAATGACTCTGGTAATCCAATAACACAAACATTTACTTTCCATTTCATGGGAGGGGGAAAAATTTCATGCTCAATTAACTCTGAAAAACATATTATCCCTTATGAGCCTGCCTGAGTTTTTCAGTCTTTAGGGTAAGCCCTTCTTTGAGCCTGCCACCTGAAGAGACACCCAAGCTCTGAAATTCCCTTTCATGGGGTGGGGCATATTGACCCGTTATTTGTTTTGCCAGGCAAAAACACCTTTTACTCAGACAAGTTTTTGATACCTGAGTGGGGTCATCTATGGTAACTAGATGAGGGCTGTTTCGCTTTTTCCTGATATGTTTTTAACCTTAGCATCTTTTAATTGTACAGTCAGCCCTCCCTATCTGCAGATTCTGTATCCACATATTCAAAAACCCATGGTTTGAAAATACTCCCCCCTACAAAAATTCCAAAAAGTAAACTTTGATTTTGCCATTTTACATAAGGGATGCCATTTTACTACACCATTATACATAATGGGACTTGAGCATCCATGAATTTTGGTATCCACAGAGGGGCAGGGAAGGGTCTGGAACAAAACCCTGGCAGATACTGAGGGCCCACCATATATATATATTTATTTGAAATGTGTTGTCATTATCCCCCCTGCATGCCCTTTTTAGCAGAAGGAAAAGATATACATTCAGTTCATTAATTAATGAGTCTGCTTATGGAAAGCTCTGATGTGTATGTCTCAGTGCTATGATGCAAAGTTATTTGGACATAATCCCTGTGGAATAAAGTGGGACTTATTTCCCAATAAAAGCACATGCGATTGTACCTTTAATGTTCATGTACAGGATTTTGTTTAGCCACTGCGCAAAGCCCAACATAAAGCATATCTGTCTTCTAAGAGACATTCTGCCATGGTGGACACATGACCAGATATTCTGGATTATGCCCTTGGTTTATATCAAGCTTCTTCTGAGTTGCAAATCAGAGGGTTGGATTCAGATAAGGAAGAACTTGATTACTTCTGGGTTTGATGGGATCTTGTTTGTCATGCAGTGAGTCTCACTGATGGAAATGGTTACTAAGTGCAACTAAAATATAGCACAACCCTCCACATATCTATCTTGAAGAACATTCTGTTGGGGTGACTCCCAGTTAAGTGGGTGTAAGGCTGCAGCCTTAGTCTGGATCCAACTCATTATGATTACAACATATCTTTGGAGATATCATTAGACACAGGAAATAGTAGATAAACTGATAAAATGAATAACCAGAATAAGAACATACATTACAGCAAACAGATAATCTACTTATGCTTATTCAGGAAATATATGCAAAATGGAAAATATGATTTAAATCAGTGATCTGCACCAGTTCTGTTTTTGGTTGATTTACATCATTTTGATTTAAAACAACCCAGCCAATCCCTGTGAAGGACAAAATATCATATGGGTAAAGGCCCCTAAAGCCCATGGAGTAGTCTTGGGCAAATACCTCTCTCTCCATGCTGATTCACACATGACAGTGTATCATGCAGTACAAAATGATATGTGTTTACTTGGGAACGCACTCAATGTGTATTTCTGTTCAGTAAAACAGCCCCTTCACGTGCAGTGATGGCAAATGAAAGCCAGACATGCTCTACCCAGAAACATCACTCTTGAGGCATATCTAAAAGCTGCATATGGAGTGACGGAACAGTGATAGCTCATTCACACACCATCACTTGAAGGTGCGGTCATCCAATGAAGAGCAGCTTCTAGTCTAACCTACCTCACGGGGCAGTTGTTAACTACAGAGAGAAAAAAAGACAGGCATTGTGAAGCCTTTTGTGCAATTCCAGACCAGAAAGTAACACACTGTGCTGAGACGGGGTGTGTCCTCCTATACTTTGCCAATGCTTGCATATTCCAAGGTGCTTCTGAGTTTGGAAAAATAGCATGGATCTTCCCTCTGCCCCAGGGCATCTAGAGAAATTGGAGACGTGCACACAGACACATCTACCTAGCTCCACAGGGCAACAAAACATAGTCACAAAGATGTGAGCAGCTCAAAGACTTGTAGGATGGCAATGCTTATTCCCACACCAGGCGTAAAGAGGGTTGAACTGAACATATGAACTGAAGACCAAAAGTGTGGCTCCAAATAGGGCAACTTCCCTCTTCCCCAATACTTCTACTTTTCACTCCTGGGAGATAATTCTGAAGAAAATTTACATGCCCTGTCATGCGAGTGAAGGATTTTTGGATCAGAACTGTTCTTTAATGCACAGAAAAGGAAGAGAATGGGGGGAGATGGATGAGCAAGCCCACTGGCTATATTCTCCTGCTTGGCTGCTAGAAAGCCAGTGTGGTAGTAGTGGTTAAATCACTTGACTGAGACCTGAGAGATCCAACTTCAAGTCCTCCCTCCAACTTCATGGCCATTTGAGGCCCCTCCCTAAACTGCAAACTCCAGGATTCCATAGGATGTTGAAAGTCGAATAATAGCGCTATAACAGTCTAGTGTGGAAATGGCCGAGAAACACACAGCCAGTATTCTCAACTCTCTTTCACACTACACCAGTGGTTCCCACTACACCAGGTTTTTGGACTTTGACTCCCAGAAGCCCCAGCCAGGAATGTTGGCAGCTGAAGTCCAAAATATCCAGAAGACCAATGTTTGGGAAACAATGCACTAAACAACTATAGCGCTTTTGATACCATTAATTGCCCTGGCCCCATCCTATGGAATCCTGGGATTTGTTACTTGGTATTTAGAATTCTCTGTCCAAGAGGTCTAATACCTCACCAAACAACAAATGCTAGGATTCAGAAGGATGCAGCCATGGAAGTTAAAGTTGTATCCAACTGCCAACTGTGTAGTGTAAAGGAGGCCTCAGTCTGATCTCCCTTGTGACAACAAAATGGGAAGGAGGAAAGCCATGCATGTCACCTTCAGCAATCTGGATGAAAGGCAGGATGTAAATGTAATATAAATAAAGAAAATATAACCCTGCCCTCTGCCATTGCTTGTTGACGCTTAGCCATCACTAAAAGCCGGATCCCAAGGGCTCCATAAGAGAAGGTCACTTCCCTTCTTTCCCAGGCCCCTTGTTTGCCTCTCAGGTGCCATGGCTGGTTTCCACTCTGGACTCTGTCCAAGGATCTCCCTCCTCGGCCATAAATAGATATTTTGATCACCCTGACATGGGCAGTGATCCAGTTCCCCGGGAGCTCCTTGTCAGTCTGGGGCCCTTGGTGGGGCCGGCAAGGACCAGGCATCCAGAAGATAATTCCTCTACCCGCCACTGAAAGAGCACTTGCAAACGCAACAGACCCCTGCTGCAGACACCAAGCTGAGAAGGCAGGGTCCAAAGCCATGGAGGAGCCAGATTCCTATCACCCCAGGAAATGATGATACAAAAGAAAGATCAAAGTTTACAGAGGCAGGACCAAAGGACTAAGGATCAGCACCTTCATATGAAATGGGTCCCCCATCCCCTGCTTCTGAGAAAGGCAGAGATAGCTGACATTAACACAAGAAATTACTTTGGAGGCTCTCAAAATTGTGCATTCTGAAGCTCCCTGCTTTTTCTTCTTTCTGACTGCCCTTTCTCTAGCTGCTTCCTTTTCCATTGCCATCACCACACCAGGGTTCCAGTATCTTCATCCAACTAAATGACAAAACCATAGTCCAAAAGGTACAACTTGCCAGGCACTGAACTACCTTGCCCAGAGGAAGGGTCACCTGTTGAATGCCTGCCTGCTTGCTCTGCCAAGAACACACTTTCAGTCCGCTGAGCTACAGTAGTGCAAGCAGCAGGTTAGGCACAGAAATTTAGAAGCTGTGGGTTAAAGACTGCTTCAGCAACGAAGGAAGATCCCTCCGCCCACCTTCCTTTCACTCTCTCGATCTCGCACCCTCCCCACATAGGCACCAGCTAACCTATGTGCTTGTCAAACCCTTCCCGTTCCCTGGCAGCCAAGCCAGGTTTCAGGTGAGTTCACAGTGGGCTGTGTGTAGCATAGTGTCTCAGACAGCCTGAGCTGCTACACACAGAGAACATCTCCTGACACCCAGCAAACATATGCTTGAGTTTAAAAATCAAATTACAAAAACAACAATGCTACTACATTGCAACATGTAGTGTGTGTATATGTGTGTCTCTTAACTACAACTGGTTTCTGCCAATCCATGTGTTTCCAGACCTTTCAGTTTTAAAGGTGGGTTCTTTGGTTTTGCCCTTCCTGCTGACCATCATCAAGGGGTTTAATGTGAAGTGGCCGAAGAGCCAGGCCACTCTACTGATCCATGCTCTCTGTCTGTGGGGAGGGACCAAGATATTCTCAGTCTGACCCAAGTCAAGGAAGTAGGGCACGGTGATGCTGCTACCTTGTGAAACCTGGCAATGAGTTCTCCAGGTGTCTACAGATACCAATACAGGGAGTGACTCTGGTACCAGGAGTCCCTGGTACACAAACACACATACACACATTAAAAAAGTTGGAAAGAAACACACATACACCTGTGGCTGAGACCACAGGAAGCAAGCCCTCCCTGGCCTATCTGTTAGAACACCAAGGCAAATAAAATGACCCTTCTCCTCATTCCAAGTGATGGACAGCTATCTGTTTTGGCCCCTGGCCGGCCCTGACCCAGTAATGTCCTAAAATACTCCCTTTCCAGAGCCAGGGAAAAAAATCTAGCAGCCAGAGTCTTGGCCTTCCTTCCCTGTCCTACTGTGATTCTCACCTTCCTAAGCCAGGAGTCACACTCCCACAGCCTCTGGTATAGGATATGTTCTGGGTATCTACATTACTATTACCCAGCTGGGACAAAAAACTGTTCTGCCCCCTCTTCCTCTCTTTCCCCCTTCCTCCCAGAATACTCCTGCAGTTCCAGCTTTATCCTTTACCCTCTCTGGTAAAAAGGCCACCAGGTACCTGGATTTACCTGTTCTCACCTGGCAGTTCTCCTCCCACTCTCTCTCTCTCTTTCTCACACACACTCCCTCCCCAGAGGACTCCAAATCCCATCATTCACAACTCCCAGAGAGGGAATCCCAGTATCCTGACAGTCTCATCCCTTCCAGTATGCCCCTCTGCACATATCCCTGAGAAAACATAGGGGTCCTGTATGCCTCCATATGGCGCCCACAATCTCTTACAGAGATAACTCTTCACCCTGACCTCCTCCCTAGACAACGCAAGCTCAGAGCTTCCCAGCCCACCTGGCCCCCTTTGGTTCTACCCACTTGGACTTACTGCCCTGGTGGAAATGGGACCCAGAAGCCTCTGGCACACTCACAGCACACAAGGCTCTGCTCCTAGGGAATCCCTGCTTTGCAAAGCCCTCACCCCCCCCCACCTTAATCCCTTTCCTCTAGCAGAAGGCAAATATCCCTCTCCCCCCCACTCCAATTCACATCTCTCCCCCTTCTCTCCCCTCTCCAACCTGCCAGACCCCCCTCTCCCATCCAAGGGGATGGGATCTGGTCCTTGGAGGGCTTTGAGGGATGGGGAAAGGAAGAAGGGAGGGGTGTCGCCTCCCCTCCCGGCGGCGTGTTTTTCCATTTGACATTTGAGTCCCTCGATGATGTCCGTCGGAAAGCGAATCGAGGAATCCGGCAGGAAATCAAATCAAAGCAGCTCGCGGCGCGCGGGTGGGAGGGGAAGGGAGCGCGGAAGGCGGCCGAGGGGTGTGTGTGCCTGGGTGCGTTGTTCCTTCGCGCAGCGATCTGGCCACCCCTTTCCCGCGCCACATACGTCGCGGGGGTGCGGAGCTGAAGGCTCGGGGGCTGGAAAGGCATCGGATGTGGGGGGGGCTTTTCGGGAAAGAGGCGGCGGCGGCGGCTTGCTCTCTGCAACGAACAGCCTTTAATCCCCTCGGGCAACATCTGGCCACGGATCCGCGCTCCCTCCCATTTCGGGGCGCAGGGGAAAGGAGAGAAGGGGGGGACCGAAAAAGACCCTCGCTTTGCAAATTAAAAAAAACAAAACTGGCCTCCTCCTCCCTCCCTCCCTCCCTCGCGATCTCCTCCAGTACCCCCAGCCCACCCCATCGGGGGGTACCCGCTGTCCGTGCGTCTGGGTCTCTGCGCGCCTCCGGGGCTGATGCGTCGGCCTCCCTCGCCTTCCCGCCGCCGCCGCCGCCGCTTCTTTCCACCTTCACTTGCCTTTGACTCTCTGACTGCAAACACCACCCCCCCCCCACCCCCAGGGAGAGAGACCCCTCCCCCGGTCCCCTCCCTCCCCGGCTCCGCCTCTGCCAATCCAGATTGCCAGCAAGGAAAGGGAAAGGGGCGGAGGGGCGGGAGGAGGAGATCGGGGAGACGGACGGGCAACCATCTTTCTAACAAAGGCGAGCCTTACCGAGGCCACCTCAGCCCGGATCGCGGTCCTTTCTCCTCCAGCCAACCGGCCGATTTGGGCTGGTGATTCGATGCGCCGAGGACTTTTCCTTCCTTGCTTGCTCTTCGCTTTTGGGTAGCGCGCAAAGGCGCACACGGTGCAGGAAACAAGTTGGGGAGGGAAGGGAAAAAGCTGCGCCCCCTGCAGGCCGAAGGTCTGAGGTCCTTTTTGCCGTTCCGCAACTCGTAAGGGGCGTTTCCGAAGCGAGACTGGCCCAGGCAACGAAACCGTAGTAGTTAATCCGGAATAAGAAAAAAGATCTACAGTCCCCGCTGCTCCCTCTCGCAGGGGGCCTCCTTTTTAAACACAGAGCCGAGCAGGGAAGAACCTGTTTTGGAGCAAAGTCTTGGGAAACGTGGGGAAGGCGCTGGGGACTGTTATAGCGCTATTAAACCGCGCGTGGAGAGTGCGGCCATTTCCGCACTAGCCTGTTATAGCGCGATGATTCCACTTTCAACATCCTATGGAATCCTAAGGCTAGCCCCTCCCGAAACTGCAAACCCCAGGATTCCAGAGGATGTTGAAGGTGGAATCATCGCGCTGTAACAGGCTAGTACAGAAATGGCCTGTGTTTTTTCCAGCTGGATAACAGGAACCACATCGCACTCCCCTAGATCTTAGGCTATTTCCATACTAGACTGTTATAGCGCTATTGTTCCGCTTTCAACATCCTGTGGAATTCTGGGGTTTGTAGGTTACTGAGCCCAAAGAGCGCTCTGGATGAGAATTCTAAACACCCCTCCCTAAACTGCAAACCCTGGGATTCCATGGGATGTGGAAAGTGGAATAATAACACTGTAACAGTCTAGTGCGGAAATACTCTTAGATCAGGAAATAGGGCAATACTTCGTGCTTTAAAATAGAAAGTTTTTCGCTATTTGCCTGAAATTAACAGCTCTGACCCCAAACTCCTGCCAGATTTCCTTGATTTTTTTGCAGTTTTCCGGAATTGATCTGCGCATGGCTGTCAAAGTACTCTGAATTATAAAAAGTTTCCAGGTTTAATTCCTCGGCAGCCTCGATGTCCTGTCCTGGTACAAACTCTTTCCCTTTCTCCTAGTGTCCTCCTCACGTTTTTTTTTTTAAACAGGCAGGGGGTACTTAGGTTCAAGTTTCAACTTGTCCATCAACTCTCTGAATATCTTCAGGCATTTTACTCCCTGCTTTTCAACCCCAGTAATCAGATTACCCACGAAAGCACTTAGTTTCAAACCATGTTTACTCAAACTATATTTATGCAGGAGATTTCACTGTGATCTGAACAACAAGCTGTTAAATTAGTGTGCACAGAATGCAAATAACTTGCCACTGCTTCTTCTTTCTTTTTCTTTTTTTAAAATTAGAATTCCATTTTAAATGCCCAAATCAACTCATTATTATAACTTCGTGTGTTTTTTAAGTGTTGGGCTTTCTTGTTATTTGAAAATGGTTAAAATAGACTCTTTTTTTAAAAAAATCATAATGCTACAAGACTGTGATAAAAACCATACATACATAGTGAGGCCACAAGACCACTGTAACTAAAAGGAATCCTTCAAATAAGTTACCTCTTAATTGTTGTGACAAGGACTTATTGCAAGCCACTCATTTATTTGTAACTAGTTCTGTTTAGAATCTATATGCTATTTTAACAGGCGTTTTAGATCTAACTCAGAAATCTTAGCATCAACTATGGAAAAGGAGGCTTTAAAAAGAAGAGCTGGCGATTAGATGTCAGGAGGGAAATACTTGGAGCTGAGCCCCAGGCCATTTCTGCACTATACTGTTAACAGTGATATTATTCATAGAATCATAGACTTGGAAGAGACCCCAGGGGCCATCCAGTCCAACCCCCTGCTATGCAGGAACACTCATCAAAGCATTCCCAGCAGATGGCCATCCAGCCTTTGCTTAAAAACGTCCAAAGAAGGAGACTCTACCACACTCCGAGGCAGCATATTCCACTGCTGGACAGCTCTGACTGTCAGGAAGTTTTTCCTGAGATTCAGGTGGAATCTCCTTTCCTATAGCTTGAATCCATTGCTCCTTGTCCTAGTTCCTGGAGCAGTGGAAAACAAGCCTGCTCCCTCCTTGACATGACATCCCTTCAAATATTTAAACATGGCTATTATGTCACCTCTTAACCTTCTCTTCTGCAGACTAAACATACCTAGCTCCCTAAGCCGTTCCCCATAGGGCATGGTTTCCAGACCCTTCACCACTTTGGTTGCCCTCCTCTGGACATGTTCCAGCTTGTCAATATCCTTCTTGAATTGAGGTGCCCAGAACTGGACACAGTATTCCAAATGAGGTCTAACCAATGCAGAATAGAGTGATACCATTTCCTCCCTCGATCTAGACACCATACTCCTATTGACGCAACCAAGAACCACATTGGCTTTCTTGGCTGCCTCATCACACTGCTGACCCATGTTCAGCTTGTGATCTACCAAGACTCCTAGATCCCTTTCACATGTACTGCTGTCCAGACACACGTTCCTCATCCTATATTTGTGCATTCCATTTTTTCTGCCTAGTTGTAGGACTTTACACTTCTCTCTGTTGAAATTCATTTTGTTAGCTTTGGCCCAGTTCTCCAATCTGTCAAGGTCATGTTGAAATTTGATCCTGTCCTCCGAGGTATTAGCAACCCCTCCCAATTTGGTGTCATCTGCAAATTTGATCAGCATGCCCTCCACTCCTTTATCCAACTCACTGATGAAGATGTTGAATAGCACTGGGCCCAGGATGGAACCCTGTGGCACCCCACTAGTCACTTCTCTCCAGAATGAAAAGCAGCCATTGGAGAACACCCTTTGGATTCGGTCAGTCAACCAATTACTAATCCACCTAACAGCAGCCCTGTCCGGCCTGCATTTTACTAGCTTCTTTGCAAGAATGTCATGGGGAACTTTGTCAAAGGTCTTACCGAAGTCAAGATATGCTACGTCTACAGCATTCTCTTCATCTATCAAGCTTGTAACCCCATCATAAAAAGAGATAAGATTCCACTTTCACCATCCTATGGAATCCTGAGGTTTGCAGTTTAGGGAGTGGCATTTAGAATTATCAGCCAGAGAGCTCTTTGGCCTTAATAAACTACAACCCCCAGAATGCTACAGGATGTTGAAAGTGGAATAATACCACTTTTAACAATGTAGTGCAGAGATGGCCTCAGTTTTGACAAAAATGTGTTGATAAGGGTGGTTTCCGCACTAGACTTTTATAGCGCTATGATTCCACTTGAAACATCCTATGGAATCCTGGGGTTTGCAGTTTCGGGAGAGGCTGCCTGGCCCCTCCCAAAACTGCAAACCCCAGGATTCCATAGGATGTTTCAAGTGGAATCATAGCGCTATAAAATTCTAGTGCGGAAATGCCCAAGATCTGACAATTTCCCAAATGTGATGGGTTCCTCTCCCTGCTCACAGATATGTGCCCACTGCAAAACATCCCTAACTAAAACTGAAAATCATTCAAAGATATTCCCCTCTCCCAATTGTTGCTTGCCTTCACCACTATGGCCAACCTATCACAGGTTTTCTTTACAAGGTTTCTTCCAAGGGGTTTTGTCATCAACTTCTGAGAGAGTGTGACTTGCTCTAGGTCACCCAGTGGGTTTCCACATCTGAGCAAGGATTTGAACTCTGTCAAATTGTAACACCATACCGATTCCCCAGAAATATACATGTTAATTTTTTGCAATCAGATTATATGTGAAATTGAGACACTCAGTTGTAATGGCTAAAATTCTGGATCAGGAATAGTGGGGGGGAACAGATTCAGATCTTGCCTTAGCTGTACAGATCCATGGGTGATCTGGGCCTGTCTTTATTTTCTGGGCCTAATCTGATTTTTTTTTTTTTTGGCAGAGAGTGGTGAAGCAGAGGTGAGTTGAATCATGTACACCAGAGTTCCCCAGAGATAAGTCAGGATATAAATAAAGAGAATATCTTTTCTCTGCAAAAACCATTTCAACTCTCATTAGGGAATAAACAGGATTATCAAGGCAATATACTTCTTCTTTACTCAGGGCCAGCCCAACATGGTGATGCTCAAAAAGAGACTGAGGTGAAGAACAAGACTGGGGGGTGGGGGAAGAGAGAGAGAGAGACTGAAGTGAAGGACAAGTCTTCCTCCCTCTGTATATCCAAAAGATGATCAGGCACTACACTGTTACAGTGCTATTATTCCACCTTTAACCTCCTATGGAATCCTGGGGATTGCAGTTTTGGGAAGGGCATTTAGAATTCTCAGGCAGAGAGCTCTTGGACCTCAGTAAACTACAAACCCCAGAATTCCACAGGATGTCAAAAATGGAATAATAGCACTATAACAATGTAATGTAGAATGGCCTTACTTCAGCACTGTCTGTGTCTGTGATATATGAGGGTGCATGAGGGCAGAAGATTAGCTCCAACACTTTAATGACACTTCTCACCCATGGCATTCATCATTATCATCACTTGTAGTGGCAGATGTGTAGCTTTGGGGGATGGGAGTGATGAGGGCCTTGCCCACTATGGAAGAACTCTGCCCTGTATTCTGAAATTTTCCTGTGTCCCCAAATTTCTAACATTGCAGAGAGTGAGACACTGAAAAGTTCTTTATACCTGGAACTCTTATATTGTACTTGCTGCATTTGCATTTCCTTGGTAACAGTGGTTGCCCCTTTTCTAAATGCTCAGTTAAAGTTAAGTATTTGGGGAATTCAGGAAAATTTAATGAGAGGGAAATTCCCATGTGGGGAGAGTACCCTCTTTTTGCGCTGCCCCATAGCTACATCCCTGTGAAGCAGTTGCCTCCTTCTGCCTAATGGAAGGGTAGGCCCTGGATTAGTATTTCCCTGATATAATTGACTTTGCACATGTAAATATATCTCTGTTTTAGGGTAGCAAAATATTTTGAGCCAAGCTTAGGCCTCAAGAAGAATTACTTCTGAGTAGACATACCCTAAGGGCAGCAGATCCTGCCAGATCTTGGAAACTAAGCAGGGTCAGCCCTGATTAAAATTTGGATGGGAGACCACCAATGAATACTATAGGTTATATTTTGGAGGAAAAACCTCCTCTGAGTATTTCTTCTCTAAGAAAACACTATGAAATTAATGGAGTTGTCATAAATCGACAGGTGACATGAGAACATATGCACACACACAAATGAATTTAGAACTTTTTTTTTTAATTCCTAGGTCTCTTCAGCATGATTTGCGAAAATAACTTTTTTAAGTACCAGCTCAGAGCCCACCAACCACTGCTTGTGACCTGTCATGTTCCTAATAGCATGTCTTTCCCATGTCTTCCAGTTTTTGCATTTCCAGGAGAGTAGTAGGATAGCAGTAAGAAATGTACTGAAACTCCTACCCCAGGAAGGGTGCCAAAAAACATCTGCATGCATTTGGCTTGGTAGGTCATAAGGCTTGCTTTGACAAGAAAAGTTCACCAATATGCCCTTCCTAATGTAAAACTGCATACATGGAAAACTGTCTATGTACAACAGAGGCTGAGTTATGGACCTTCTAGGCTGTCTTTGAGCATCCAAAAATTTCTTCTGTTTTGCAACTTCCTCCGCTTCTCACTTCACAGCTAGTGGTTGCCTCTTGTTCCTCACCCACCCACTTAAATATTGCTTTTTCTGGCAGGGCTGGGTGGGACTGTTTTTGCCTGGCACATTCTTTTGGCACGTCTGTCTGGTCAAACCAGTTAGGGCCGGTACTGTTTGCATCCTGGACTAATCCTAGTGCAAAATCTCCACTAGATATGCACACACACACACTCAGCTCATTTCTTAGGTCATTGGCCTGGTCTCCATCACCCGTTAGGCCATGAAGTGGGAATCATATTGCCTTCCAGATGTTATCTCCCAGCATTGTTGACCAGCGGCTTATGCTGGATCGGGCTGCTGGAATGTACAGTCTAGATCAGGACACCAGATTTTCATCCCTGCCCTAGACCCTTCCCTACTTCCTTGTTCAAATACTTTGCTTGGCAGGTGGCCTAAAGATACCCACTTTGAGCCAAGATTGTTGAAATTTCAATGTCCCCATCCCACCTCACTTATATTATCAATGCATAACTTGAATACAAATGGAGGCCCAAGCTAGACATCAGGTTAAATGCATCTTTGTGTATAATGTGAAAGCTTTTTAAAAAATCTAAATGCCATTACCACTGATAATTAAGAGGGGTGTGTGTGTCACAGCAGGGAAGGGGAGATAGGAATTTAACTCTTTCCTATGGAAAAATCCCTCTTCTGAAGTTAATATTTGTTTCGGGGGTTAAACATCCTTCTGAGTCTTGATGGAGGATCTCCTCCCCCTGTAAACACCAGCTTCATTAGAGAGATTTCCATTAGGGCTGCAGCAGGAGAAAGAAGGGGCTCTTTTCTCCAATCCTGCTTGGAATCTGTGATCACTCTCCTCTCAACTGATGCAATCTGCAAAACAAAACAAATACCAAAAAACAAAACAAAACCCAAATAACCTTTTGCCTTGTGTTAGCATTTGAACTCAGGCCAAGTCAAGTCAAGACCCTAAGAAGGGTTGTGCTGGATCAGACTAAAGGCCTATCTAGTTCACTGTTCTGCTCCTTTAATCTATGTCTTCAGTCGGGATATGATTGCCCCCTTCCTTTCATATTTTCCAGCAGCTGATAGTGAAAGAGATATTGCTTCTAAAGATGGATGTAACAATTTCAGTCTCATCCAGGCCGATTAGGCCAGAAAGACCCATTATGTTTATGTTCTTTCTGATTTTACAAGTTTCTCCCCCTTATCTAACAAGCTAGGGACCAGAGCACGGTCAGAAGACAGAATTGATTGAAAAGCGGAATCCATGTACTGTACTGTAGAAAGCATGAAGGACTTACAGAGGCTCACTTGGAACTGACCGTGCCATGTGCTACTTGCAAAGTCTCTCAGCTTGCTTGACACCTTTTGTCCTTCTCTCAGCTCACTTTGTAGGAAGCATGCATCCAAGCAGTCCCAAGCAAGCCTCTCTGGGCAAGAATAAGTGATGAAAATAGTAGAGTCCTTGTTGAATTAATAGAGCTTGTTATTCATTTGGAAGTGTCAAAAGAACGAGTCGTCATATAACGGGGCATCACAAGGTGGGGGCTGCCTGTATTTTGGAGATCCACATGTTATGTCAGCTTCTGGTAAGATAAGAGACATTTTATATAGCTCCCCAGGTCGATTTTTTAAACCCAGTATAAAATCAGAAAGAACAGGAACGAAGTTTGGGATTTTTCAGTCAATCAAGATGCACCCATAATCATCACATCTAGTACCTATTGTTTGCTGTATCTTCATGGATTTGTCCATTTCCCTTTTAAAGCCATTCAGCTTGGTGTGGCTATCACCACATCTTGTGGCAGTGAGTCCTGCAGTTTAATTTTTCACTCACTGTGTGAATTTTCTTTATCCTGAATTCCCCAGTACTCATCTTCATTAGCTGATCCTGCATTCTAATATGATGAAAGAAGGTGGCTTGGGATCTGCCATGATGACCTACATTAACTAATAGGAGTAGGTCCATCTGAACAACTACTGGTCCCTCCTCCCTCCCCTCCCACACACACATTCATACACACAAATAAACGGGATTGGGGGTAGTGTGTTGTTCTGGGCCAGAATGGTGTGTGGTTCCAAAACCTCCCAAGAATCATAGAATTGCAAGAGACCACAGAGGCCAACCAGTCCAACCGCCTGCCATGCAACAATCCACATCAAAGCACTCCCATCCAGCCTCTATTTAAAAATCTCCAAAAAGAAGACTCCACCACACTCTGAGGCAGCACAAGAGTTCATTTGACACTCTTTACCACTATAAGTAAGCTTTATTGGTGGTAAACAGTGCAGCAGATGGCATATAGCAGGGAAGCAGCTATTTTCCTGATCCTCTCACAGCCAATGGCACACCCTGCAACTGTCCTGATTTGGCAGGACAATCCTGATTAATTCTCTGTTGTCCCACTTTTTCTGCTGCTTTTGAAATGTCCCAGCTTCTCTCTCCGCTTCCCATTTTCCTCCTCTTGTTCTCAGCTTCCTTCAGTTCCTGAAAACTGCGTTCAAATTGTGAAAGTACAGTCATCCCTTCACATTTGCAGGTTTGATTTTCACAGATTTGACTATTTGTGAGTCCCACCAACCTTTGCCACCCCACCTGAAGTGCTTCTTTTCCAGGAGAATCTTCCCTCTCAGTGGCTCCAATCAAGCCATGCAGCCCTTTAAAAAAACCTCCTGTGGTCCTCCTTCTCCTCCACCAGCAGCTGCTTGGCCAGCTAAGGATGGTTCACAGTCTGATTTCTCAGCACCACAAACACTCTTCCAATGCTCCACATACACCCAAAGAGAGAGATAAGTGTGAGAGAGGAAGTATGGGGTCACTGTGTTGACCCAGCCTCTTTCCTTCTCCTTTTCCTGACCTGGTTTGGACCCTGGGTACCTGCTCACCCCACCATGCCTCAGCCTCCTTCTCATAGACAGATAGACACATTTTGATATTTGTGACTTTTCCACTTTTGTGATGGTCCTGAGCCCCTAACCCTAGCAAATGTGAAGGGCCAACCGTAGTTTACACTCAGTTAACAGAAGGTAGGGAAGTGGCAGGGGTGGAATCTTATTCAGTAGGCTTATGCAAAAGCAAACTGCTGCAACTACTCCTTGCTTATGTGTTCTTCCTTGTTAATAATTTTTGCCAGCTTGACCACACTGTGATGCTGTTTGGTCACATGTGTCCTGATTTTAATCTGCGAAAAGTTAATGGGTATGTATTGGTAGAACTGAGCCCCCAAATCATTAATTCTGCCCAGACTATTCCTGGCTGGTGACCCAATTCCCTATCTTTTAGCAGTAATCTCAGAGTAGAAATCTTGGGAAGGCTAGAAACCACACCCAATTCCAGCAGAGAACATAGGTTTTTGAGGGCAACTCTGGAGCCATGGCTTTGTTCATGTTAGGAATTCACCACTCCCGGTATACAATCTGTAACCAAGTGGAAGAGACATTTCTTTTTATAGTGAGAGAACAAACATGCAGCCTCATCATTTATTTTATTTTATTTACAAGATTTATGACCACAAAGAGATCAGGGCAACTTAACAACAGTTCAGCTAAACAGCCATAGTCAAGCAAGCTTCACAAAAAGAAATAAATAATTCAGACCTTCCAGCGGATCAGCCACAATGAAGCAGTGCTCCAAAAATGATATATTGAATAACTTAATATGATTCACCCATACCATTCCTCCCATCCTTTTCAGGGCAACAATCCAGGTTTATGGAACAATTCAGATCTCTGCCTTAGTAAAACTAACAGATGCATGGGGCTGCCAGGCAGGAGGAGGCAGCCTGTCTCTGGCAGCACAATTTTTAGGTACCTTAAAAGGGTAGCAAGTGGAAAATTATGTGCTTTGTATTTTTAAGCACCACAGTAGAGAGGGTGCAGGTGGTTTTTCTTCTCAGAAATGAAAGTTATCGAGGACCATACATGTGTAAATACTTAAGACAAATGCAGTGTAACCCCACACAGTATAGATGAAAACTGGGAAAGTCATACACATTCCACAAAGCAATATCTGATGATAATAACTGCATGCCCTCCAACATTTCACAGGTTAAAAGTAGGATACTGTGGCCAACCACAGCAGGCAGGGTGTGGTCAAAAATGTGCGACCAGGCAACCAGCAGCAAATGTTATTAATTGTGGGAGAGAACCTATTATATTAAGGAAAGAAACTCTGGAATTTATGTTCTGGGTTTAGGAAGGGGCAAGACTCTAACCCTGCATCTTTTGTCCCTTTTGCTGAGTCAATTAAGTGGAAATTACTTCTGTGCTTTAATCTCAGGCCATTTTGGCACTACACTGTTATAGTGCTATTATTCAACTTTCAATATCCTATGGAATCCTGGGGTTTAAAGTTTAGGGAGGGGCACTTTGCATTCTCAGCCAGAGAGCTCTTTGGCCTCAGTAAACTACAAACCCCAGAATTCCACAGGATGTTGAAAGTGGAATAATAGCACTATAACAGTGTAGTGCAGAAATGGCTTCAGTTTGCAGCAACTGAAGTAAGCTGAGGACAACAGGGGAAAATGAGAAAAAGATAGAGGGACCATGATATTTCAAAAGCAGCTGAGCAGATGAGACAGCAGAGGATTAACCAGCACTATCCTGCCAAATTGGGGTAGTTGGGGGAATATGCAGTTTGGGATATGATATTATCATCATTATAATCCCTCTAAAAATTTCTATTCTGTTGCTTTGTTATGTTGTGGAAGTGACTCTGGGTTCCTAGCAGCTTCTACAAAGCTGTTAAGGCTTTGATTATGGCCCTGGCCAACAACTGATGTCTTTTGTCTGAGAACCAACCTAGTTAATTACAGAGAGTCTCATTACTATAAGGCTGGCCACCGGATGACAAATTATCCACAGCAGCTATGGACACAAGAATGGCATAGAGGGGTAGCGATCTGCCACAGTGGAGGAACTCTCAGCACTAGCGGAATAAAACATTTTCACGATGGCATCATTAGTGATTGTTTTCTCAGGGTCTTGTCCGGGAGAGAAATGAGAACTGGTGTAAGACACTGGGCCTTTATGGTAATGGCCCGTATGATTATGGAATTTGCTTCCTCCTGAGATGCACAAATGTTCCTCAGTGAGAACAATGTAAAATTTAAGATTTTATCTTTCATAGCATGTTGTCCAGCAAGCCAGAATTTTCTAACTGTCTGAATTCAAACTGTTTTGTACCTAAATGGATTTAAAGTAAGAGTTTATTCTTATAACTGGTGAAAAGGTTTGCTTTTGCAGCCCATGTGTGACCCCTGTGGACCCTCCAGAGCTATGGGTGATGATGGGAGTTCATCTGGTGAGCCACAGTTTCCCCTCCCTTGTTTTATTAGCGTGAAAGGGGAAGAGTTAACTATTGTATCTTCTTATGTTTCTTTGGGAATCAGTTCTCTGAGCATGCTTTATGACTAGAAGGATTCAAATTCAGATCTGCATACCCTCTAGCAGTCCCTATTTGGCAGGAACAGTCCTAGTTAATCCTCTGTCATCCCACTTTTTCAACTGCTTTTAAAATGTCCTAGTTTCTTTCTCCTCCCCCCACTTTCCCTCTTTGACCATTTCTGCACTACACTGTTCTAGTGCTATTATTCCACTTTCATCATCCTATGGAATCCAGAGGTTTGCAGTTTAGAGAGGGGCATTTTGAATTCTCAACCAGAGAGCTCTTTGGCCTCAGTAAACTACAAACCCCAGAGTTCCACAAGACATTGAAAGTGGAATAATAGCACTATAGCACTGTAGTGCGGAAGTGGCCTTTGTCCTCAGCTAACTTCTATTACTGCAAACTAAGTTCAAATTGCAAAAGTAGTTTGAACTCAATAGGCTCAGTGGTGATGGTGGTGGTGGGCAGGATATTGCCCTTCCCAGTAGGCTGAGGCAAAAGCAAACTGCTGTAGCCTCTCCTTGCTTGTGTGTTCTTCTCATTAATAACTTTTGCCATCTTGACCACACTCTCATGTTGCTTGGCCACATATGTCCCAGTTTCCATCTGTGAAATGTTGCATGGTATGGACCTGTAGCTCATATTGAATCACAACAGGCAACTTTTTTTCTTGGAGTGGTAATTTTGCTCATCTCTCCATCAAGGACAATGGAAAAATCCACTATCCCAAGCAGAATTGCAGCAGCTTTGGTTGTTTAGACCTTTCCTGCTTTCCATCACCAAAGCAGGCTAACAGTAGGGACAGCCCTGAATCTTGCTGTCAGTGTCTTTCTTTTTTAAAGGCTGAATTTGACCTGAATCTAGATGGATCTTCCTGTTTCTTCACAGCAGTACTACTCTGGCTTGACCTGCGCTTCTAGAGAATTCCTTGCTCTTCTTCTTCTGTTCTTCACACCCCTCAAGCCCCCCACTTTTTCTTTTTTGGATGTACTTCTGGGACATTTTGTTCCTGGCCTGCCAGAGGGCTGCAAAGATAGTCGCCTCAGCTCTGCTGTTTTCTCCTCCCTCCCGCTCTTGAGCTTGAAGAAAAGAGAAGGTCTCTGGGCATATAACAATGTGCAGTTTGTAGTGGAACCGTCTCCCTGGCTGCTTTGAAAGGAGGTGGGGGGGAGGAATAAAACTTTGCAGTGCCTGGTAAAGAGGAAACAGTTTGGTCTGGACTAGAAAAGGAGAAAACAGCTCTCTGTAGCCAAGGGCCACCAGTACGCTGGTGTGGGTGTATTGCTGGGTATGCATCCAGTCCTCAAGGTGGTCTTGTGCGCCGTGACCAGAATTATTAGAGGGACACTGCCATGGTGGGGAAAACAGGGTGGGATGGAGAGCTGAGAGGACGCAGAGGGACGCTCTTGGGGTGGGTAGAGACGTTGGCTTTGGACTCCCAGCCCCACTTGGCCCAGGCTCGGGAAGGCTGGCAGGGGAAGCTGCAAAACAAGTCGAGGGGGGTCGGGTTGGAGGCAAGGAGTGTCTCTAAAAATAGGCCACTTGGCAGAGCATGTGAGGAGAAACAAGGATTGATTTAAAGAGACACCAGAGCAGGCATGGGGCGTGGGAGACACTGACCCTTCAAGCAGGCCCAAAACACACTTAACCCCCACACTGGGCCACAGGGAAAGCTAATCCTTCCTTGGTCTAAGAGGGAACCAGCTGTTCCCAGAGCACAAAACGACTTAGGTTTGAAAGGAGGAGTGGGTGGGTTAGACATTTGAACTCCTGGGCTCTTTCCTCCCTGTCTTTGGTTGAAAGAAGAGTGGTGAGTTAGGGAAGGAAGGAACGGAAAGAATGGGAAATGCGACCTGCTGGACTCTCTGGGAATAATGGGTTACCTAACGGGCAGAGCAAATAGGATGGATGTTTCTTAAGAGCAAAGGCTCCTTGGCCCTCTTCCAAGCCTTGTTGTGTAAGGGTCTTTCCATCTTACACTAGGACTTCTGGGAGTTGTAGTCCAGCAATATGGGAACCTGAATGATAATGACTCATAGGCCATTTCTGCCCTACACTTTTATAGTGCTATTATTTCACTTTCAACATCCTGTGGAATTCTGGGGTTTGTAGTTTCCTGGGGCCAAAGAGCTCTCTGGCTGAGAATTCTAAAGGCCCCTCCCTAAACTGCAAACCCCAGGATTCCATAGGATGTTGAAAACGGAATAATAGCATTATAACAGTGTGGTGCAGAAAAGCCCTAAAATTAGGCCAAGCTCTGCTCCATCATGAGTGGTTTAGAAAACAAAGGGCATATAATATGACATCAAGTTACTTTTAACATGGCTTAGATTTAGAGAGGCCAGACTGAAACCTGGAGAGGGCTGCTATACCTTAATGGTTATGTGGAAGAGGGAAGTTCAGTAGATGCTGCATGTTAGTTGGTTGTGGGACAACCACTGACTGAAATTCCCTTTTCCACACAACCAGAGAGCCAATGTAGTATAGTTGTTTGAGTGCTGGACAATGACCTTGGAGGGTTCCGTTCCCCATTCAGCCACTGGGAGACCTTTGGGGACATGTATGCACTCTCAGCCACAGAAAACCCTGTTTTCTGGAAGTTGGAAATGACTTGAAGTTGGAGATGACTTGAAGACACACAAGAACTGTAACACAATTATTAAAGATGCAGTTACAAGCTGATAAACTTAATTAAATTTCATCCACAGTTAGACAACTATTCAACATACTACTTCACAGTCTGTCCACTGTGATGAAATGAGGATTGTAAATCAGTGTGTAAGCTTAGAACTAGGTGACAAGTAGCTATTCCAGATCAAAATATTATGATTTTGCTATCTCCAGGATGGGAAGTAAGAAGGAACTAGAGGTTAAGCTGAGAAAACAGAAGGTCAAGATCCTTGAATTGGCAGTCCTGCTGTTTTAAATGTGGGCAGCCAGATAGAAAGAAGAACAGCATTCCTGTACTTTTAATAGTTGTGGAGAGGAGAAGAATTTTGGCAGTGGTGAGAAAAAGCTGCAGTGTCTGATATTCCTTGTTCTGCAGAAGTATTGCAGGAATCCCATTTCTTCTTTGAAGCGTGAAAGGACCTAAAAAACAGAACATCAGTGTTAAGAGGAGTTAAGAATTTATTCAGATTAGCTACTCCAGTAGACCCTTTCAGTGCTTTACTGTACTCTGCTGAGTGGTCACATAATCCTTAACTGTCCCCATTATTCATTTTCTGATGTCCTCCATTTACAGCTGCTTCTAAAATGTCCCAGTTCCTCTCTCGCTCTTCCACTTCCCCCTTTGTCCTCAACTTAGGTCATTTCCCCACTACACTGCTATTATTCCACTTCCAACATCCTAGGGAATCCTGGCATTTGCAGTTTATGGAGGAGCCTTTAGAATTCTCAGTCAGAGAGCTCTTTGGCCTCAGTAAACTACAAACCCCAGAATTCCTCAGAATATTGAAAGTGAGATCATAGCACTATAACAGTGTAGTGTGGAAAGGCCCTCAGTTAACTCAGAAGAGGGTGGAGAGGAAAAGAGGAGTCAGAATCCTACCCTTCCCTTTGGGCTCAGACAAAAACAAACTGTTGCAGCCTCTCCTGGCTTGTGTATCAGTCCTCATTAATCACGCTACACTCTTGACATTGTTTGGCCCCATTTATCCCAGTTGCTGTCTTTGAAATGTTGACAGCTATATGGTCGAAAGCTGTATGGTAATTTCTTTGTTTCTTTGTTAATTCCCTTTTTATACAAATGGATTCTAATCCTCATATTAGTATCTGGAAGCATACAGCCAGCAGTTGATATTTACCCTGGATTAACTAATAAAGAGTACAAGAATGTGACTTTTTGCATGTAGCACTTTTCCGTTTCTTTTCTTCTCCCCACAACAGCACCTCCCCAGGTGAAGAGATGCTGAATGCCAGTGTTGAGAACAGTTAATGTGGGGTAATGGTTAGAGTGCTGTATAGACACTTTGGACATGCAAGTTCCACTGAGTCACTGAAATTCACTGAGTAACTCTGGGTTCTCTACTCACGGGGTTTTTGTAAAGAGAAAACGAGAAAGTGTGAGCCCACTGGAAGCAAGGTGGGCTGTCAGTGTTACAAATAAGTACACAAATACATGTTGTTGATCAAAACATGTAAAGAAATGTGGTCACCTATAGTGGAAACAATTGTTGTAGTCAGGTTTTTTTTCTGGCAGGCCTTCTGAACCTTTAATAGTTGTGTGACAGATAGATACATCCCTTCCAACTGTCCTAGTTTGGCAGGGACAGCCTGTGTTAATCCTTTGCTGTCCTGTTTTTTTAGTTCCTAGTAAAACAGCCCAGTTTCTATCTTCTCCTCCCACTTTCCCTCTTTGCCTTTGGCTTTTTTCAATTGCTGCAAATTGAGTTCAAAGTACAACAATAGATTGTGCTCAGTTAACATGGCAGTGGGGAGACGAGAGGAGGGGGCAGACTCTTGGCCTTTACAGCAGGCTGAGGCAGAAGCAAACTGCTGCGGCTTCTCCTAGCCTTGGAACAGAACGTCTTGTGCTTGTGACTCCAAACTGTTTGTTGAGAAAATCAAAAGTAATAAGTGCACCTTGTAAAAGGCAGGGGAAAGAGAGAACCCAGTCAATTAAAAGCGGCTTTCCTTGAGATTGAATTATGACACCCAAGGAACTGTGCACAACTGTTCCAGTTTTAGGGGCTTTCTGCACTACACTGTTATAGTGCTATTATTCCATTTTCAACATCCTGTGGAATCCTGGGGTTTGCAGTTTTGGGGAGGGGGCATTTAGAATTCTCAGCCAGAGAGCTCTTTGGCCTCAGTAAACTACAAACCCCAGAATTCCACAGGATGTTGAAAGTGGAATAATAGCACTATAAAATGTAGTATAGAAAGGTCCCTAGTCTTGCAAAGTAAGGTATGTAGATATTCAATATGTACCATGGCAGGCAAACCTGACCTGTTGAATTTCTGACTCACACAGCTGTTAAAATGTCCAGCAAAAAACAAGTGTTGGCCCATACCAAGGAGACAGCTAGCTGCTGCCCTTGAAAAGATCCTCCATTCCCCGCTTCCTCCCACCCGTGTGAGGTTTTGGCTGGTCACCCAGCCAGGACTCTGGGTGAGGCGACTTTTCCCAGTGAAGAGAACAAAAGATCCAATGCTGGGCACTGCAAAGGGTGTGCATATGTGTGTGCAAGCGAGCGAGCCTTCTCAATGCCCTTTTGTGCCTCAGGCCTGGCCTGCCAAGGCGTGGGACTTTCAGGCTTGACAAAACAGCAGCCCCCTTATATGATTCTTTTCAGCGTCGACCTGGCCCCGGGACTCCCAGTGACTGAGATTTGTGTCAAGGGGTGGCTCTGCTGAGGGAAGGCCTCTCAAGGGAGAGGGGAGGGGGGCAACCTTTCAAACTGCAGGGTGGCTGAGGAGGGAATCTGGATAGACCTCATTATGGGGACAGTTTCCATGGCAATTTGGGGAGGGGGGATGCGAGTCCAAAAGGAACTGGCTTGGAGCCTGGAAACATGTTGGCACCAAGTGGCAAGCTGCCAGGAGCGGCAGGCCAGGGCCGGATCTCTTCACTTCTTCTTGCAACCCCCTCCGGGCAGCCTCAGGATCAAAGCTGAAGGGGAATACCCTGCAGTGGTTCACCCTGAGCCAGCTGGTTCCTTTGATTTGGGAACAGAGAGCTAGGGGCGGAGGGGGAGTTGGTTCCTTAACCAGCTTCTTCCTCAGCTTTCCAGACTCTAAGCCTTCAGTGAAAGTGTGTGCCAGAGGTGGATGAAATCCTCACTTGCTTGAAACATCCGGTTTTGCACGGGAGAGGAATTAACTCCTGCCGTCTGCTGCAGCCGCCTGGTTCTGGGTCATGGAGTCACTCACCCACCACTAAGCCAGGGGTGGCTGGCCAACTGTGCCAATTTCATAAGAAGTGCCAGTCTTCTGTACCTTCCGAATCCAGAATTACACACAGCTTTTTGAAGATCAGAATTAAATAGTTTTCATGTGAGGCAGCTGACCACACTGAAGGACCTATTTATATGCAAGAGAGACTGGCTGACTTATCAGCAGCTACTACCAGCCATGTTAGCTTATGTAAGTGCTGACTTCAGAGGCAGTATGCCCTTGCAAATCTGTTTGCCTGAAAGCAAATGTGTGAGAAGGCAACTGTTTTCTTGCCCTAATGGAGGACCTCCTATACGTTTCAGGCTGGGTGCTGTAAAGAAGCAAGATGCTGGACCTTCTACCAGTTCTAATGTGGCTGCTTTTAAGTTCTATTACCCGTGGTTCCCAAACTTTGGTCTTCCATGAGTTTTGGACTTCAGTTCCCAGAAGCCCCAGGCAGTTTGGCCAATAGTAGGAATTCTGGGAGCTGAAATCCAAAACATCAGGATGACCAAAGTTTGGGAACCACCCTTCCCATAGCCGATGCCCAAAGGTTTTTAAGAGGGGGTAGTTCTGAAAATATCCCTTGTTCACACGGCTAGAGAGAGGGAGACTATTTCAGCTGATCACTGCAGGTCATTTGTGCATTCTTGGCTTCAGTCAGGCATGCACTCCTGAGGTCCATATTCTACAACAGCCATTTAGTTTAGTATACTTGAATAAGTAACCTCTCCTGACTGATCCCTCCAAATCTGACAGAAACATCATTCACCCATGCTCCAATCCCGAGTAAATGGACCCCCTTCTCCCCATATAGCTGATGGCCAGTAAAGTAAGGTGGGGGAGTTAACAATTATGACAGTAGTGTCACAATCTTGACTAAGTAGTGATTATGGATATGGAACAGTTTGAGGTTGTTGTTGTGTGTCTTCACATTGTTTCGAACTTACAGCAACTCTTAGGCAACCCTATCATCGGGTTTTCTGGGGCTGAGAGTGTATGACGCACCCAAGGTCACCCACCGGGCTTCCATGGCTGAGTGGGAAACCAAACCCTGATCTCTAGTTTCAGCTAACCGTTTTGTATTCACAATTGCTACTTTGTGGCAATAGTGTGGCAATAGTGTCACAATTGTGGCTAAGTAGCAATTGTGAATACAGAACAGTTACCTGAAACTGTTCCATATTAATGAGTGCTACTTAATCACAACTGTGGCACTTTTGCCATGATAGTAACTCATATCTAGAACTGTTCCATATTTATGGTAGCTATTTGGTCATGATTGTGACCCTACTGCCACAATAATAACTCTTATCTGTAACTTCTCTTTATTCATAATTGCTATTTAGTCACAATTGTGATGCTATTGCCACCATTATCACCCTCCCCCACTCCATGCAACCTCTTTTATTGGGCATCAGTTGCCTCAAGAGAAGGAGATTCATTCTGCAAGTGATCAGAGCACAAGTAAGTGACATTTCAGTCAGATTTGGGGAAAGGGTCAGGCCAGGAGAGGTTACTTAGTTAAGTATAGTAAGCTAAGTAGCTGGTGTAGAATATTGGTCCACGGTATTATTTATATCTTGGAATAAGTGGGTATACAAAGAGATTTCCTCCCCGCAACCATTTAGAACTAAAGTGGACAGCTTTCCAGGATTGGTGGCTTATATTGGACACCAGTCAATTCCACACTGCTCAGATGGCAACCACTGAAATTCAACAGTGCCAGCTGCTTTCTATGCAGGAATGTGCTAAGATAGTCAATCCATATCGCTTCCAGTAGCATCATGGAAGGAAAAATAGGAAAACATTTCCCCAGCTTTGGTACTGGGCTTAGCACTGCAGCCTTAGGCACTATCATTTCCTATTCCACTAACCTGAAAACTGAGAGTTGGGTATGATTTGGAAGTCACACACTCATTTGATGGTGAAGATGGAATTTGATTAAGGGCAGAGTTTCGCCTCCTCCTAGAATCATAGAGTCATAGAATAATAGAGCTAGAAGAGACCACAGGGGCCATCCAGCCCAATCTCCTGCCATGCAGGAACACACATCAAAGCACTCCCAACAGATGGCCAGCCTCTGCTTAAAAACCTCCAAAGAAGGAGACTCCATCACACTCCGAGGCAGCATATTCCATTGCCGAACAGCTCTGACCATCAGGAAGTTCTTCTTGAGGGTCAAGTGGAATCTCTTTTCCTGAAGTTTGAATCCATTGCTCTTTGTCCTAGTCTTTGGAGCAGTGGAAAACAAGCCTGCTCCCTCCTCGACATGACATCCCTTCAAATATTTAAACATGGGTATCATGTCCCCTCTTCTCTTCTCTTCTCTTCTCTTCTCTCTTCTCTTCTGCAGACTAAACATACCCAGCTTCCTAAGCCTGTCCTTATTGGACATGACTTTCAGACCCTTCACCAGTTTGGTGAAGGACACACTTCAGCTTGTCCATATCTTTCTTGAAATGAGGTGCCCAGAACTGGACACAGTATTCCAGATGAGGTTTAACCAATGCAGAATAGAGTGGTACCATTACCTCCCTCGATCTAGACACCATACTCCTATTGATGCAACCAAGAATTGCATTGGCTTTTTTGGCTGCTGCGTCACACTGCTGACTCATATTCAGCTTGTGATCTACCAAGACTCCTAGATCCCTTTCACATGTACTATTATCCAGCCACGTGTCCTCCATCCTATATTTGTGCATTCCATTTTTTCTGCTTAAGTGTAGGACCTTACATTTCTCTCTGTTGAAATTCATTTTGTTAGCTTTGGCCCAATTCTCCAATCTGTTAAGGCCCTTTTAGAATTTTGATCCTGTCTTATGGTGTATCAGCAACCTCTCCCAATTTGGTGTCATCTGCAAATTTGATCATCATACCCTCCACTCCTTCATCCAAGTCATTGATGAAGATGTTGAATAGCACCAGGCCCAGGACAGAACACTGTGGCACCCCACTAGTCACTTTTCTACAGGAAGAAGAGAAGCCATTGGTGAGCACCCCTTGGGTTCAGTTAGTCAATCAATTACAAACCTCTCTCTCCTCTTCCCTCTCTGTTAACTGAGTGCAAACTGCTTTTGCATTTTGAACCCAGTTTACAGCAGCTGAAGTATCTAAAGACAAAGGGGGAAAGTGGAAGGGGGAGATTAAAACTGGGACATTTTAAAAGCTGCTGGAAAAGTGGGACCACAGAGGACTAATTAGGACTGTCCCTGCCAAATCAGGACAGTTGGAGGATAGTTTGTTATAGGCTCCAAAGGTCATGCAAATGAGCCCACATTTTAAGCGGTATCATGGTTACAACTTTATGAATCTGAGGCCTGAATTCTATTTGTTTGTCCGAACTAGAGTGCACCTACTGACCCAACTGTTGACTGGTGAGCCAATATGTAGGTAAAGCACATTGATTCAGCTGATATACTCTAACTGGAACTAACAGTAGTGTTTAGGCCCAGTAACCCTGAGAGCTATAGCTTTTTTTCTCCCCAATATATTCATTTTCAAAAACATGTCAATTACTTTACATTCCTACCAGCTATACAATAGAAAAAAGACATTATAGACTACATTTACATGAAATCTACTACAATAATGACCAATACACAAAACAGCAACAGGAAACAAAAAAAACAAACAACATATACAATAACAGAGAGAGCTATAGTTTTGTGAACCAACTAGAAATCTCTTGCAATATGTTTGTACTGGCAGCAATCTACAGTTTGTAGAATTTTTAGGGAAGAGTTTTGACTACCATTTCCTCTTCTTTCTCCTTCTCCTCCTTTTTATGTGCCTTCAAGTCATTTTTGGCTTATGGTGACCCTAAGGTGAACTTATCATAGGGTTTGCTTGGCTAGAATTGTTCAGAAGGGGGTTTGCCTTTGTTTCCCTCTGAGGTTGAGAGACTGTGACTTGCCCAGGGTCACCCATTGAGTTTCCATGGCTGAGTGGGGATTTGAACCCTGGTCTCCAAAGTCATAGTCCAAGATTCAAATGTTTACACCACATTGGCCTTCAGAGTTTTGACTACTATATAGCTATAAAGCATGACCATAGTGACTTCTTTATTGATGACATATCATAGGTAATTAATTAATTAGTTCATTAAGTTTATTTCCTGGCTCTCCATTAAAAGTAGTATTTAAGTCAGCTAATAGCAGAACACAGACCATGTGAAGAAATAGAATGTGTAACAGCAAATCAGTTAGAAAACACACAAACTTTTTTTTTCTAAAAAAAGGCACACGTTAATTTCAACCTTCTTCAGCAAATACAGGAAAAGCCATTTTCTGAATAATTATGTCTGGTTTCCAGCGAGCAAGGGAATTCCAGAGCTTGAAAATAAGAGTTCTAACATTGCTTCCAATACTATAGGGGGGAAGTGGAACGTTTAAGTGGTAGAGAGCATGAGAATGTCAGCAGACGAGGAAGCAAATACAGGCAGGTCTTTCAGCAATGCAACTATTCATTTGGATGAAAGAAAAAAAAGATGTTGTTCCTCTGAATTAATTTGCTTTTAGCAGGAGGATAGGATTACTACCTCCTTTCCTGATTCCATAGTCAACAAAAGCAGCTTTACATGTCAGAGCTAAAGTACCCAGGATAGAGCACATGTCAGATTTCTTACTAGTTACTTCCATACAGCTAGTAAACACACAGAAATCTATCAGGGCAGCTGGCAGCAAGCCCAAGCAAGGACAGCCCTGATATTATAAATGGTGCCATGCCAATCTAATTTCCATTTCTGTCAGTATTTGGTCGGCAAGTTTAATGTTTATGCATGGTTACATAAGCAGGCTGTTTACAGGGTTCTGCTTGACATTCTTCAGTATCAATTAGCGAAAACAGGGCTCAGAAAGTCTTAGACTACCACACAATTGGTTGGCAAGCCACACCCAAACAGTAGCAATTAATGAGACAATGTCTGGCATCCCACATTGCAATTTTGGATTCATAACCTAGAGTTACTGATGTGCAACAGCGCTATGGTGAGACATGCTACTTCTTTACAATCGTGGCCCTATTGCCAGGACTGCAGATATTCTCCAGATTCTATGTTAAACTCAAGGGAGCCACTCCAAGTGATGGAGGTCTGATGCATAGACAAATGGGGCATTTTGGGATGACACAGCTTCCCCCTTCTCACCCCCAAGCTGTGGTTAATAAGCCCCATTCTGCCCTCAAGCTGCAATGCACCACAGTTTGGGGTGGAAGGGGCTAGCTGTGTTATCCTAAAGCACTCTGCTCACCCTTGCTGTTGCTTGGAGTGGCTATCTCAATTTTAAGATGGACTCTAGGCATTGAACCCTTAAGTCATCCATAACTTCATTTTCAAAAGATTTTACAGTAACAGACACAACTAACAAACCAAGCATCTCAGATCCAGAACAATGAGGAATACTGAATTGTTTTTTCCTGAATATCCAACTAAGAAGTCGCCACCTGACACAATTATAATAGAGTATCCAAGGTGACTTGCGCCGGGTGGCAATGTTTTTGGGGTGTCTGGCACCATAGCCACACCCTCACGCACCCTGGCCACACCCCCATGCACCACAGCTATGCCCCTATGCACCGCAGCCACACTCCAGCATACAGTGGCCCCCGCCCCTTGTGTTGCAACCCCACCCTCTCCTGCCTCCACCACACACTCCGAGCTCCACCATTGAGAGTATCTTTTCAAAAATCATACATGTGAGGAAGGGAGAGCAAAGTAACTACTTTTACATAGTACGAATACAATGGAGGATATTGGCCAATGTCCAGATTAAATGAGCTAACACTTTCTATATCCAGTGGCTATCAAAATTCACACTGATGAGTTTCTTACAGAATTCCAGCATACACTTGTCAAATGTGCATCTGATACACACTGAGAAGAAATTGCAAATACTGGGAAAGGTGTGATTAACACTTAAGCCAATCTTAATTAAACCAGCATACAGGGTTTTAAGTAAAATTCTTGAGAAACAAATGTGAGGGATAGAAAGTAAATGGACACTAGAGATGGAAAGATTATCTGAAAATATTTGAAAAATTGTTGAAAAACATGTTTGCCAAGTGTTGGGAAACCATGATGAGAAGAATCCTAGATAGACAAGAAACTTTGCAGTTCACAACTTCTTCTGTACAAAATTCACACATGGTTGTTTTGTGTCAAAACCAACATTTTCTGTATAAGAAACAGCATCTTCTGTGTGGGAAAGAACATTTCTATGCATAAATACTTATTTCCTGTCCTGAAAAAGTTGTTTCCAATCAGAAAATGGTGTTATTGGGGACCTATCCTGCACAAAATTGGAACATGAATGGTTTGCATAGAAAACAGCATCTTCAGTGTAGAAAAGATTTCCTGCACAGAAAATAATGGATGGAATTCACTACTGCAGTTATGAATTCATAACATAGAGTTACACATCCGTAACAGATTTGTATTCATGGTCTCTATGTATTCGTGAGCATCACACTATTGTCACAATAAAAAAATTCCCTCAGTCCTCCTTTGCTGGGCAATCAGTTGCTATGAGTGATGGAGGTCTGTTCTGCTGTCAGTCTGGATGCAGCATACTGATGTTCTCTCTCTCCTGCCAGCAATCTCCGATGTAAGAAGGCACTGCGACAGGAATCCTGCTTCCGATTGTTGCACCAGAGATCGCTGGAGAGAGTTGGTGGAAAAGTTGGTATGTTGTACCTTGACTGATGGGAGAACAGACCTCTATCATCTGCAGCAGTTTCTGCCTGGTAAGCAGGATCATAGAAATGTAGAGTTGGAAGAGACCACGGGGCCATCAAGTCCAGCCCCCTGCCATGCAGGAACACCCTCAAAGCACTCCCAACAGATGGCCATCCAGCCTCTGCTTAAACACCTCCAAAGAAGGAGACTCCATTACACTCTGAGGCAGCAGATTCCACTGCTGGACAGCCCTGACCATCAGGAAGTTCTTCCTGAGGTTCAGGCGGAATCTCCTTTCCTGAAGCTTGAATCCATTGCTCCTTGTCCTGGTCTCTGGAGCAGCAGAAAACAAGCCCACTCCCTCCTCTACATGGATGGATGGATGGAGGTAGTGTAAAGTAGTTGATCTAGGCTCTTGACCAATATTTGTACACAGAAATATTATTTTCTGTGCAGAAAATGCTGTTCCTTGCTCTTTACTGTGCAAAACAACTACATGCAAATTTTCCACAGAATAAATTCTGAATTGCAAAAAGGCTTCAAAAACTGTGGTTTTTGATAATTTTCTTGCAGCAAAAAGAAAATTGCTAAAATTACTCATTGCTTCCTTGAAGAAGAAACTTAGCAAATAACTATAAAAATAACTCCAGCTAACAGGAAATTAATGTGGTGAATGCTGACAGGACTGGATCTCAAACAGGGCCACGAGGAACAATAAGAAGGGACATACATCTTAGGGAAAACCTGGAATTTTGCAAAGTGCATTTAAGATAACTCAAAGGAACATAACTATCTAACTATTTTGCTGAGGACAAACCATCTTCATTACCTGCATAACCTTGAGTATAAGACAGAAAAGAAAATGGGAGGGGGGAAAAGACGGAGGTGTGAAATTAGGTATTCTGGAAGACATGACTAAAGCTTGATAGAGATGGATTTGCATACACAGTCTATATTACAGGCCATAGTGAATTTCAAGCAGGAGGTGAAATTGTAATGTCCCTGCCTGTTCTGTACTGGCAACCCGCCAAGACTTCCAGCTGTGTAACCAGGCTGTTAACAGGAGCTAGCAGACAAATTTGTTCTTGGTCAGTCTGAGTTCTTAACAGTTTTAGAGAAACCCAGTCTGAATTTACTGTGAGTCCAGAGAGAGTGTGTCTAAGGGCAAAATCTACAGCCCAGGCAAAGATCAAAGGTTCAAAGACCAAGAGCAAGAAATTCAGGAAGAAGCCAAGCTATTCCCACTAATGGAATCAGTTGATTCCAACAGCTTCATTCCATTCTGGCCTCTTATTATATAGGCTCATAGTCTTACCCAGCTGTGACCTAATTAACAAGTCCTTCTTATATAACTGCTGCCAGACACCTGGACTCTTTCTTTTCCACCTACAGTAGCTGCTATAAGTACTGTTCCTTTCATGTTACTAGAGTGTGGCAGTTGGGAAGGGTCCTGGGACAGGGGAATGACACTACTGCAAAAAGAGGTAAACCAGGGGTGTATCTACCACTAGATTGGGAGGGTCACTTCGCCTGGGTTTCCTGGGTTGCCAAACTGAAAACTAGAGAGGGCTTCTGTACCTGGAATGGTTGGATGGAAGACAGAATTTCAGCCTGTCACTCAACAAGGTAACAAGGAACACTTGCTGAAATTCTCTCTTCTAAACAACCATTAAAGGTACAGGGGCCTTCTCCAGTTATCACTCAGGTAGCCCTGGCCTCCACCAATAAGTAGCTCTGCTTTTGCTTGCTGTTCCCTTCCAATCACTTCCCTGACAGACAAGATGGTGGTAGTGGCTGTGCAGTGGGATCATTTGTTCTTCCTGTCCTCCGATGTTATACTGTGTTCTTGGGTAAAGGAAGTATTACAAATTACCATTGTTGCATTCAAGATGTGGGATTCAATAGATGCTGATACAGAGATTAAACCAAAAGGAAAACATGCTTTGCTCCATCTTTTCTCTCCCATCTCTTTTATTATTCCTCACCTTTTCTTTCCCCAAATTCATTTCTACCCTTCTTGGTTTTCTGATTGAAATGTAGTTTTCCACTGCTCCTAATGTGATGTTGAGGTCTTGCTTTCAGGTGGGCATCTGTTAACGGTGGGTCCCCTTGTTCCAAGACTCCGTTATCAGCATGGCTTGGTATTACCTGTGGCTTTAGTTTTCCAATGCTGGTTGACCTTACAACTTCTGGATCGTTGCCACTAAAGCACAAGCTGGGCAAACTGTAGGCAAAACTAAAGGCCAATTGCAGGGTGGTAACACCAAAACATGCACATTTACCTGTGTACTACTCCCTTAAGAAATTGACAACATGCCTGTAATAATTTTTTTTATACTGCTGAACATAACTTGCACTGGCAGTGAGCCTAGGCATGTGATGATAACATCAACATACTGGAGCCAAGATTATATATAATGTAAATTACCCTTGCCAGTTTTTTTTTTTAAGTTCACAATCTTCAACAAGTTTCTTATCTGCAATACCATAATGTGTTAGGTAAAAGACTGAGTTAGTTTACTGGAGTGATTGGAGTGCTGGAGTACACACAGTTATGGCATTACAGAGTTACAGCACTATGATACCACTTTAACTGCTGTGGCTGCACCCTAGGCAATCCTGGGGTTTGCAGTCTGATGAGGCACTAGAGCTCTCTGGCTGAGAATTCTCAACATATTTCCTTAAAGTGCAAATTCTAGGATTCTATAGGATGTTGCCATAGCAGTTAAAGCAGGGTCATAATGATATAATTACGTAGTGTGAAAGGTTTCTTGGAAAGAGGAAGGCAGAAATGCCAGCACAGTTGTAATGCTTATTGGGGAAATTTAGTTCCCTTTCAGCCTAACTTCATTGGGTTGTTTTTTGTTTTGGTTGTTTTGAGGATAACCCAAGATGATGGAAGAGCTATAGGTTCCTTAGAGAAAAAAAATCTAGTTACAAATCTAACCAATTAAAGCATTGGTTCTTATTAATTTGTAGCATGAAATGGGAGGGTGGAAGTAACTTACCCTCTCTTTTCTAGCCAATACAAACTTTCCTGTCTGGTTGCTTAATTCCTGCTCACCCAAGATGATCAGACAAGCAGCTATGTATCACTTTTAATCAGCCACGCTGGTACCTTGTGATAAAAAGTTAAGTATATTTAAAACAGACAGGTTGGTTATAATCTGACCTGGCAGCAACCTTTAGAACTGAGACTATTTGGCAGTGGCAAGCCTTCAGCCAGATTATTATGCCAGGTTTTGATTGTGACATCAAAAGGAGGACATAAATGGTGTAGGAAGACATTTAATAATGGTGAATCCGGGTTTGCCACATACATATACATAAAGGAGTTTACAAGGAATTAGGCACATATAGCTGAAATAAAGGAGAAGAATGCTAAGCAGGGCAGAAAGACAGTTTCTAAATATTGAAAAGTAGGTTGTGTAGCTTTGCATGCCAAGAAAGGCTAAGTATGTGCCAAAAAAAATTTAATCTGGAAAAAAATTACAGGCTGCACATTAAGCCTCAATAATACAAAACATAGGCCGCTTTCCTTAACTGCAGATTTCTGACCAAGGCAGCTTAAGAACAGTCCAAGAAATAGTGACTATCATGTGTGCAGGTTTAATACAGCATTGAACAGGGAGAGATCAGGAAAGAGATGATGTGTTTGTACAAAGTCCACTGCCACCTGCTGGGTGCTTGACTGTCTTTAAGTTTTATCTCTAATCCTTTTTACGCCACCACACATAGCCTGTGTTTAGCTTAGCAGCCCACAAAGTTATGCAAGTCTGGTTTGCATACACCAAACTTTTTACACAAATAAATGATAATAGTCTATTTATTTGCTTAAGATAATCAGCTGAAGAAAAGGGATATCCACTGTTCATCAGTGCCATGAACAGAGGCCTACATCTCATGTGATATTGGTGGTAGTGTGTAGGATTGCCAGATCTTAGGGCTTGACCTGGAGTCTGTAATTTTCATGGGCCACCTCCAGCTGGAACACAAGGGTGGAAATTCTCTAGTTTTGGTGGGCTTAGCTGTGGACAAGAAAATAGAACTGTGTGCAGATCTCCAGCTCACTCAGGAGAACAGCAGCTTGTTTGATTAGTTGCTGCAACTTGCAAATCTCCATAGTCACTTAATTAGCTTCCTCCTTCATTCCTATTGTTTTGTTGGCAGGGCTCACCCTCTGCTCTGCTCTGCACTACATCCATCTTCTGGCTAGAAGCAAATAGATTACATTAAATATTCTTTACCTTATTTCTCCAAGCAGGTGAGCAGTGGTGGTTGGTACTTAATGCATAATGCTTAATAACATCGGCAGGAAACATCCCTATGTCTCAAGTTTTGGTCTAGAAACCTCAGGGCCTGGGATGATCATGAACTGGCAAACCTAGTAATTTGATTTTGGGCATCTAACCCCTCCATTGCCCAGTACCATCTGGCACTGAAACATGTTTCAGTGGGATTTCCAGACCCCAAGAGCAGGCTTTTAGGGGCACTCATGGGACAGTAGTAGGAAGACTTCACCCCTCACACATTTATGCTGAATTCCACATTTGTATGTACAGAAGTCTAGTGTCAGACATAACTCAGAAGTGCTGCATACAGCCTAGCACATTCAATTTGCGTGTAAAGAAAATATTTAGGCCACATTCCTAACTATAAACATGGGATTAATTTCCACCAGACCGGGATGGGACTTGTGTCTGAGTAAATATGCATGCACTACAGCTATACACAGGCAGTGTTGTTAGGAACAACAGAAAAAGAGAAACACTGCCCTGAAAAATTAGAATGGCTGATATATTGTTATAAGACTAAGACTATAAGACTAAAATTTTTAGTAAAAAAATTGACCCAAAAAACCTGAGTTGATTTATCCATGGCACAATGTAAGTACTGCACCTTAATTTTTCTCAATAAAGAGATTGGCCATTCATTGGCCATTCATGCTTGAAATTTTAAACAGAATGAATTTGGGACAAAATTGCAACTTTTATCAAAAAAGGAAGCATTCCCTTCTCTGAGTAGAGTGGCAAAGGCTCTTTTTGAATGCCTGGGTGGGAAAATGGTGGTGGCCAGGGGCAATTGGTTGCCTGATGTGGCTCTGGCACTTTCCCCTTTCCATGGAAGGAGCCTTGACTTATTCCGAGTTCATACCAAAATCCATAATTTTGGCCCCCAAACCTGCCCTTAACTTATACATGAGGTTGACTTACACATCAGTACATAAGGTATCTGGAAGAGGCAAAACATGAATGAGTGTCAGTGCTGAAAACAACTGCTGAAGCTCCCCCAAGCTCAAGGTAACCTCCAAAATGAAGTCTGAAAAATGCACAGAAAAATATAAATGTCTCTAGGAACTAGGTGAAGCTGCCTTTCCTTGTGAGAAGATTCAAAGTGCAAATATGGACAATCGATGACCTGCCAGATGCTGTAGGACTGTATCTCCAAATTGGCCGTAGCTCATATAAGACATTTATAAGGGCTGGCAGGAGGTGCAGGCCAGAAATTGTCTACCCCTAAAGATGTCTTGTGGTTTAACTGTTAAGTCAGGACCTATTACTGGATCACAGCTTCACTTACTGTGAGCCAAGCTAGGAGCATTATCACCATCCCTATATACAGGGAAAATGAATAAATGTGTCCTCCCCTAGTATATAATCTGCTTAAAGGCAGATCCTGGGACTATTGTGGCAGGCTGACTAGAATGCAGCATCACAGAATTGAGAAAAATTGGCCATCTTATGACTTGCAGTATAAATGCTTCAGTCAGGCACTTGGCACAAGCCCCAGTTCTTCATTTTGCACTGTCCTATGCTACCCTTAGCCATAAATCACATCAAGGAAGAGGGAAAAATATCCCTCTGTTCTGTGGCACCTACTCACCAAGACGCCGTGTGTATTTCCCATCTCATTACGTGGGCTCAAAAGTGATTGAAAATTAGCTTGCCCTATGTCAGGCATTCTATTACCTCAAACTCAGTGTCCTTTGGCAAGTTCAGCTGAGTGGGCAAAGTCCCCATCAGATACACACAAGAACAGCAGATGACCTCTGAAGGTAAGGATCTGGTCTGACAGTCTTCACAGATGTTTGGCAGCAGACATATGAATCAATGTAGAAAAAGAAGCGAGGAAAGTCAAGGAAATTAAAAATTAGAAGTTGGGGAGAGGGTGGAGGGTGGATTTGGATGTGTGACAAAAGGGAGCCAAACACAGCAACTTCCCATTGAAGCTGTCCAGTGGACCACACTAGCTGCATGCATTTGGTATTTTTAAATAATTTTTGTACTTCCCTAATTCATTATGCAAACCATTCAAGCTTCCTGTTTATATCAACTACAAGATTCAGTTCAGATTTAGAGGTTTAGGAAACTTCTGATGCAGAGGAAGCCCAGTTTTGAATCTAGTCTTAATCTCAAATTCAGAAAACCACAACTTTGTACCTTCCACTGAAACTCAATAAATACATTTTTAAAATTTATTTATTTGTATCCCGCCTCTCCATATGGATCAAGGCGACGAACAACTTACAAATAGCATGTATTTCGAAACATTTCTATACATAAAATGGTTCTTTTCTCTGTCAGAAATAGTTGCTATCAGGAAGCTTCCTTGTCACATAAGAGGGAATTATATTTACTCTTTTATTTCTTAGGAGAAAAGGACATGATTTGCAGTCAATGAAGTTCCAGAAAAACAGAAGTATATTTTACAGTTTGGGATTCTCAAAACAACAAAGGAAGTACTTATTTCCTTCAGCTGTTTATTTTTGGGGGAAAATATGTATGGAAATATGTGATGCAGAAGTGTATCTAGGCAAGATACCTGTCAATTTTTAAAAAAATACATTATGGGGCTAGGGAATTATAAGAAGTGATATGCAGTTTTAAGCGTATTTTGATTTCTCCTCAGAGAACATGCAATCGGCCACGAGTAAAGGATGAATGTGGAGCATACACTTCCTCCAAATTCAATTTGCATACAAATCTGTAAAAGTATTCACATTCAGATTTGGTTCATTTTATGAGAGTCCTGCAACGATTCAGGTATCTGTTCAGTTCAGCCCAATTCATTAATGGATTCATCCGAATCTCAAATAACCCCCTAATTTTTTTTCTGATGTCCAGGAAGTCTCTCTCTGATGAAGGGGGGGGGGAATGCTGCCGAGGGATTATCAGGTTCTCTAAATGCGGAGTGCCACCTGGAGGCCACTATCAAAACGTTCTTTCAAGCAATTTGCCAACTCTCCTTGAGAATTTTCTTCTGAAAAATCCATTTCATAGTCATCAAGCTCAAAAAAATGTGCTTGCCAAAAATGCTGTCAAAGAAAATCGTCCTTTTAATACAGCCTATTCTGTAGAAGCCCCATTATATGAACTGAACACAGTTAAGACTAAACCTACCCGTTGGTGAGACTTTGCATCATTTGACGAAATCATAACTAGCTTAGATATATAGGTAGCTAAGTGACAGCCAGAATGGTACAGTGGTTAGAGTACTGGATTAGAATCACAGAACTGGAAGAGACCACAGGGGCCATCCAGTTCAACCTCTTGCTGTGCAGGAACCCACACCAAAGCACTCCCAACAGATGACCATCCAACCTCTGCTTAAAAACCTCCAAAGAAGGAGAGGGATTAGGACTCAGGGAGACCAGGATTTGAATCCGCACTCATCATGGAAACCCACCAGGTGATCTTGGGAAAATTACATTCTTTGAGCCTAAGAGGAAGGCAGTGACAAACCTCCTTGTAATAAATGTTGCAAAAAAAACTTGAGGACAGGCTTGCCATTGACATGAAGGAGCCTAACACCACCACCACCACCACGTAGATGGTATTGCTGAAAGAATAAAAGCCAGCTAGTGCTTGCCAGTTCTTTCTATACCATGAAGCACTTGCTTGTAAGACTGTGAACTTGTTTCAGATTCCTGGATATTGAATGTTGTGCTTTTTGCAAATATACCCTACATCTCTAACCACCACTCCACTGAAGTTTTAAGGAGCCCTGGGCAGTGGTGACTTTTCCAGCTATGCCCTGTAAGTCGTACCAGGAACGAATCATCTGAGTCATTTATCCATCTTCTCAGTTACCTGTATAACACAACCACTGACTTATTCCTTGGCATATTAGAACTGTTTACTTTCTTCAGTACTCCCTATGTTCCTTTGTTGACTGATCACAGTGAAATATAATGGATCCTTCTGTCTCAAATGGCACTGGGTGATGATTCTGTTTGGAGTTTGCATCATATTTTTGGCTCCTTCCAGTGCTTCCTCCTATTAGATTGGCATCACATGTCCATAAATGTGCAATGATTCTGCGGTTAGCCTTCCTGTTTATTGTTGCATTGGGACCTAAGAATGTGACGGGTTCACAAAACTCTTGGCCTTTCAGGCATGTCTTCTGCATGCAAATATCTGAGCTGTTCCATCCTTTTTTCATTGTTATGAAGAGAAAAAGGCTTACATAAAAATATTACAGTTGCCAAATCTTCTGTGTCCATCAAGCTGTGTATTAGCAAAAGGTCTCAGGCACTGTTCCTACCTCCCACATCAAGAAACCCAAAGGCAGTAATTTTCTGTGTATTCAACCATAAAGATGACTTGGCTGCCAAGGCTTGCTCCACATAAAGATGGGGAGCCAGGCAGATCCATGGAAGAAGGGAGCAGTGAACCTTGAAAGTGACCCCTGTGTTCCCCACTCACTGGAAAACAAAAGAAAGTATCCAGAGAGAAACTGATGGACAGACACACATTTTTTTTTCATGCAGTTTAATCTGGCTCAGTGACTGAGCAATGGTACAAGCACACACTTTGGTAAAGCACAAGGGTTCTTGTTGGCCATCTAGTCCAGCTTCACAGCTCAATGCCAAAAATCCAAACAATCTTAACAGGTGGCTGTTGAGACTCAGGGTCTTTCTGCACTACATAACTATTGCACTATGATTCTACTTTAACTACCATGGCTGCCTCCTATGGAATCCTGGGGTTTATAGTCTTGAGAGGTACTGGAGCTCTCTGGTTGAGAATTCTAAATATCCCTCCCTAAACTACAAACCCCATGATTCCATGGAACAGAACTATTGCAGTTAAAGTGGAATCATAGTGCAATAGTTATATAGTGCGGAAAGGCCCTCAGGGTGAGAAATCCTCTAATACACGGTTCTTTTATCAAATTACTCTTAAGAATTTACTGTGATTTAGACTGTCTTTTTATTGTGTTGCTACTATGTCATGAGCTGGTTTGGTTTTTAAGATTTACTGCTTGATTTTTAATTGCGTTGATATGTTTTCCATCTAAAACCACCAGAGAAAGGGCCTCTGGAGCAAAAGCAGGAATGAGACTGGGCTCCATAAGTTGCTTTCTCTCTATCAGGTGCCCATCCACTCTGCTATTCCTTACCTACAGAAGCAAGAGTGAAGGACAACTCATTTCAGAACATTCGCATGGAAGAACAGTGAAAAAGGTGCAATTCTTAACACTACTGTTCAAAAAACTCTGTTTTATGGAGAGTTTTGGAAAACTGACAGAGTTTTGCTAGAGCTGGGACAGCCATCCTGAGAGATGAAATCCTGACATGTGATTAGTAAGGAAAGGGATTCAGGTATGGCTAGGATGACTTCACTCTGACATGTTCTTCCTGCACTGTACTAGAATCCCAAATACTACCAACCTAAAAAGCAAGGGTGCAAAATCAGAATCTTGTAACAGTTAAGGCATATGCATTTTATGTTGATTCTGAGAATGCCTTCTTGCATGCAACTAGTTTCCTAAGTTCAGCCATAATGTGCTGAGTCCAGCACTCACTGCAAAAGTAACAATACACCCCATACAGTAAGAGAGCCACATGAAAAGCCAGTAGGCATATGGCCGTCTATCATTTAGCTCTTGCCTACTCCCTGCATTAAGGCACTATAAGGAACAGCAATATTCGTAGCAGAAGGAGGCACTACTGTAATTGTAGAGAAGCAGGCAAGTTCAGAAGTAGAAGCTCCACCTTATGCTGTAAGATTACACACTGCAGCTCAGAGACCAAAAACCTGGGGGCTCACGCTGGTTCCCAGCAGGACATTTCCAGCTTTTACGCATTCAGCCAGCTGAAGCCCTGCAAGGAAAAGAGGCAGTGATAGAAAGTCCAATCCAATACAAACATGCTTGAACAACTTTGTAGTGTTCTAAGGTTGACTGATGAACCCTGAGGCATGGCTGGCTGTTTCCACCTATGTGGCCTTGACTCTTTTGCTCTTAAGTATCATCTCTCCCATTTCTAAACTCAGGCCACACTGTCCCCTCTTAGATGGGTCACTGCTTCTGTATGGCTAATTTTAATGAAATCCCTCATGGGAGAGAGCAAGTTGTGCTACCCTACCTGGCTGAAGGGAAGACAAGTAGTGGGATAGGATTTCAGCATTCAGTTTTTAATTGGGCTTGACTTACATAGACTGTGGATAAGGAGCATTACAGACAACTGAGCCCAACTCCAGCAGAAAAGAGTGCTGATCTAGGATTGAAGAAAGGGGCAAATGCTTGCTCTAACCTGACAGATACAAGCCTCAAAATGTATGTTTGACATGAGAATGGGTTGCAGCAGGAGTACAAGATGGGTACTGAATTTCATTTTTCCAAGTGCCACCCTCCCTACTCCAGCATCTTTCCTCTCCCCAGCATCTTTCTACTTTCAGATCCCTCCAACCAGCATCCCAAGACATATCACCTTCTGTTGCCCTGAGCCATCTCAGAGCTTTCGCTTCCAGGAGTTCCCACTCATTGCTCTGCTCTTTGGCATTGGAGTGGAGCCAAAGGATAGCCAGCACTGTTGCCCACACATTTGGAGCTACCTGGAAGTAATGAATGGCAGACAAGAGGCACACTGTGTCTTGGTGTCTCAGTGACATATGCAGATTGATTTCTTAAACTGTGGATTAAGCATTGAAGTTGGATAACTAGAGAAAGATTCCAGGAATGGCTTACAAACCATGGCATGAAACCACCATTTGAGGCAGGTTGAGTGGTGCTGATGGCTTCCATGTCAGGGGGATGGTAATTCAATTCAAGGTCTTAGTCTGAACTTTAAAGGAACCATCCAAAGAACCAAACCTATTTCAGGGATAGCACCTTGGATAACTTCTTTGAAGTTGAGACTAAAAGTCAGAGCAGACTCACCAACCCATTGACGTCAGTGCCACTTGAAATCGTCTGTTAACCACTGTTAAATGTAACTTCTGTTTAAAGCAAACTGTGGTGAATATACCAAGCTTCTGAAGTGAAAGGAAGATCACACTGATGTCTCTTTCACTCTGCAAGCTAAACAATGGTAGTACTGTAGGTCTACAGTCTTAAGAAAAGAGAAGGCATGAAACAATGCCTATTTCTAACAATGCTATATCTGCACAGACAAATTCTCTCAGAGGTAGTTAGGAGCAGTTCCTTGCATTAAGCTTCTATACATTCTGAAGCCTCCATTATCTCCCTAAGAGTAGGTAAATGCATCCCTAACTCTATAAGAAACAGCTAAAAGCTAAGCAATTAGATGAAAGAAGGTGTCCGCCATGCATGACATCATTAGCATCTACTCCAGGGGTGTAGTTATGAGAGGAGGTGAAGAACATTGCTCCCTCAAACAAGAATTCTGCCCCCCATGATATTTTCTCTCAGTCCCCAAATTTCCAGCATTGCAGATAGTGAGATACAGGCTTCCCTCTACTTATCTTACAGCTTAGGGACCAGAGCACTGTCAGAAAATGGAATTGGTTGAAAAGCAGAACCCATATACTATAGGAAGCATGAAGGACTTATGGAGGCTCACTTGGGACTGACTGCGCATTCACTGCTTGGAAAGTGTTTCTGCCAGCTTAGTGCCTTTCACCCCCAGCTCACTCTGCAAGCAGTGCATGTGTTAGCAGTTCCATGCAAGACTCTGTAGGAAAGAACTGATAAAAGAGTGGAATCCCCATCTAATTAATGGAGCCTGTCCTTACTTTAGGAGCTCAAAAAAGCAAGTCATCAGATAATGGGGCATCAAATGGTGGAGACTTCCTGTACTTAAAGTCATCAAGACCTGAAATTCTTCCTCCCCCCACCTTAATGGAAGCATGTGGCAGGATCTTAGTAAAAGAAATGAAACAAATAATATTAAGCTAATGAGGAGATAAATGGATGTTGGCTTAAAAAGACTCTTGACTAAAAGACAAGTAATTTATATGTACATATATATATATATATAGTGTTAAATCAGAGTAATTTTTTAAGCATTAAGACTAACACATAAGTGAATGATAGAGAAATATGAGAATGACAAAGAAATATAAGAATTCATGCAAATTATATATTATACCAATCCTTCCAATTGAGAAGATTAATGTGAAGTAACTAATATATATCATATGTTTTGTGTATACAGAGGTAATCTCTTAGTTTTTTCTTGGATGTTACTTTTTTTTGTGTATTATTATTTGTGTATTGTGTGTTACGATGTTTTAAGATGAGTCTGTGCAATGTATGTGTATTGTTATTTGTTGTTATGTTTAATAAAATTTATAATAATAAAAAAGACCTGAAATTCTTATATCTGCTGTATTCTCAATTCTTTGATAACTTTCCCTGTGCCATTTCTTTGTTGTTGTGCACCTTCAAATCATTTCTGACTTTTGCCAACCTTAGGTTGAGTTTTCTTGGCAAAATTTATTCAAAGGAGGTTTGCCATTGCCCTCCTTGGAGGTCAAAAAATCGTGACTTGCCCAAGATAACACAGTGGGCTTCCATGTCTGATTGGGGATTCAAAGTCTTGTCTCTTGGTGTCCTCATTCAACAGTCAGATCACTACACCATCCTTGCTTCCTTTACTTTGGATGCCTAACATGTACCTCTAAATGTTCAACTGAAGTTTTAAGTTACAGCAGTGCTAGAAATTTGCATACTGGAGGCAAATTTCTTGGGATGGGGGGAATTCTTATTTGCAGGTCAATGCTCTAATTCCACCCCCCCCCAGTCCAATGTCAAGATATAATCCACAAACTCACCTTGGCAGGTGTTTTGCTCAAGATGTCAGCCTCAACCAGGCCAAGTGTGCTGGCCAAGCCAGAATCAAGGAGCCAGGAACCATCAGCATTCTGCAGGGAAATCAGGGTCAGGAGAGGGGACTCCTTCTTTGTGTGGACGGGCTCATTATCTGCAATAGACAAGGCAGGAAGTCAAAACGCCCATGGGATCTGGATTGGAACAGTGCAACAGGAAGTCCATCCTTCTCTCCACACTTTTTTGCTTTGTAAAAAGCGATCCTATCTCTCTACAAGCTGCAAGGTGCTATGTGGCCCTATGGGTAAAGATGACCCGCTCAGGCAAATAGGAGGGATTTTGGTGGGAAAAGACTGTGGAGAAGAAAGGCCTCCTTGCCCTAATCAGTTCTGACTGGATCCTTCCCACATTGCCTCAAATGGGCAAGTCACAAAACAATGACTTAAAAAGTAATTACTGTAACATAGTTAGTGTTAAGGTAGTTTGTACATGCATGGCAAATTCACAGAACTTTCAGAACCATCACTGTATATCTGTAACTTGGCTTATCTCTCCCTCCCTCCAATGTCTGTAGTATTTGGCACCTGATAAATTTCTATCTTCTCTTCTCTTGTGCAGTTATTTCTCTTGCACAGTCACAGTTTTTGGTACAATCTTTTTAAAGCTTTAACAATCAGGAATGCTCAAAATTTCTAACCTGAGGATAAGGATTGGCAGTAATGGTGGCACGATTGGTTGTCACTTGAGAATGTCTGAAAGTGACAGCTGGAAGGCCTGAATTAGATTCAGCTCCTGGAAAGCTAACATATGCAAGGTTAACAATAGAGATAAGGTGCAGCTGTGTACTATTTTTTTTTTTATAAGGGACAGAGGAACAGCTAGGAAGTTACTGACCTTGAAGACTGAAATGTAAATACAGATTGCAGTAACTAATTGACAGACATAGCTTAGGTACACCAGTGATACCTGGTGGAAACAATAAAGAAGAAGGGAAAAGGGAAAAAAAAAAAGAAATCTAACTTATTGCAACCCATATTATATTATGCCTGTTACAAGAGTGAAGCCAAAACAAATTCATTTAGAAGACAATGACCAGGCACAAATGTCCAGCGTGGCTAGTTTAACAATAGAGTCATCAATACTACAAGAAATGAAAAGATTTACCACACAGATAATGCAAGAATTTCAGAGTATGGGGAAAGAGATTAAAGCAGTTTGAAAAAAGGAAATAAAGACTCTAAGTGATACATTTGAGGTAATGACAGAGGAAATAAAAAAAAAATAGTAAAATACAAGAATTTGAGGAAAAAGTACAAGAAATAGAGGAAATAAAAGCAGATAATAAATCAACACAAATACAGTTCCAGAAATTGCAAGATCAGAAAGCAGATACAGAGAAAGATCCCTCAAAATGAGAGAAAAAATTTGAAAAATTAGATGAAAGAGTGATACCGGCACTGCAAAATTTCTAGGATGGCCTGCAGAACAGATGGATTTGGAGACTGACAAACTTTATCGAATATGATCACCAATGGCGAGAAAGAATAACTTAACACGCGATATAATAATCTTTTCTGTTCAGCAAAGGGTTAAAGATATGATTATTCAAAAAAGTTATATTGAAAGATTAACAATTGAAGGACAAACAATGAAAGTCTTTAAAGATGTACCTAGAGCAATACTTCAAAAACGAAAAGGTTATATATCCCTGACCCAGGAGCTTAAAAAAGCTGGAATCAACTATGAATGGGGATTTCCAGAAGAGATTTCATTTTACTTCAGAAGAAAGAGACATAATTTAACATCTCCAGGACAAGCCAAAACATTCTTAGAAGAACATGAAGCACTAAAGAAGGAAATGAATAAAGAGGAGAGAGAGAACTCCCAAGAACAAGAGGAGCAAGAACAATTTGTATGTAGAGAAAGATCTAAACAACCAACACCTGAAGGAACCCAAGAAAAAAGAGATTGAAGCAGAAATAGAAGAAGAGGAGAAGGAAGAAGAAGAGGAGGAGGAGGAGGATTGCGGAGTTGGTAGAAAAGAAGAAGAACAAAGTACATTTGAGAACTGAAATTAAATTCAAAGGAGACTTCAAAGTAACCATGACTAACATCAAAGCATTGACATGGAATGTTCACGGTCTTAATCTGTTAATGAAAGATCTTCCTTTCCTTTGTTATCTAGAGAAACAGAAGCTAGATATTGTAAGCTTGCAAGAAACTCATGTTAAACAATCAGACATTAAAGATCTGAAAACCCCCAGATTGGGGGAATACTTCATCTCAGCAAACAGATGAAAAAAGAAAGGTGTTGTTTTATATATAGGTAAACATTTAGCATGAACTGAAATATTTCATGATGATTCCGGTCACTATATCGCTGTAGAAATTAAAATACGAGATGATAAAGTATTGTTAGTGGGTGTTTATATCTCTACTGAAAACAAGTCAATATTTTTTGAAAATCTTTTTAAAACCGCAGCGGGATATCAGTATGAGAACATTGTTATGATGAGGGATTGGAATGCTGTTGTGGACCCGATGCTAGACAGGAAATTGCATAAAGAAATAAAGAAGTCACAAGGGAGGCTAACCAAGAATTTTCTTAACTATATATCAGACTATGGCTTGTTAGATATTTGGAGATACAAAAAAGGAAGTGAGAAAAATTTCACATACTGTTCACATCATCATAAGTCATGGTGTAGAACTGATATATTCTTTGCATCAAAAACACTTTTGAAATTTATAAAAAAGATAGAAATTCTCCCACAAACAATGTCAGATCACAACCCAGTACTGCTTTGTTTAGAGAACTGGAAGTTAGGATATCAATGGAGATGCAAAGATCAAATATTTACAGACGAGAACACAGTCAACAAGATAAAAGGTACTCCAATTAATATGGTATGGGATGCAGCCAAGGCATACATTTGAGGAATAATTATCCAACTGGAACATGAATTGAAGAACAAAAGACTGGAGAAAGAAAACCAAATTCTAGAGGAAATTAAGGATAGAGAAGAAAAATTTAAGAAATTACCATCAAATACTAGATTAGTGAATGAAATAAAAATTCTGAAGGATCAACTCACAGCACTTTTGGATGCACAAGTAGAAAAGAAGATTAAATATTTAAAACAAAGGCACTTTGAATCTGCTAACAAGCCAGGTAAATGGCTTTCTTACAAACTGAGAAAAGGAAAAGAAAGGAGGATAATCACTGAAATTAAGATTGGAGAAGAAACCACTATGAAACAAGAGAAAATCAAACAAGCTTTTTACGAGTATTATTCTCAACTATACGCTGACACCCAACAGCAAGATACTGAACAACAAAAAATAAAAATGTACTTACAAAAAAGCTAATATTACATGTTTGACAGATGAGCAAAGAGACAAATTAAATCGACCTGTTCCTATAGGAGAAATATCTGAGGCAATTAAAAGGGCTAAAATAGGAAAGGTCCCTGGACCTGATGGATTCTTGGCCGTCTTCTATAAAACGTTTGAAAATGAGCTTATACTGCCATTATATGAAACACTGAACCAAGTGGTAAATGGAGAGAGACCTCAGTCTTGGAAAACGGCAAATACTACACTGATCCCTAAAGAAGGGAAAGACACAACAATCCCACAAAACTACAGACCAATTTCATTGTTAAACCAAGATTATAAATTATTCACTGCAATTTTGGCAGAAAGGCTAAAGAACATTCTTGTAGACATGAAAACCAATCAGGCTTTTTACCCAGCCGCCACTTGAGAAACAATGTCCGGACTTTGATAAATATGATTTTGTTAAATGATTTCATTAAATGGATTCAAACAATTTATTCTGAGCAGGAGGCTTACATACTCGTCAATTCAGAAAAAACAAAACCCTGCAAAATTGAAAAAGGAACCAGGCAGGGTTGCCTGCCAGGTTAGTCACTTCTTTTCTTAATTGTTATTGAGGTACTTAATAATGCGATAAGGAGTGATAAGGATATACAAAGCTTAAAAATTAAAGAGGCGGCGTTTAAGCTTCAGGCATATGCAAACAATCTTGTCTTAATCCTAGAAAATCCTGTCAAATCAATACATAAACTTACCCAAATTTTGGAATATTTTGGACAAATGGCAGTATTTAAGATTAACCAAGAAAAATCAGTAATATTAACAAAAAATCTAACTGCAAAAGATGAAGAATAATGGAAACTGAGAATAAAATTCAAAATTGAGAAGAAAATTAAATATTTAGGTATCTGGATAACTAAGAACAATCAAGAGCTTTTTGAACACAATTATTCAGAAAAAGATTTACAGGTTACAGGCTTGGAGAGATTTAAATTTTATGGCCTGCCAAGCATTTAAAGAAAATTATTATACGATGTTATATAGATGGCATCTAACTCCAGTTAAAATTGCACAAATTTATAGAGGTGGGAGTGAAAATTGTTGGAAATGCAAATCTGAAAGAGGCTCATTTTACCATTGCTGGTAGAACTGTAAGAAAACAAAGAGATACTGGAAGACTATACATATAGAAATAACAAAAATCACAAGGAAGAACTTTCCAATGAAACCTGAATTGTATTGTTAAATATGTTTAATGTAATTGAGAACTATGTTGAGAAACGGTACAAGAAATTAATACTTAATCTGATAACTAAAGCTAGAATCCTTTATGCGAAAGCATGGAAAAAGGAAGAACCTCCCACCATAGACTCATGGATTATAGATATTTATGGAGTATTAGAAATGGATAAATTGACAAGCTTGGTGAAGGATAAATCGCTAATAAATTTTAAGAATCAGTGGGAAGATCTAATTACATATGTTGGTGAGAAATGGGGGGAAACCTTTGTTATAGCTTTTAGAGAATCATTTAGATAACATGATATATATTCATATTTGATTTCGACTTCCTTTATTTTCCTTTATTTGGGCTATATTATGTAAGGAGAATAGTAAGTCTGTAATATGTACATGATGCTCTATGTTGACGCTAATCTTTGTAGATGCTAACCTTTGTAAATAAATATGCAAAAAAGTAAAAAAGAGTAAATAAGTAAAAGAAAAAAAGTAAACAATAATAAAAAAAAGTCTAACCTGAGCAAACGCCATATTGGCAAGAATTGGGTACTACGGTTGCAAAATGAATTCGTGGAACTCAAAGTCACACAATATGTTGACGCTCCCAGCTTCGCTGACTTTGAAGGAGGAGAGGCACGTTTGCAGACAAGATTGCCGACTATTTAGAGAGGCTTCTTCAAAAACAAGCCTTTGGGATGGAATTGCCAAAGCTCATTCTGCCACATTTTATTTGGGTTGAGTGTCTCCCCACTATTTCATCATCCACTTGTACCCTTCCCATGTATTTCTAATGCTGCTGTCCTCTATTTTTGTCCAATGTTTTGGGGGTGGTGACTGGGATGTAAGACTTTTCCCAGGTGTAGATTCCCTTAGTGCTATTTTCCTGCCTTTTTAAAAAGTTATACGTTTAATATGAGCAGTAACTGAACAGGTAGGTAAACCTATCAGTGAGCAACCAATATTCATTACAACCTTTGTGGTAGGTGCTAGGTTTTTAATTTTTTCTTTCACGTAGTGCTAAAATGATTTTCCAGATATATTTAAATATATATTTAAAACAATAGTGAAATGCGCTCCAGCCCATAATGCAATCCAACATGTAGTATTTGTTGTTAGTTAAGGAAGAATGGATGCTGGTTCCTTCATTTACCTGCTGGAAAATGGATACATCCCCAGTTCTTCTTTGTGTTCGTTTACTAGAGAATAATGTTCAGGTATTCCTCTTTATAGACTGTGCAGGTTATTTTTGAAGCCCTTGACAATTCCAGAAACCCTGAACTGAATTCTTTTTTCAATTAGAAAAAGGGGTGAATTGCCTTATGATGATTACCTGAAGATGAGTAGCACATAAAATGGGAATCATCACTTATCTCTGCATCATCAAAAGCCTCAACTGTAAAGGAAAATAAGTGAAAGGGTTTTAGAAGAGACTTCTGCACCAGAGCATCTTAAAGGATTTCATTCAACGATGGTCTCTGTTCCATATCAGAGTTTGGAAATCATTTATGCCGTCTCTAACTTTTATATTTGGTTTCTTCATTCCCTTTATACTGAACAGCCATTCTGATCTACATTACCTGAACTTAGACATTGAGGAACTGCAGAGTACATGGACTCATAAGACATCTCTTCTGCCCCATATGTTGCTGAGTGGAAGGCTAAGAAAAAGAGATTTCACATCACTGCATTTTTTCAACTTTCTTTGAAAGGTTTTATGACGCAAAAAAGCCTGTAACTATTTTATTTCTTTTCAACGTATTTAAGTAACTTCTTTCTGTTATGCTGTTCACTTGAAGGAGCGAGAATTACATCCCATTCTATATCCTTTCTGTTTAATCCCTTGAATTTATGATTAATCAGTGCAGCACTGGCTTTTGGAATCATTCTAAAACTGATCAGTACAAACAATTATATAGATTGTTTGGACCACATGAGAGCAATCCAAACAAGGGATATGAGTGGTAATTGGAAATATTTGTGAGCTATTTAGTTATCTCAAGATCACCCAGTGGGTTTCCATGGCCGAGTGAGAAATCGAACCCTGGTCTCCAAGGTTGTAGTCCACTGTTCAAACCACTACATAATCATGGCAATAGTGTCAAAATTGTGACTAAGTAGCAATCAGGAATATGAAACAGTTACAATGGGCCCTCAGTATCCACCGGGATTTAGTTCTAGGCTCTCCTGTGGATACCAAAATCTGTGGATGCTCAAGTTTCATTATATACAAAGGTGCAGTAAAATGGTGTCCCTTATACAACTCAAAGATTTGATTTCTGGAATTTTTCTTTAAAATATTTTCAAGCCGTGGTTGATTGAATCTGTAGATACATAAGGCTGACTGTACTTAGATTTACTCATATATTTTTATAGTCGCTAATAAGTCACAATTTTGATACTATTGTCACTATTCTAACTCCCCCTACTTTCACAGATTTATTTGTGAGTTTCTGCAGCCCCTATCTCCTCACCTGAGGTGCTTCTTTTCCAGGGGAATGTTCCCCTTGGCAGCTCTGATCAGGCCATGCAGCCCTTTAAAAATCCAGTCCTGGTCCCCCTCTTCCACCAGCCATTGCCTGGCCAGTTAAGGATGGCTCCCAGAAAAATTTCTCAGCACCACAAACCCTCTCCTGAGGCCCCCCACACCCAAAGAAGGAGATGGACAAGAGAGAGGAAGTATAGGGCCACAATGCCTACCCACTCCTTTTCCATTCCTTTCTCTGACCTGCTTTGGACTCTGGACACCTGCTATGTTCACCATATCGCAGCCCCCTTCCCACAGACGCAAACACATTTTGTTATTTATGATTTTTTCTACTTTTGTGGGGGTGCTCCTCCCTAACCCTAGTGAATGTGGAGGGCCAACTGTAGTTGATTCAGAATTCTGTCTTCTGTTCTGAAAATCAGTTCTCCAGGACTCATATTTACCAAGACTTAAAACAACAACTACAGTAGACTGATCCTTTGAAGCTGTTTTGAAAACAGAGGGGGTTGAAAGTAGCACTCTGTCACAAACAGTAGGAATTGGAAGGGTACCCTGGCTTCCATCTGTGGATCCCAAATTGTCTCTCTTACTCCATCCTGTACATCAAGATGTGTCACGTTCTGCTAACAGTTCCCCTCAAATCCACAGCACATCCTGCCTACCTTTACCAAACAACAACACAGTGTGTACTTCCAGGTGAGGCTTTTATTGTGTAACTGCTTTGCCTTGTCTGTAGAATCTTACAGGGCACTCCGATCATGTAATCCTCCATTTGTAACATTCTCGGTGTTGCTACATAAAACCCATTAAGGGAAATTAGGATACTTCCTCAAAGCCTTTTCGTTAGTAGCATCAAGTCCCTTTATCAGAAAGGATCTTGCCACAACAAACGGAAATGCAACACAACCCCATGATTCAAATAAGTACCTTGATTTACATTATAGACAATTAAGGATGCTTTTGCCTCCCACTAATCCTGCACTCAGAGTTAGGACTTTCTAATCAGATCAGGAAGGACCTATGGTGACTTTGTTACCTTTTGGCATGACTGCACGTCTTATTCGCTTTCCAAGTACCGGTACTGATGGTGACATTAAAGCACAGCCTAGAGAGAAAGAGAGAAAGACAGAGCGATGAGAGTGAATAGAGGAGGTGACTATGTGTTCTTCCCCTTATATTTTATTTTTTAAATTCTTCTTCGTGGTCTCTGTACCTCACACATTAGGAGCTTTTGTGCCTGCGCGATAGCGTTCGGAAACTTCTAGAGCTTGTTAGCTTGGCGGGAACCCCTCCCCCACGCCGGTACTATGCATGCTCCTCCCGCCGAGCAACGGTCTCTCCTCAGTTCTTTTTCGTCCGCCATCGCGTACGGAAGGTTCTTTGGCTTGTTCCTCGCTGTTTCTTCTACTTACTTGGCTTTTCTCGGTTTTTTGGACTTTTTCGGACTGTTTTCTTGACCTCCCTCTCGGATCCTCCTTCCAACTTGGTAAATTCGGACCTTCTCCGTTTTTTCTTTTACTTCGTCGGTCATCTTATGTCCGCGTTGTTTAAGAACTGCGTTTCGTGTGGGCGTAAGGTCGCTCTTTCAGACGGCCATAAGGAGTGTCTCTTCTGCTTGGGCGAGACCCACAACACCCGGACTTGCCCAAGTTGCCGAGAGTTCACTGCTCAGACTCTTCAGAACCGCTCTTCAAGACTAAAATCCTTCTGCTGGGAACAGTCTTTGAAGGCAATAGAGGAGACTACTCATTCCAAGATGGCCGACAAGGGGGCGACCACGCCATCGACGGTATCGGCGGCTGCCGTACCGTCTACTTCATCGGCATCGGGCTCGGTGCCGACGTCAAGAACGCCCATTGCCGCGCTACCGAGGATCCCGAAACTGTTGGTGGCTGCCAAGTCAGCAAGGCTCCGGCCAAAGAGACACCTCAGAAGAAATGCCCTGCTCCGGACGGAGACAAGGGAAAGGAGAAGGACAAGGACAAGAAAAAGAAAAGGAAGGAAAAGAGGCACTCCCCGGCTGGGGAAGCTCGCCTTCCTACTCCACCTCCGACTCTTGAGTCTTCGAAAGGGCGAGGCGAGCCCATCAATCTCTCGGACGATGAGATCGAGGACGTTCCCCAAGAATGCCAGGACTCGCCGGTTGAAGAACCTCCAACCCTGGTGGAGGAGCAACATCACCGCCCTTCGAGCCGTCACAGGTTGGCTGACCTACCGCAGAAGACATCCCAGCGTGCCTCTGCGTCCTCTGAAAGGCGCTCCCTCTCGGCTAGATCTCGGTCACGCTCCTCGGAGCTGTTGCAAAGATCGCCGCATCCGCGAGAGACTCGGGAAGAACAACCCCGCTCTTCTGCCTCCCGGTACACCTCTGCGTCCTACGTTGCGAGGTATGCCAGGGAATCGGAGTGGAGGAGCGCCCAGCGTCCTACCGATCACACTCTCCATCGTACCGGGATCGGTACCACCGTGATCCAAGGTGCTGGGAGACCTTCCGGAGGTCCCGGTCACCTGACTGAGAACACCGTCGGTCTCGATCCCGCTCACCAAAGAGAGAGGAATGTCGGTACCGCGGATACTGAAGCCGCTCACCTGCTGACCGCCGTCATGCTGACCGGTCCTTCAGCCGCTCCCCCTCTCCACAGTACCGTAGAGCGAGGGAGCCTTCACCACGATACCGTGTGGTATCGCCTCCACCCAGGGTCACGTCCACCGCAACGCGCCCTGTTGAATCCGTGGTGACCAAGCAGGCGATGATTACAACGGCCTGCCAGGCAACGCCTGTCACCACAAAAAAGGTGAAGTCGGTGGTCGTGCAGCCTAAACAGGACACCGCCTCTGTTGCCGCCACTACCGGGGACAAGGCAAAAACGCCGCAGCCTGCGACCACGTGGAAGCAGCCGGAGCGGGAGCAGCGTGACGAGTCACCAACCTCCGAATCCTATGACTCCAGCACCGAATCTGAGGTTTCGGTCGCGGCTTTGCAGGAGTCACCTCCTCTTGGATTCGGAGAACCGGTTCCTGACTCAGCACCGGAGGATGTACAACAATTCTCCGCGATGCTGCTGCAGATGGCCACCACCCTCGGCCTCAAGATCGCCGATGCAGAGCCGGAGGACGATGACCTGGTCTTCTCTATGGTGGAAGGAAGACAACCTGCTACCGCCCCGTTGCCTCTCCTTCCTCGCATATCGAAGGTCGTGAAGTCAGCATGGGACAAACCAGCGTCGGCACAGCCCATACCGCAGAGACTTGAACATCTTTACCGGGTGCAGAAAGATAATGCCGGGTATCTCTTCAACCACCCGGTACCAAACTCTGTGGCCGTGGAGTCTGCCCAAACAAGAGGGAGCGGCAGGCCACATACCACCCCACCAGATAAGGAAGGCCGAAAGCTGGACGCTTATGCCAGGAGGTTCTACTCCGCTGCCTCTTTACACATACGGCTGTCCAACACGCAGGCATGCCTCGCGGCATACCTGCGTAAGGTCCTCGAGCGTTCGTCCCCGGCCATAGAATCGGTACCAGAAGATATCCGCCAAGCTACCACCATGATTTTTAATGAGGCAGTGGCTATTTCTCGACAGCAGATCGTGTCCTCCCGGCATGCTGTGGAGATCGCATCCAGGGTCACGGCTGGATCTATCGGCTTGCGTCGTCACGCATGGTTATGGCCATCCAACATACAGGAGAACAGCCGAAGGAGAATTGAAGACCTTCCCTTCGACGGTGAAGGCTTGTTCAACGCCTCTACCGATGAGACGTTGGATAATCTGGTCAAAGCGAGGCTAACGATGAAGAAGATTGGCCTTCACCAGACCTCGCAGAGCCGTAGACCTCCTAGTTATCGCCAGTCTTGGAGACGGTCATCTACCTCCTCATTTCAGAGATCTTCCCAGTCTGACCACTCAAGACCTTCCTTGGGGTCGTCAGCAAAACGTCCCTTCAGAAGGCGCCCAACCTCCTCCAAGAAGTCCTCTTTGGACACTAAATCAAGGTTTTGACCTGTTCGCGGGCCGCCTCAACAACCTCTCTTCAGCCTTCCAACAGCCCTCGGAGACTGACCGACCTTAGCTCAACACCTGTCTGAGTGGCAACATGTCACTACGGACTCTTGGGTACTCTCCATTGTCCATCTTGGCTACGCCATCGAGTTTCAAGATATTCCGCCTCGAGGCGTTTACTACTCCACTCCGGCAAGCACAGCCCTCCTGGAAGAGATCCAGTCCCTGCTTCAGAAGGGAGCAATCGAACAGCTTCCGTCGAAAGCCAGCAGTACCGGCTTCTTCTCCCGGTACTTCACGGTACCGAAACCCAACGGTTCCCTTCGACCAATTCTCGACCTCAGAGGGGTGAACAAGTATATCCGCCCAAGAAGTTCAAAATGGTCACGCTGCCGTCAATATTGCCCTTTCTCCATCAAGGGGACTGGTTCGCCTCCATCGATCTCCGAGACGCATACTTCCACATCGCCATTCGCCCGCAGCACAGACGATACCTCCGCTTCGCAGTCGACGGTACCTGCTACCAGTACAAGGTGCTGCCGTTCGGACTCTCGACCGCCCCCAGGGTCTTCACCAAATGCATGGCCCCGGTGGTATCATTCCTGCGAACGAAGGGTGCCTCCGTTTACCCCTACCTCGACGATTGGCTGTTAGTGGTGTCCTGGAAACAAAGACTTTACCACGACATCCACATGACTTTGACACTCCTTACTCGTCTCAGGCTACAGGTCAACCCGAAGAAGTCTAACCTCGAGCCTGCGAGGACGTTGGACTTCATCGGTGCCACCCTGGACTCCGTGTCCACCAGGGCGTACCTGCCAGATACCCGGGCACAAACCTTCATTCACGCCGCTGTTCACGCATACGCGTCCTCTACCTTATCCGCGAGGAGAATCCAGAAACTGCTGGGCTACATGGCCTCGACAACCACAGTCACTTATCTCGCCAGACTGAGAGCAAGACCTCTACAGCACTGGTTCGTCCGCACGTTCGATCCCCTGCGGGACGAACAGAGCCTTCAACTGCAGCTGCAAGAGACAGTCCGCTCATCCCTGCGATGGTGGCACTCACGCAAAAACCTGTTGTCAGGAATGCCCTTCCGACAGCCAACACCAAGGGTGATGGTAACGACTGACGCCTTGCTCCAAGGATGGGGAGCTCATTGCGCCGACCTCAAAGTCCGCGACAGATGGAGCGGCGACGAGACGGCTCTCCACATCAACGCCCTCGAGCTGCTAGCCATCTTGAAAGCATCGCGAGCGTTCCGCCACGTTGTAGCCGGGTGCACAGTCCTGATCCTGACAGACAACATGACTGCTGTCTGTTATGTCAACAGACAAGGAGGGACTCATCCCACAACTCTATTGAACATCGCCCTCGACCTTTGGGGCTGGTGCGTTCGACTTCATATACATCCCGTAGCTGTTCACCTGGCCGGGCAGGAGAACACTACAGCAGACGCCCTCAGCAGGGACACTTCATCCCATCACGAATGGTCCCTCTCCAAAGAAGCGTTCAGCCTGATTCGAGGCCGCTGGGGCGAGCCATCGATCGACCTCTTCGTGACCAGGCAAAACGCGAAGTGCAACCGATTCTGTTCGAGAGCCGGCCACGATCCAGCCTCTATCGGGGACGCCTTCCAGTTTCCGTGGGACGGAGAACTCCTGTACGCGTTCCCGCCGTTCCCGCTGCTAGGCAGGACGATATCGAAGATCCTAGCCGACAGAGCCGACGCAATCCTGGTGGCCTCGTACTGGCCGAGACAGCATTGGTTCACACCCCTGTTCCGGGCTGTGCGAGGCGACCTACTCCAGTTACCACCGACACTGGGCTTGCTCTCCCACTCCAACGGCCGTGTACTCCATCCGGACCTGCCACGCCTGGCCCTCCATGCCTGGAGGATATCGCACTAGACGATCCCGTGCTCGGTAACGTCCTCATCGCGGCCAGGAAAGAGTCCACCCGTCGCAACTATCAATACAAATGGCGACGTTTTCTGACCTTCGCTGCAGAGAGGAGGGAGCCGGTATCGCCCGCCAGGCTCTCCACCGTCCTCCACTTCCTCTTTCACCTCCGACAGCAAGGCCTGGCCTTTCCATCCCTGAAGGTGTACCTCTCTGCGATCGTGGCATACCAACCGCCACGATCCTCGGCATCAGCCTTCTTCAGGGACGATACCGTAAAACGGTTCCTGAAGGGATTACAACACCTCTACCCACCGGTATCGCCGCTGCTACCGCCGTGGTCCCTGTCGTTGGTGCTCTCGCAGCTTACGAAGCCGCCCTTTGAACCGATGGCGACCTCGGATGACAGGCTGCTCACCTTGAAAACTGCCTTTCTCGTGGCTGTTACCTCAGCAAGACGAGCGGGTGAGATAACAGCTCTTTGAGTGGATGAGCCCTTCCTTGTCTTCCACAGGGACAAGGTGGTCCTCAGACCTGACATCTCGTTCCTGCCGAAGGTGGTGTCCAGTTTCCATCTCAACCAGGACATCACCCGGCCTGCCTTCTTCCCAGACCCGACGACACTGCTGGAGCGGTCCCTTCACTCTCTCGACGTGCGTCGGGCCCTTGCCTTCTACAAGGTCAAGACTGCTCCCTTCCGACAGACACCACATCTCTTCATATGCTACGGACGGCGTCAGAAGGGCCACAAGGTGTCCACCCAGCGCTTCTCCAAGTGGGTGGTACAGACTATACAGCTGGCGTACGAGCTCGCGAGGAAGCCTCCGCCGGCCCTTCTTCGAGCCCACTCCACCAGAGCTGTGGCAACTTCTGCGGCCCTCCTCCGAGGAGTAGACCTGCATGAACTCTGCCGTGTGGCGACCTGGTCCCAGCCATCGACCTTCGTCTGCCACTACAGGCTCGATTGCCGGTCGCGCAGAGATGCTCAGTTTGGACGTGAGGTGCTGGCTTCCGTGCTCAGGACCTGACCCGCCATCCAACCGGTAAGCTACACAGTCTCCTAATGTGTGAGGCACAGAGACCACGAAGAAGAAGAACAGGTTGCTTACCTGTAACTGTGGTTCTTCGAGTGGTCATCTGTGCCCTCACACATACCGCCCTTCCATCCCCTCTTTCTCAGGTCCCTGTAGGTTCTACGGCGGACGACAGAACTGAGGAGAGACCGTTGCTCAGCGGGAGGAGCATGCGCAGTACCGGCGTGGGGGAGGGGTTCCCACCAAGCTAACAAGCTCTAGAAGTTTCCGAACGCTATCGCGCAGGCGCAAAAGCTCCTAATGTGTGAGGGCACAGACGACCATTCGGAGAACCACAGTTACAGGTCAGCAACCTGTTCATTCATAGTATTTGGGGATCAACCACCCCCCGTTATCTGAGCATTTGAGTTGAGGCTCTGACACAAACTATTTGTTTAAAAAGAAGATCTTTCTTATAAAAAGCCTCATTGTTCACCCCTTTGGACTTCCTGGAAACGTATCTGCTTCTTCAATCATTTTTATAATTAAAATCTACACAGAATAAAAACAGAATAAAGCATACCAAAAAAAACACAAACAAACCCCAAACTATAGAGATTTACTACATAACCTACTAACAAGCTAAAATACCTAAATATGAAACAGACCAAGAAATACAAAAAAGAAAAAAAATATGACTTCCAACTATCTTTTTTGTAGTTTAATCTAAATCCTACAATCCCACCTCTCTTTACTAGATCTAGAAATTATACTTCATTTATTTATTTAACTTCATTTTTTTTAAAAAGCATGCATGCATGCAAAAGGGCATTTATCCATGTTATATGTTTAATAGTGTACATCTGCATATGTACATATGCGCAGATTCAAACATTTTGCCAAATCGTTCTTTTCCAATGTATTTATTTCTGTTTTAAGGACAGTCTCATCCCTGAATGACTACTTTGAAAACACCCCTCTGCATAATTTCTGTTTCAAAAGTAAGCGCTATTGACTCTAGTAGGACTTAGTTCCCAGGTAAAATCTCACAGGATTGCAGCTTACTCAACCAAGGGTGAGAAAGGGAAAGAGAAAGGGCAAAAGAGGGCAAAAACTATCTCAATTGAGACCCTCCCCACCAAGTTCTGGTTATCTTTGGCATGCTCCCTGCCCAACACACCTTCCCTTCTCTCTTGCCACCTGATTTCACACTGGAACCAGAGTCCAGTTGGTTAGAAACTATGGGTCTTTCTGCCCTACAGTGTTATGGTGCTATTATTCTACTTTCAACATCCTGTGGAATCCTGGGGTTTGCTGTTTAGGGAGGGCATTTACAGTTCTCCGCCAAAGAACTCTTTGGCCTCAGTACAATACAAACCCTAGAATTCTACAGGATTCCATCGTGAGCCACGCAGTGGCGGTCAAGTCGTGCAGGACTGCTTACAGCCTGTGGCAATGCAGAAGGTTTCCTAGTGCCCTAGTCTGCTTTTCTCCCCTCACTTTCTCCTCCTTTGCCTGGTTCTTGCTGCCTAGAGGTAGAGATGGGAGGAGGGATTACCCTTTTATATATTTTTTTTCAGTAAACAGTAGAACTGCCTTATTCAGTCCTGTGTAGATTAGCCCTTAAAATCAGCCAGTAGTATTAACTGTTAAAAATTTGGCGAATCAAAGTTGTCTTCATCAGCTAACCAAAGATCAAGAAAGAGGAGGCCAAGGTAAACTCTCTGGGGAGGAAGTGCTGCCACACACACAAAAAATCTCTGTTTCAAACATTCACCAGCCTCATTACTCTAGATAATATGCCACAATACAGGGTCTCAGATGATGAACATTTCAGGGAGGCTCTTATATGAGCTGTCAGTCTTTCAAATACACCCAGTTTGAACGTTCCATAGCACGATACAAGGCCAAAGTAGATCTTCTGTCAACTAGCCATACAGAGCCCCAAGCAATTTGACATTAGGAACTTATAAAGCAGTTTTACCTATGTGCACTGTATATGGACTACTGTCTGTGCCACTCTTGGTATTGGTGTTGGCACTAATCCATTCAAAAACATAGATCAGATCTCTGTAAGGCAAATAGGAATCTGCAAATTGGATGATGCTTCACATGATGTGTGAGCATGGAAGGCTGTTGAACCTAGATGATGACTCTGTGGCATAAAGTAACTATATGAGAATATAGCCCTGCTGGGACTAGCTGGCATTTTCCTCTTTGTTGATCAGGTGGGTAAAAGAAAGCACATCACAATTTCTTTTCTAGGCAAGTATGCTAGCTCTAATCCTCTCACCCAGCCCTTTCTGGTTGGTTCATAAATAGCTCAGTAATCATTTCAGGCATGTCCTTCAACTCACATGCAAGAAGAGGCACTCCTCGATGGATAAGGGGCCCTTGAATTGGCTTTCCCAGCTCCACGTTCACTCCCACAAACGCTGTTTGTGCACACACCACTCCAGAGCTCAAGCTAATCTCCAGTGCCAGCTGTTTCTTTTCTTCTTCCTTCTCCACAGCTCCCTCCAGTTCCTGCAACAGGGCATGAGCTGCCAGTCGATGAATAGGGAACCTGGGTAAACAAGGAGAGTTTGAAGCAAAGCTGATCTTTGCAAAATCTGTGGTCCTTGCCTCAGGCACTATAGAGAGTGCCAGCAACCCAAATACAGAAATCAAAGAGTCTTTACTGTGTTCACCTGTACATGCTTGTTACTGAGGCTGTGTTGGCAAAGAAGAGATACCTCTAATCTTCTCTGGAAGTTTCTAATCATGCTTTGCTTATGTCAGCAAAGCCTCCTTCTGTTAAAACAGAACTGAGGGCATCCATTTTGTATATATCCATGATAGATTCCTAGCAAAAAATTTTATAGGCTTCAGCAGTTTGTCACACCATCTCACACTGATATTAGATGAGTACAACCTGGATCTTCAGGCAGCCTGGAAGGCGCATTATTGGTTGTGAAGAATAGCCAAAAACCTAGACACCTTGAATGTGTAATTCAGCAGAGGCGAACCAATGACTCTCCAGATGTTACTGGACTACAGTTTCCAAAATCCCTGACCACTGACTGTGCTGTCCTTTTTTTTTTTTTAAATATATTTACCACTGACTGTGCTATCTGAGGCTAAGAGGAATTGTATTCTAGCAATATCTGATGGTCACAAGTTCTCCATCCTGGTCTTCATTGGGCCACTTTCTTTTCCCTATAGGAGTTGTGTTTAAAACAGCTTGCACCTGTTCAAACCTAAGCTAATGGATATCTTTATAATCAAGTGCATGTATTATCCATGGACCAACTTTAGCACATATTTAATACAGTTGAAAACTAGATTTGCAAATATTTTCAATCTCAGCAATAACAACAGATGCTGCTAATACTAGTATGAAATGTCACTGATGAATTGTTTAGGTTACCAGTAATAAAGTGGTATGAAGGAAGAGTTCTAATCTTCAGGATTAATTTCTGAAGTGCCACAAGGCCAAGAAGGGAAACATACTGTAGATATTGCTGCTTCACCTATTCCTTTTTTAGATATAATTTTTTTATTATGTATCAACAGCAATAACAAAGCAATACTGTCATGCAGGTTGCACTTTTGTGGATTTCATTATTCATGGATTATTTACTGTTATCTCTGCTGCTTCCCTATGCCATTTTCAATAGGGACTGCAAGCCTTGTGAGACTGAGAAACTGCGAATGAGGTTTGTAAGTCCCTATCAAAAATCGTGTGGGGCAGCATTGGAGACGGCAGTAAGCCCCCTCCCGCCAGCCCCTTCTGCCTTGTGAAGGAACCCTGATGCCTCAAAGGAATCCATGGTGGGTTGAATATGGTGATCATACTTTTTTTGTTTGTTACTATGCTTTGGGAGGGCTTAGAATTATTCAGTTTTTTCACTTTCACAGGAGTCCTGTGCCCCTAACCCTAGCAAATATGAAGGGATGACTGTATAACAAAATGAGTTTGTGTCTATAAATACATATACTGTCATACATGTATGTTTATATTCATTACAAATCTAATAAAAACCTGTAATGAAATAATCCATTTTCAAATGGTGTAATATCTATTTCACTTCCTGCCTTCCCTTCATTCGATATAACAAGTATATTTAATAATATCGTACTCCTACACCTTCTATACATTTTACATCATGACCTTTCCTGCTATATGCTGCTTTCCCTATTCTTACAGCCAACTTAGACAATATATGAAAGATGTAAGTGTACTGAGTATATAATTTTTTTGTCTGCAAAAAAACATCAGCCATGATTGAGATTGAATCACAGAACTGAATGGGGATTTAATCTTTTCCTCCTGCATTGAGGTCCTGAGGAAAACTGTCCTGAGGAGGGAAGCTGCCACTTCCACAAAAAGGAGCTGCCTTCCCTTCAAGGAAGAGCAGCTTGGAATGTGGGTAGTCTTCCGCTGGGGTTGTGTTGTGGGAATAAATAGGGAACTCAACTGACGTCCCTCTAGCTACTACTAAAAAGCAAAAAATGTTTCCATGAAAGGCAGTCACCAACTGCATATTGTCCAGGTTGGCCTTTATTTCCTCCTCAATCTTGCCATCAACCACAAACAGAATTTCCAGACATCCTATTTCTAATCCAAGTGCCTTGATGGAGGCAGGACTCTTGGGCTGACCTACCTGTCACTCTCTTCAGCTTGAAGTGGGAACTTCATTGTCTCCTTGAAGGTCTCATCTTGGAAGGTGTACTGAAGAACAACAGCCCCCTCTGTAGAGCCTGGAGTCTGGGGAAGAACAAGTATCAGAGTAGAAAATGAGAAGGAGGAGAAAAAGTCCAGCCAAGGAGGAGTGCCTTGTGGAAATGTACATTCCAGTGAATCAAGGACTCCAATGTATGCGTTCCATGCATAGGACTGTTGAGAATAGAAATCTCTTGGGGAGGGGAGGGGCTTGGAATCATTTCCCAGTTAGGAGCTACTTGCCTGTTTCTGCCCACAGATCTGGGCATAGATGAGGCAGCGATGCCCTGGAAAAACGACCTGAGGGCCTGAGCCAACAAGCACAGCCTTAAGACCAGAAGGCAAGTCCCAACTCAAAGAGATCCCTGTCACTGCTGGCTGAAGGGCCTTCTTCAAAGACTGTAGTGCCTGCAAGAAGACAGCCCACCTTATGTTAGAATGGGAAAGTACCAGTCCTCTACTGCAAAATTAAAAAAAAAAAGGAAACATAATAATTTTTTTTAAAAAATAGATCACACTGCTAGTTCATTTGGAAATCAGATTCTGACTGAAAATTTGTGGTTACTAAATTGTGATTAATGACAAGTTCACATGTGGAACTAAGTTTAAAAAAGGAATAATGAAAGGGAGTGATTTGGACGCAATATGGAAGATATTTATGGAAAAGGTGTTAGCAAAAGAGGAAGGTGTTACACCTCGACAAGAAGAGTTACAATTTTGGAAGGTGGAATAATATGGGGTATAATAAGCTCTGAGGATGGGGTACACTTAGTTATAGTGATAGGTTTAATTTAGGGTTAATTAGGTGAAAAAATAGTATATTGGTATGTAAGGTAATAAGAGTAATTAGGTAATGATAGTTATGGTTTAGGATAGAAATAAGAATGAAATTATGAATATTATATTTTGAAAAAGATAGAAATAAAAATGAAGTTATTAATATTACATTTTGAAAATGTTAATCATGGGTATAATCAACAACTGGAATAATGAGAATGAGACTTAGATATATATAATCAAAAATATATCACCAGTATGATTTATAACATACTGTATAAGTAATACTATGTATAAGAAATTTGAAGAGAAATAGAAACGTAAGCATTTTTTTTCCTTTTCCTTCATTTCATGTTTGTTATGTTATCTTTTTGTTTGTTTGTTTTTTACAATAAAAAATTAAAAAAGTAAATGGTTGCTACCATCCAGGCAAGTGATATTCAAGTTTCTTCTTCTAGCTGCAGAATTACAGCTGGATAACGCTCAGGGGCCTGCTGCCTTTCTGCAGCCAATAAATGGCCATGGTAGCATGGTCCTGAACTTGAAAGCTACCTTCTAGAGAGAGCATTTTGCCCTAACTGTGTGACGCAAGATCCTGTCCTAGATAGGAGGGACACATTAATAAATGTTGCATTGGCACATGCCAAGGAAACCAGGAGGTCTTATGGAAAAATAAAATTGAGTAATACTTTTGGTATTACTGGCTGCACAGTCCACAAAAATGACAGGAGAAGATTGAATCAAGGAGCCCTTCTTGATGCCCTAGCTCTTGTATTCAAGATATCACGATGGAAAAGAAAAAAAAGAGAGAGAGAGGACAGCAATTTAGGTTTCATGCTTTCCCACTTAAAACAATGCACTTTTCTGTTGATAGGGACCTGGGATCCTAACCTCCTGTACATTTCCAGAGATGAGGAGAAACCTCTTCAGTCACCAAGGACTCAAGCTAAAGGAGTGAGCAGAACTGGAAAGCAGAGCTCCTCCATCCTCACCTTAGCCTGCATGCGCTCCTTATCTGTTATGAACTCTGCACTGCCACCGCCTGCTCGAGCCATGCCTTTGATGAGGGCAGTGGAGGCCCCTTCTCCAATCCCAAAGGAGAAGCACCTGTTGTAAAGAAGAAGCTGGATTGTAAAAGCAGATGCAGGATGGGACATGGAGGGCAAAAAGATGAACCTGCATGCTCAGGTCTTACCTGTGGGAGCTTCTGTGACGAGAAACTTCAGCAATCACCTTCTCTGTGTTACTCACCTCTCCATCAGTGAACACAAACAGCTGGTGGGGGGAGAGAGAGAGGTGAGATCAAAGCCTTTCTAAGCCCTATGATGACCTGCTAACACACAGCTGGATGCTTTAGAACAGGGTGATTCTGGAGCTAATTTAAAGATCTGTCCCCCGCCCCCGATACCACCAATGCAGTTAAATTGGTATAAAAGTGTATAATGTGGAAGAGACTTAAATCCTATTTGTCAATCTCAACATGAGTAGACCCAAAAAATCAATTGTTGAATCATGAGTCAAAATGCAGGTAAACCCTACTGAGCACTGACAATAGGATTCAGGCTTAAGAGTCCTATGAAGTAATTAATTAATTAAGATATTTCTATAGCATGGTGTAGTGGTTCGAGCATTGGACGATGACCTTGGAGACCTGAATTTGATTCCCTGGTTGGCCGTGGAAACCCAGTGAGTGACTTTGGGTATGCCACACACTCTTAGTCCCAGAAAAGCTTGTGATAGGTTTGCCTTAGGGTCAACATAATTTGGAAACAACTTGAAGGCGCAAAACAAAAACAACAATCATTTCTTTATCACCTCCCAGTCCACATGGGCCCCTGAGACAATAAATAAATAAATAAAAGCAATAAAAACAGCACAAAGCTAAAACATTTTAAAAATACAACTAAAATATTATTTAAAACTTTCAAAAGCAGTCTAAAAACAATCCTAAAATAAATTTTTAAAACCATTGCAATTTCAAACATTAAAGGTCCTGTGGAACAGCAATGGTTTTTTGCCTTTTTTTTCCTGCTTGCCAGAAGCTCAAAAAATGGATTCCTAAGTCTCCTAAAAGAGATATAGGGATTCTTAAACACTGGAACTGTAGTTTGATGACACTCAGCAAAGACAACATATGTGACAGTGTTTCTTTTTCACATTGGGCATACTGTGGCTCAATACACAATGGAACAGTTGCTCCCAGAGCTTGTGATATACCTGACGTGGATGGTCTTCCCGTGTAGGCAACTTGTAAATGGCCTTCAAAGGCTGCAGGATCTCTGTCCCCCCTAAATCAGCTTCCAGTTTCTTAAGGCGTTCCAAGGACTCTGACATGGTCTGCTGGGAGTACTCTACACTCTGCCTGTAAAGGGTAACAGAGGGTCAAGAATGTAGAGCTCTCTATTTCTTCAAGCAAATCTATGTCCTTTACCTTGCTCCTTCTTAGCTCTACCATCCCAGACTAACCCATTACATACCTAACTCCTTCAAGTTCCCTGCCAACTTATGGTGACCCCATGAATTTCATAGGGTTTTCTTAGGCAAGGAATACTTAGAAGTGATTTTGCAAGTTCCTTCCTAGGAAATACAGCCAGTAGCATCTGCTATTCATTGGTGGTCTGCCATCCAAGTACTAACCAGTGCTGACCCTGCTTAGCTTTCAAAATCATCTGGGGTCTGGTGCCTTTAGGGTATTTTAGGGCCTACTCATTTAACCACTATCATCAGACAACACAAACCATTCATTTACTCTTGAATTCACAACCCAATCCCTTATGCACTCAGATGCATACTTGTTGCCAATACTGTGTTAAGTGCTAAACGGAACAAAAGTGGGGTAAGCACAGACGTGGTAAGAGAAAAAATAGGGGAGTAAATGTTGGGTAAGAACATCTGCAATGGCCTTTTATGTGCCTTGCATAAAGAAGAGGAAGAGAAGGGAGCAATGAAACAAGTAGGCAGTGCAAGGTCTCTTCCTGGGCTCTCAACTGAAAACTTCTTCAGGTTTCTTTTCAATATCTTGGATAAGCCTTTCAATGCTTTTTCATATTTGTTTTGTCAAAGCTCTGGCTGTGTCACAGCCTTCCTTCCTTTTCTCCATTAGTACAGGGAAATGACACAGAGCAGGAAGCTGGAGAAACAAGGAGCCAACATGGTTTGATATGATGTATATGCCATTCTCATACTCACGGGTAGAAGGAATCATAACTGGACCCAAAGCCATAGATGTTAAAGTAACACCCCAGTGGTAGACTCTTTAGCAGAAGGATCAGGGTTTCCTGAAATGGAGGAGAAACAATCACCCTCAGTACCCTAGTTTATTATTTTAGGTCTTGTCAACATTTCAGGGCCTCAGCCTTCAACCCCTCTTCTTCCACAGATAATTCCCTCAGAATTTTGCTGCTTGAAGTACAGGACAGAAGCTGGTTGGGCTGGCCACTGTTATCACACATTAGCACTGGTAATGGGACAGTGTCTTCTACCATACCTAACGGCTGCAAGAATGGCTTGTGAAGAATTCTACCACTCATCCCAATATCAGTTATTTAAAGCAGTTGCTTCACCTTGCCTAACTGTAGGGCTAACACTACTTTGAATTTCTTCTGTCTCTGCAGGTCTGAACCAACAGGGATGGCCAAAGTGTAGCTGGTAAGTCGCATGCAACCCCAACTTCTTTTTAGATGCTCCAGATCCCATGGGACACCTCCCAAAGATTGAAACTAAATAATCCATAGGTCACACCATTTGGCAGTCAGACCTGATTTACAGCCTGCAAGCCCCACAAAAATAAAATAAAATAAAATAAAAACCAGCAAAGAAGGCAAAAAAATTGATTAAAACTGAGAAGTGTGCTTTGGTGACTTCCAGTCTTCTGAAACTGCATTGGTGGGCCTTTGAGGGGCACAGGACCATGCTGGGGGCACAAAGGTGAAAACTGGCAATTGCCCACCTCTGAAGCAAGGCAAGACATCTCAGGTAGCTATTATTAAGGCATGCCAGCACATTGTTGGAGGAGAGAGCGGCATGTGCCATAGAGCTTGTCCTGCTAAGCAAGTCTGTTTCCCTCAGGTGCAGTACAAGAAACTATCCCATAACTGGGGCTGACGTAAAAGCCAATTGGCAGCTTGCTAGGCTTCTGTGACTAGAAGAGGTGGCATCTTGTCCTTTGCCTCAGATGACAAAATGTCTTGGGCTCTCCATGTTCCTCTGTATGCTCAGCCTGCTTGTTCCATCACCCTTCCTCATTCAAAGGCACTGACTTATTCTATTCGTGCATGCATCTACCCACAGGGTACCTTGGCACTCTGGATGCGTGATCCATCATCCATGCTGCCGGAGCGATCCAGCAGGAAAATGAATTCTCCAGCATCATTTGGGATAAGTTTTGGAGCCTGAAGTCTGGGGTACAGGGTAAGCAGAAGTGCTGGGTCTCCCATCAGTGAGCCTGGGGGTGGGAAAAGGAAAAAAGATTGCAGTGGCATTTTCATCCACGATGCATTCCACCTTTCAGTAGCTCCTGCATTTTGTTCTCAGTCTTATCCCCAGGCTTTGCTTACCAGGGACAGACCCAGGTTTTCCTGTTTCTAGGAGGGCACTGGGCTTGTGAACATCATTGTAATAAATCAGCAACTCCACATCTTGATTGAATCTGTGCCCTTCAGCCAAGGAGACCTTTGGGAATAGAAAATAAAAAGAAGCCAATGTTGAGATTCTGCTTCCAAGAAGAATTTAAGCCTCACCTGTTAGTTTGTGGAAGGTTGAATTCACTCATTCCTATATTCTGTGCCCCAAGAACATAGTTATTATAACAACAGGAAAATATATCAATTTTAAACAATGAAGTCTCCTTCTGAGCAGATATGGAGACAACTAATTTCTGTGTCTTCTTAGGATTTACTGCTCATGCACCCTCATCTTCCTTCCAAGTAACTTTCAGTTCACCTTTCATCTGTGAATTGGATCTGATATGGCCATTTTCTAAAGATATCCACAAGGAATAGTGCACATTACACATGTCTTCATATCAATATCAACATGCTGGCCCAACAGTACATGGGAGAGAGCCAATGTAATGTAGTGGTTTTAGCATTGGACTGTGATTCTGGAGAGCAGGGTTCAATTGCCCATTCAGCCATGGAAACTCACTGGGTGGCCTTGGCCAAGTCACACTCTCTGGGTCCTGGAAAACCCCATTATAGGTTCACCTTAGGGTTGCTTTAAGTTGGAAAGAACTGAAAGACACACAACAAGACAACAGCAACAACAGATGAATCATGTTGTCCTCAGCCCTGTTGAAAGGTATCATGGGCAGACAGAGAATGTGCAAATGGCTCCCAGGAGGTGCAGGACAGAGCAAAGGAAAACAATGTTAAAAAACCAACCACATTTAGGGCAATATGATAAGAATGAAAGAAAACTAGAACCCTGGGAAAAGATGACGCAAAGAACCCATCAACAGTTTCTTCCTATTTTTTTTTAGGAAGAGCTTTTGACCCCATTAGTTCTATCTCAAAGACTATTCATTCAGAAAAATCACAAGGCAGTAGCATATCATTTCAGGGAGGTGGTCACTTTTAGAATATTCATTCAGGCTGGCAAAAACAAAAGGTGTCTCATCATACTAAAAGCAAGCAAAGCAATACTAGGAGTAAGTTAGATTCTTTCCACCCACAAAATGCTAAGGCAGACCAGCACACGAAGAGTGAAAACAGCACTCTTCAAAGCTTCAAAACTGATGCTCTGCAAAACTGTGCGGTCATGTTTAGATCTCCACCAATAGCAACATTTTATGATGAAATAAGGAAATGTATGGATTTTCCAGCAGAGCAGGGATTAAAAACAACACTTCCTTGTTCAGATATAGCTACCAATTCCATTTCTTCTGCACATCAGTAGCCCTACCTGGGCAGCTGTATGGTCTTCTGTTACATAGCGCAGGGGCTCAAGAGTGCATTTCGATTCCACACGGTTGATGCCATAGGGGGACTTCATAGTGGCACTGAGGCTGAGTGTGTAGGGAAGCTGATCCTTGGGCACTCGGGGTATATTTGTGGTGGCAGTTTTCTCTTCCGAGTCTGCAGAAAGAAGCATGGGTAAGACTGCTGTTATAGGCCACTGTGGGGAAGCCTGCCCACCCACGCAAAAATCAACCTAAGTCTCTGTGGAGGCAGATGTAGGCCTAACAATCTGATCTGAACTATGGCTGCTTCTTTATATTTCTTTCCTCAAGAGGCTGCCACATGGGGAGTAAGGAAGACACAAATCTTCGGTCATTAAGAGACAGGGTAGAAGGGAGTCTGGTTCAGGGGGCTCAGTGGTGTCTAGGTATACAGAAGCTTGGGTTAGGATTTGGCATTGCAGCAAGAGGCGCATGGCAGAAAATTACTTTTGTGAGGGGAACTATGGGGGCCAATTTTGTATATTAGGTGGTGGGCTCTTACCATGAGGTACATAACGTGGGTTGAGGACAGCAGGCAGGACAAAGCGGATGGCCCCATCAGGCTCCGGAACTAGTGCCTGAACATAGCGCAACTTCAGTATGGCCTCCCCATCTGGAGGAAGGTTCCCCAGAACACAGGTAAAAACATCTCTGGTGTTTTCTTCTCTTTCAAGCAGGAAAGCCTCACGGCCTTCAGTCAGGGCATCCTCATACTCCTGCTGTGCCTGTAATGGAGAAGGGAATTAGTTATAAAGCAGACAAGCAGAAGCTTAAAAAGAAAATGCAGTTGCCTAGTAGGTTCTTTTCCATTAACAGATTCTATTTTTGGCACACCTTCTTCTTTTCTCGGATCTGGGCCTCGATCCGTGTCCCTGCAATCAGTCCCTCAAAGGCATATACAGCAGCCTCTTCATCCATGGGGAAGACAAATCGGACCTCCACGGGGTTCTTCTCTTCATTCTGGTACCGAAGTTCAGATGCGACATCAGCCACAAAGCCTTGGATCAACACATCCACTGAAATGCTTCTCAAGGGCACTGGAATATAGAAAGAAGAAAGAAGAGGTGATTTCAAGACCTTGTCTCCTCCAGCTAAGTAATGAACACGAACTAGTCAGTTCTTTGTTCAGGGTGCTGCTGTTGGGGGCCTTCAAGATGTTTCCTCAAACCACTATATCACACTGAATGGCTTAGGGGAAAACCCACTTCCAACAGGCCTACTACTAGCTGGCTTGCTACTAGGTTGACCTTGTAGCTTAACATTGTGATACCTTACTTTGTGAGCATGGAAGCTCCATTGATAGTATTAGAAGAGTTCCCCCCTCCACTTTCTGTTTTCCTGTCCTCTCAAGTATTCCAAAGTAAATTCCTAGTGAAAACTGACAGCTCAAGTCAGGTGGGAAGTGACTTCATCCAAGGCACGCTAAATATTTATGTGTTTACATCCTGTCCTTCCTCACAAAGAGCCCAGGGAGGCTAACAACTTACATAAAACACTATCTGACACAAAAATATTATTTTAAAAAAACCTCTAAAAAAGTGATAAATAATAAGATATAATCAGACTAATGTAGAGTGTGCCAATCTTGCAAAGGCTTTCAATGAAGAAACGTGTTTTTAGCTGGAGTCTAAATGTGCCACTAAATGGTCTTCCTTTCCTTTTAAATAATTGTCGCTATTTGTTGCAAAGTAAATCCAACCAAAACAGTCTTGAAAAGTTACTTTTTGGGACTACAATTCCCAGAACCCCCATCAGCATGACTATTGCCTGGGGGATTTGGGGAGCTGTAGTCCAAAAAAATCCCCCCCCAAACTCTGAATTGGCCTAGATAAAAACTAAACCTTCTTTTCCCTCCAGGCTTTCCTCACAGCTTTCAATAGTGATTACCTTTTGTTTTTAATTTTGTTTTTAATAATTAATGTGTTTTAGGGGGATAGAAGGGTTGGTGGGTGGGGAGGATGGGGTACATTTTAATGTTTTAATGTATTTATATATTCCTGTAATGCCGCCGCGATCCACTGGGAGAGGTGGGATAAAAATAAATATTATTATTATTATTATTATTATTATTATTATTATTATTACCTCATCAGCTCTAAATTACCTACAGAACTCCACTATCCCAACCATTTCTTCGGGAAAGTAGGTCAATCACAGGGAAGTTCTGCCACCCCCGCACAGCCAATCAAAACAGTCTATCATCCTCCATCTTGCTTTGAAAATGACAGACACGTATTATCAGTTGAACAGAAGGTTATTAGACCCAAACTTTATTAAACAGACACCCTGCAATTCGCCTGACATCCCTATTAGAAGTTGGCACACCACAGATTTATGTTTTTGGAAGTTGACCTTCCTTAAAAATTTCTGCTGTATGCATTGTGCAATTTGCAGTTCAGACAACACTCACTCCACAGCAAGGTGACTCACCTGGCTCCTGATGGTTTGTGAGAAGGCCACAGGCAGGCATGACTGACAATTACCTTAGCACAGGAGGCACTGGTTTAATGGCACACACGCCAACTGTGGAAGTAAGAATGAACGTCTGCTTTTATTTTTGTTTACAGGAATGGAAAGAGTTAATAGAAGTGAATTTGCATAATTTTCCATCTGCCTCCATCCATTGCATTCCCCAACCCAAATACTCTGTCATGTACTGGATAACTCACACTCCACAAAACTCACTCTGAGGTAGACAGCAGTTTGTTCCATGGATAAGCATGAGCAACACAGCACACTTCATCAGAAGTTGCCGAAACTGAAGGATAGATACAGCAAACATCTTTTGCAGGTTATTAATACAAGTTTGAGTGTGTAAAGCATTCATTCATCAAAGTCATAAATCCCTTCATGTGTCTATCCCCCCCTTTACTTTCCCAGGCTGGTGCCTTCCATTGAATCACAAATCCTTGACCAAGGTGATCTGTTTGCATACTTTTCAATCCTTATCTCCACACCACTCTGTTCTCATAACATCCTAGCTCCACCACTCTTAACTTTTGTTTTCCCAGCCTGTTCCCTCTTGTCCCCTTCATGAAACACAATGGCCCTTTCTGAAGTAGCCTCCTATCCCAGCACAGGGATGGGAGAGGAGCAGGACCGCGATGACACTATTGCATGACGTCGTCACGTTCCTGCTTCTCTCTTGTCCCCAGGTGGTACGATCATGGATTAAATCACTGACAGATTTTCTCCATCAACGACCCATGACTGCGCCACCATCCCACACTTACCTGTCCTGCAGAAGCCTCGGAAGCACAATGGCAGTACTTCCTGCACCAGCACAGCCTAGGAAAGTACTCAGCTACACTGCAGAAGGAAGCAGCGTGTCCATCATGCTTCCTTCTGCAGGGAGCCAGTCTTGTATGGAGGGGAGCGCTCCTGTTGTACTCCCTTCCCGGCAGAGCTGCCGCAGGGATCTCTACCAGAAGACCATGCAAGAAGGTAGGGTGTGGAAAGGGTGAATGTAACAGCAAGTGGCCTTTTGAATATACTGTAGCAGCCATTAGCAATACTTAAGCCTGGATACATAGTAGTGCCTTTCAGCAAAGGTTACATAAATGAGAGCAGTTAGCAAGGAATACACATCCATAGCAAGGACTACATATTCAGCAGGTTAGTATTTTCCATAACAGGGAAGCTTAGTGACCTGACACAATCTCTCTCCCGCTGATGAGTACTTGAAAATGCTCTTCAACTTCTATGCATGTCCAATTTACCTAGTTTAATTGATACAGTTACGTACTTTCATTTTGACAACAATCAATTAACAGTATATGTTTCTATCTATACTTGTTTTAATTTTTGTAAATTACTTTGAATCTCAGTTTTGAGAAAAAGGCAAAATATAAGTGAATGAACAAGCAAACAAACATGAACAGAGTCACACTAAATCACACCAAGGATAACCATGATCTGATCATCATCTGGTCCAGCATACTGTTCACCCAATGTCCAACCATGGTTTGTGCTAACCTCAGCACCAGGAACTCACACTATGGTTTGAACCCAAGGAAATAATGATTGAACACTTCTTGATTACTGTCATTTTCCATCTGGTCAGTATTAGTTTCCTAAACACAGGTGCTCACTCCAATTTCTAGGTTGTAACACTAAGTAATGGGAAGTAACAGCCATGAATGTGACTATTTCCATACTACACTGTCATAGTGCTATTATCCTACTTTCAACATCCTGTGGAATTCTGGGGTTTGTAGTTTACTGAGGCCAAAGAGATCTCTGGATGAGAATTCTAAATACCCCTCTCTATAAACTGCAAACCCCAGGATTCCATAGGATGTTGAAAGTGGAATCATAGTACTATAACATGTAGTGTGGAAATGGCCTGTATTTTGTGAATCTGGATATCCCCTGAAACAATTCAAGAAGGATATTGACAAGCTGGAACATGTCCAGAGGAGGGTGACCAAAATAGGGAAGGATCTGGAAGCCATGTCGGAGGAACGGCTTAGGGAGCTGTGTTTGTTTAGTCTGCAGAAAAGAAGGTTAAGAGTGGACATATAGCCATGTTTAAATATTTGAAGGGATGTCATATCGAAGAGAGAGTGGGCTTGTTTTCTGCTGCTCCGGAGATTAGGGCAAGGAGCAATGGATTCAAACTACAGGTAAAGAGATTCCTCTTAAACCTCAGGAAGAACTTCCTGATGGTCAAAGCCGTTCGGCAGTGGAATATGCTGCCTCGGAGTGTGGTGGAGTCTCCTTCTTTGGAGGTTTTTAAGCAGAGGCTGGATGGCCATCTGTTGGGAGTGCTGTGAGGTGTGTTCCTGCATAGCAGGGGGTTGGACTGGGTAGCCTTGTGGTCTCTTGCAACTCTATGATTCTATGATTCTATTAACAGAGGCAAGCACACGGTAGTTTGCAAACCCAGCTTCACATAACTGTGTGATATTGCATGCCTGTCAACTTTCCACAGATGTAAACTGGGACATGTGTGGCTAAGCAAAATGGTGTATGGTGAAGATGGCAAAAATTATTAATGAGAAAGAACATACAAGTGAGGAGAGGGTGCAGCAGTTTGCTTTTGCCTAAGCCAACAGGCTAAGGCGTAAGATTCTGCTCCCCATCTCTTTTCCTTGCTGAGTTGAGACCAACCTAATTTTGCAATTTGAGCTCAACTGGAACCGAAGTAGCTAAGGATGAAGAAGGAAAACAGAAGATGTGAGAAACGGGGGCCATTTTAAAAGTAACTGAAAAAAGTGGGATGACAGGGGATTAATTGGTTACCCTCTCTGCCAAACTGTAGGGTATGTTATTATGGGTAGCCCCCGTCCAACAAAAGGTGGGTTTTAAACTGGCACAGGTTCTGACCCAAAACTCAGGGCCTTTCTGTGCTATGTTGTTACAGTGCTATTATTTCACTTTCAACATCCCATGGAATCCTGGGGTTTGCAGTTTAGGGAGAGGCATTTAGAATTCTCAGCCAAAGAGCTCTTTGGCCTCAGTAAGCTACAAACCCCAGAATTCCACAGGATGCTGAAAGTAGAATAATAGCACTATAACAATCTAATGTGGAAAGGCCCTCAAAGTATGGGTTAATGGGAAGAAGGCAGCCTTTGAAAACGGGAAGCATCTATGCGTGCAAAGAGTGTGGTTGGCGCAGGGGCAAAATGTTTTCTCCTTTCAGCACTGAACAGCTGGGGCTGGGATTCCCCAGATCACCTGACTTCCCAGCAGAGTTGATCCCTGGGTGCCTCTGATCATCAGAAATTAAAGAAGGGGGAGGGAAAGAGCCCAGTAATGCTACTGATCTAGAGGGACAGAACTGCAGGGAGGGAAGGATTAATTGCTGCCCACTTTGCGGGGGAGGGAGAGTTAGGGAACAGTCCCCCACCACAAATAGAAACTACACTGGGCGATTGTGCACCGAAGAAAAGAGACACGGGGCTATTTCTGCACTAGCCACAGTGCTATTGTTCCACTTTCAACATCATCTGAAATGCTGGGGTTTGCAGTTTAGGGAGGGACCAAACTGCAAACCCCAGGATTCCTTACGATGTTGAAAGTTAAGTAACAGCACTATGGCCTTTTCCGCACTAGCCTGTTATAGCGCGATGATTCCACTTGCAACATCCTCTGGAATCCTGGGGTTTGCGGTTTCGGGAGGGGCCGGCTGGCCCCTCCCGAAACCGCAAACCCCAGGATTCCAGAGGATGTTGCAAGTGGAATCATCGCGCTATAACAGGCTAGTGCGGAAAAGGCCAGGCTAGTGAGGAAATGGGCAGGATCGGCCTAACAGTGTCGGGCGGAGTGGCTTCTCCAAGGGGATGAGCCAGGTATAGTGGGCGTGGGGGGTGGGAATCAGTTCCAAAACAGACTGGAAGGTGCAGACCATGGGATCAAGTCTGGACTCGATCCAGCAGAAGGAGGGCATTCTCTGGGTCGGAGCTTTCCCTACCTGGCGGGGTCCGGCTGCGTTTCTTGCTCTTCGGAAAGCGAAAGCGAAGCGTTCGATGCTGCAAAAGCGAGACGGGAAGCACACCCCTTTTCCGCGTTGGCCCTGCCCTCCCTCTTCCTGGCCCCTGGCCAGGGAGCGTCAGCAAATTCCGCAGCGGGCACATGTTCCCTGGCCGACCGACACCGAGGGCTGTTTGTCTGCGGGGGGGGGGGAGACTGGTGGGAGGGAGCCATCGGGGGAGGCCGGAGAGGCGAGAGAGTGTCCACGCACTTGATGCGGGGGATCAGTGCCTGCAGAAGCCCCAAAAGCTCAAAAACATTGCGGAGTATGGCGCAAAGAGAAAGAAACCCCTAATCTGCAAGGCGAGGGGAATGCAGAGTGTGGCCATTTCCGCACTAGGCTGTTATAGCGCTATTATTCCACTTTCAACGTCCTATGGAATCCTGAGGTTATCGAACAGTCTAGCGTGGAAATGGCCTGTATCTCTGTATACCTAGGCAGGCATCTGTTTGGGGGAGCCCATGTTGCTTCTCATCCTAGGATCTGTGTGTGTGTGTGTGTGTGTTTTAATGCTTATACTTTGAAAGGATGCCATGTAGAGGAAGGAGAGGGCTTGTTTTCTGCTGCTCCAGAGACCAGGACAAGGAGCAATGGGTTCAAGCTGCAGGAAAGGAGATTCCACCTGAACCTCAGGAAGAACTTCCTGACAGTCAGGGCTGTCCGGCAGTGGAATATGCTGCCTTGGAGTGTAGTGGAGGCTCCTTCGTTGGAGGTTTTTAAGCAGAGGCTTGATGGTCATCTGTCGGGAGTGCTCTGAGGGTGTTCCTGCATGGCAGGGGGTTGGGCTGGATGGCCCCTGGGGTCTCTTCCAACTCTACATTTCTATGATTCTATCCCATAGCCTGAATTCACCATCACCAGCTTCTTCGCTTTCTAACTAACTGAGCTACACATATTCCCAAACAGCCTAAAAGGCATCCCATCCCCTCTGATCTTGGAAGCTAAGCAAGGGAAGCCCTGGTTAGCACTTGGATGGGAAACCTCCAATGAATATCACCAGCTGCAAGCTATAATTCAGAGGCAGGAACTAGCAAAGCCAATCTGTGAGTATTGCTTGCCTAAGAAAACCCTATGAAATTCATGGGCTTGTCATAAGCCCGCAGGTGACTTGAAAGGACACACACACACCAGTCTAAACATCCACTGAAAAGGAGGTGTCAGGCCTATTAAATTCTAGAGAGGCTGCTGCAAAAATTTGTAAAATAATAATAATAATAATAAATGAGAAGCCATTGGAACAGTGCTTAAGTGTGAGTGTTATTACAATGTATGTATATACTGTACATACACACATGTACCGGTACATGCAATTAACAAAGTAGAAGTATTCCAAGGCATTACTTCTTTAGCAGAAAATTTGGTACCAGAGTCAGACGTAACATGGAAAGAATAAAGACAGGTTCCTGTACTGTAAAAGAGAATATCAGTTCAATGCGTCTCAGCAGACTTCTTGCCCATAACTAGCAACATGCAAATATGAAATGAAACAATCAGGTGTGATAAGCCTTGTATTGCTCAACAAAAACATTGCGAACCTTCTGGAGACTACTTGAAAGCTTCTTCCCAGATCATCCAGGGATAATTTTTTATTTCTTTCATCAGCCTCCCCCTTTCTTAGGATTTCCATTTTGGTGTCCAAACTGATCGATATTTTTTAAAAAACATGTAGGGAGTAGTTGGTAAGGCAAGCTTATCTGCTTCCCCCTTTCTTGCTGTTTTGCTGTTCATGCATGTTCAATAAGGGATTCTTGAGGCAGCTCCTGTTTACCTGGCTTGTCATAGTCAGAAGTGCTATATTAGACTTAGACTTAGGGAATGGATTTTGAGGGAAGCATATGAAGGCAAGAGAGCCAGTGTAGTGTAGCGGTTTGAATGTTGGATTGCCACCCTGCGGACCATGGTTTGATTCCCTTCTGGGCCGTGTAAACCCGATGGGTGACCTTCAGTACATCACACACTCTCAGATCCAGAAAACTCAATGATAGCATTGCCTTAGGGTGCCCATAAGTTGGGAATGACTTGAAGGACCACCACCACCACAATTTGTATCACACTCATAGACTTAAAGGGAACAACAAAATCTTCTCTTTCTTTCAGTTCACATAGATCTCCCTGTCTACTTGCCTAATGGTAATTCCCACCCACCTAAAATGATCAGCAGCTGTCCGTAAGCCAGAGTCAAATGTACTGAGTTGTTCATTTAAACAGTACTTTTGAAACAAGTAGGTGAGTCAAAAGCTGGTCTGGTGACAATCTACAGTGGGAACAACCTCCAACAATATGAGATTGGTCTCAGATGAATACTGGGCCACATGTAAAGACAGCCATGAACGGCTTTGAGAATTACGAAGACTGATGTAGAATGTGGCATGCCTGACTGCCGAGCTGAACCACAAACCCGGAGCAGACACTACAAGCGCTAAGTCTGTGCCTGGGCTAGAGATGACCAAACTGTCACAAAGGGCCTTGTAGTACCCCTGTAAGATTCTACTTCCTTCTGGAAGGCAGTAGAGCATGAGAAGAGTAGTCTAACAAATTTCATTTGAGAGAAAAGGTCTTCTCCAGACAGAGTCCGTCTGTGGTCCTGAAAACTCTGCTTCTGTGCATAATTGCCTTCAGGCTCCTAGACCTGAGGAAAGCATCTCTTACTAAATCTGGATTTGTAATCTTGTCAAATTATGAGCTCTTCAATGTCAGGAAAAGTTAAGAGCATATTTTCATGTACATGTCATAATATGCTAGCTGAAGTTCTAGACAAAGATTATGCATGTTGGTGTACACTCATGCAAATTTATCTATATTTTTATGGCATGTTCTGCATCCTCTCTAGGTATTCCTGATCATTTCCAGCATATAGATGGGCACATATGCATTGCAGCTCTTCTATAGCTAAAAACAACTATCCATGGTGAGATGTGACCTGTTTCTCCCTAGGGAGAGAAGAGAAAAACCCCTCTGAGAAACAGCCACCAATCCCATCTCCTTAATTCACTGGTAGACTCACCTGGACACTAGGCCAGTCTGTTACTGTGTAGTGCAGGAGTTAAAGGGTACATTTTGAATCCATATGGATTCATCCAATAGGCCCTACACATATAGTGTAGGCCAGTTGCAGCATAAGTCAAATACTGGGTATAGTTGTCTGTGAGGCTCATCCAAGAACCTCCTAGGAGTCCATGGACTAAAAGTTAACAATGCCTGCTGTAGATGCTGTTGGCCTGCAACTCCCAATTGTGCAGAATGTTAGGAGCTGCAGTTCTAGAGGGTGGCAAAATTTCCAACTCAGCTTAATAGCTTGCAAGAGTTCCTTGGCTATCCAGAGCTTAACTGGTCACAGATGGTACAAGTGGAATCCAGAGAAATTAAGGGCTGGTTTCCCCTTAGTGTTGACACTTGGTGTCTCTTGAACAAAAGGTGCCACTAGGGTGAGGCATGTCTGTAATTGTCTATTACTCACATACCCATCATTCATCCTTAACTCACTTGACCCTATTCCCAAGAGTAGCTTTAATCACATACTGAAAATCTGACTACTCATTCAATGACGACCATAACACAATTGTGTGAATTGCCATTTATTTCTTCTCCCATCTCTTAGAACCAATAATATAGAAGATAAAGGCACAGTGCACAGGTACTGTTAATGTTACACACTTCAGGTTAAAAGGTATTGCAGTAATGCATTCAAGATTATTTTGAGAGAAGCTTAGGTTAAGTATTGAATGCTTGTTTCTATTCTCTTTTCCTTGATTGTAAAGATGGGTTTTCTTTCTTTCACAAGAACCATATACTCTTCTTCCATGTTCTTTCTTTCTTTCTTTCTTTCTTTCTTTCTTTCTTTCTTTCTTTCTTTCTTTCTTTCTTGCTGCCCAAACCACTGGGATATGAAATAGCGCAGGATCATCATGCTAAGGCACTTGTTTATGAGAAGAAATTTCAGAACTTTTACAATTAAAATGTTGAGGCATCAGAAAGAGCTACAACCCAGAGTCTAATGAAAGCCCACAAGGAATGTATCAGAGGATACTTTGACATGAAGACAGGAGAGAAGCAGGAGCTCCAGTTGAACCTGCAAGTTCAGAGGCCAAACACTTGGGTGCTGACATTGGTTCCCAGCAGAGCATTGCCAGCCTTCACACATTCAGCCAGCTGAGGCCCTACAAGCAGAGAGAGGGAGAGAGGAGGGTGTGTGGGAGGGAAAGAGAAGCAGGAAGTTAAGTTTGATCAGCACTTCTAGCACATTTTAGCTTATGCACAAGTACTCAGCAAGTCTTCTACTTATTTAAATTATTAGAAATCAAAGCACTTGATTCTCTAGCATGCCATATTAATGGAACGTTGATAGAGAAAACTAAGGAGGAATTGGCACCAGTGATGAATTTTCTTAGGGAGAAATAGAAACATATGATTATAGATTAATTCAAGATTACACATACTTTCAACATAATTGATGAGACAGATATGGATAAAGAAGCTCAAGTGCACTAAAATAGTTTGAATAAATCACTAGACACACCAACATTATGACAGCAATGAGGTAATAAAAGAAAGAGGCAGAAAGGACAGTAGGATTGAAATAACTCTCCAAGGTAAAAAAGTTTATATAAATTTACACAAAGAACTTCAACAAAGGGTAAGAGGGAAGTGATAAGAAATGGTCAATCAATATTTACAGATAGAAAAGGAAAGAAGAAGTTTGTAGTAATTTGTGGTAAACTTTTGAATTTATCTGTTCTTTATTAGTGTTTTGATAACTTTGAAATTTAAGCTTCTAACACATAATTCAAAAGTTAAATCAAATTCAACCTGACAGGTGTTAAATTGTATCTATAACATTATGAAATGTACAATAATAAATTATGTGTATTTTATTTTAAAGTAAAAAAGTGTCAATAGCACTTAATTTCAGACATATGTTTATATATGGGAAAGGTAGCCTTCCATGACTGACCTCACCTTTTACAGTTTCTGATCAACAAAAATATTCTTAGGGATTCATTGGGACAATAAGGCCTTCATTTTGAGCATGGAGAAATGCTGTTTTGTTTTGGTACCTGGGCTGCTGTTGTTCTGGGCCACAGGAGATGGCAACTCAAAATGACACAGATGAGAATCTCCTCACAGCGACTGGGAGCACCGACACCTCTGTGAGTGAAGGGGGCAAACAACCAAGCAGGGTCCATCTATCTCCATTTCATGCCCTCCTCTATGGCCAAAAGACAGCTGGAGATATTCTTGCTCTTACTTTAGACCAGTAGTTCCCAGCCTTTGATTCTGCAGATGTTGTGAACTTCTGCTCCCAGAATTCTTTACTGTTGGTCAAGTTAGCTGGGGCTTCTTGGAGCTGAAGTCTTAAACACCAGGAGGATCAAAGGTTGGGAACCACTGCTCTAGACTGTCTGCTTTTAGAGGAATACTAACTACTCCTGAAGGAATTTCTTTTGCAGGACTGAAGAAAAAAAGGAACACGGAACTTTTAAAAAAATAAATAGGTACCACAGCTGTACAAATCCCACCTCCTGCCAAGGGAAAATATGAACACAGGATTTGAAACAGATCTGGAACACAAAATCAAAGTATGCCAAGCGCATTTACAAGGAGGAAACCAACTGTTACCATCCTGAAGATGAAGTTGAAAAAGAGGAGATTCTGGCCTAAATGAAGATGTTTCAATATGGCTTGGACAGTTTGTTTTGAAACTGAGTGCAACTTTCTGTGATATTTCCCGTGTCATTTAAATGCTTATTAAACATTCAATAAGCCTCACGTATTCAGTTTCTTTCCTGTTTTTACAATTGCATTTTATAAATTTTCCAGCTCCACATTTTGTGTCCAAAGCGCAAACCAAAAACTCAGAGAAGCCAAGTGATGAGACTTAAACTGAGCGATGAAAAGTTTGGCAGTCGGCCATCATCACCATCACAACCACAATCATCACTGTAATTTGTTTTTTAAAAAAATCAGACCCAAACTGAGACAAAATAAAGCCCAAGTTCCAGAAAGCCCTTCCAACTCCTACTTTCCTGCACCTGTGTCTGAACAACAACTATTTTTGCTCTGTGTATCTTTTATTCATTTCAGAGGATTTTAGTGAGGTCTTACATTCTCACTTTTACTACACACCCAACCTTCCACTGTATCCCCCCTTTTCCTCCCTACTGGTAAGAAGCCAGCATTTTTATTTGTACTTTTGTTTTTGAAAATTGAAATCAGAACGGAGAGAGGTACATGTAGAATGAACCAACTCTTCCTTAGGAATTAGAACCTTAATGAAGAACTGATTGTATTTGAGGAATGGGTCTGCAGTTGGAGTCTTTTTCTCCCAGCTCTTGGCCCTATACCCCTTTCTTCATCCTCACTCCATTCTCAGGTCTCCCAGGCTCACAGTATCTCACCTGCAGTTGTCTGCAGCCAGCTGAGACCTTTTTCTGCCAGTAGCTCCCATTCATCCTTCTGTTCCAAAGCCTTGGAATGGAGCCAGAGGATGGCCAGCACTGTTGCCCACACATCTGGAGCCACCTAGTGATGATGGAGGAAATACAAGAGACATATTGATTCCTGTTCATATACTGACCCTGTGCAGAAATAATGCTTAACCATTCTAAAAGAAAACAAAGTGTGATTCATTACTATGGTGTTTCAAACTGCAAACTCTGATTACAGATTATCCACAATCTAGAATATAAAAGAATGGTTTGAAGTGGGCATGAAAATCCTAGGCTGCATGAACAAAGATTAAACTTCACATTTCCATGGAATAAGTAAGCCTCTCCCACTTTCCTACTGCAGAGAGAACAGAATGCTGAATTGAACAGGGCTTTGGTCTGATCTAGCTTGGGTGAATCATTAATCAGACTGCAGTAAAGAAATCAGAAGAAGACTAGGACTTGGAAAGGCAGCTGTGAAGGAACTAGGCAAGATCCTCAAGTGTAAAGATATATTATTGAATACTGAAGTTAGGATTGTCCATGCCATTGTATTTCCAATTTCAATGTATGGTTGTGAAAGCTGGACAATGAAGAAAGCTGAGAGGAAGAAGATTAATTCATTCAAAATGTGGTGTTGGAGAAGAATTCAATGGACACCCTGGACTGTTAGAAAGACAATAGAATGGGTCCTAGAGCAAATCAAGCCTGAACTCTCCCTAGAAGCCAAGATGACTAAACTGAGACTATTGTGCTTTGACCATATCATGAGAAGACATGACTCACTAGAAGAGACAATAACACTTGCAAGGTAGATGGCAGTAGGAAGAGAGGAAGACCACATTATGGATGGATCGACTCAATCAAGGAAGCCACGGCCGTGAGTCTGCAAGACCTGAGAAGGGCTGTTGATGACAGGGTGACTTGAGGTCTCTCATTCAAAGGGTTGCCATTAGTCAAAATCAACTTGATGGTGATTAACAATAGCATGGCTCTTATTATTAGTATTTGTTAATCACTTTTCTGCCCAAAATGACATGCTTTAAAACATTTCAATTTTTTTTGAAAACTGATGAAGAGCATATTTTAAAAGCCAGCTGTTAAAACCAAAGACCATCTGGAATAGTACAATTTTGCAGGGGAAGCATTCTGATTTCTTATCTTCATAAGGCGGCCTCCCTTGTATCTCATTCCACATGCTATTAATTCATTGTTCTTGTTCTGTGCCCTCAAGTGTTTCCGACTTATGGTGACCCTAAGATGAACACCAGGTGCTGCAGGCTATATTTCGGAGGAAGGAACTGGAAAAATGATCTCTTAAGTATTCATTGCCTAAGGAAATCCTATGAAATTCATGGGGTTGCCACAGGTCAACAGGTGACTTGAAGGCACATACATAGACACACAAGGCAAACCTGTCATGGGGTTTTCTTGCCAATATTTTCTTTTCAGAGTGGGTTTGCCTTTGTCTTCCACTCAGGCTGAGAAAATGTGATTTTCCCAGGGTCATACTCAGTGGGTTTCTATGGCTAAGTACTGATTGAACCCTGTTCTCCAGAGTCATAGTTCAATGCTCAAACCACTAGGCTACACTGGGTCTCTATCATTCCTGCTATGCATAAAGTCTTAAACTAGCCATAAGGCAGCAAACCTTGGGTAGCATTAACATATGGCTTGAACCCTATTGTATCCCAACTAGAGTGAACAGATTGACTCAATGGGATTTATACTTCAATTAACATAACCAGTTGCATACGGATGGGGGGCAGGGGACTGGCTTGCCCTGGGTGGCAACGTTTTTGGTGTATCTGGGCTTGTAGCCACACCCTCCCGCATCACAGCCACACCCCTTCGCACCGCAGCTATGCCCCCTTGCACAGTGGCCATGCCCCTCACACCGTAGCTCCATCCCCTCTGGCTCCTCCTCCACACACTCCAAGCTCTGCCACTGGACTTACCGTAACTTTCAGCAGTGAATTCAATGGGTCTAGTCTGGCCGACTATACCCATAGAATACGGGCCTATGTATGAATAGAGTCATGTACCAGTCACAACTGTCCCTAGTTATTATCTGCAGTCCTCAAATTTTAATGGTCAGGATGGCTGTTTCGAACCACAGGCACCTAGCCAAATGAGCCAGGCCCTCTTCTTCCCACTTTAGAAAGCCCAGTCCTGTCACAAACTTACTTCAGAAGGTGTCTTGCTCAGGGTGGCTTTATTCTGGCCCAGCATGTGAGCCAGTCCAGAATTGAGAGACCAGGAGCCATCGGCATTCTGCAGGGAGACCAGTTTCAAGAGTAGTGATTCTTTTTCTACTGGTTCACCTAAAATATACAAACTGGACTTAATGATAAATTATTATATGTGAGACAGCATCATTTTGAATGGGTCAACAAAGTAGGTAAATGGCTGGCTCTCAGACTGAAAATGAAAAAGGAGAAAATGTTGATCACTAAAATAAAGAGCGGAGAAACTATATACACAGACCCTTCCAAGATAAGGAGAATGTTTATAAACAATTTCTCAGAATTATATAAAGACCAAGATTTAAATGACGAAGTTATAAAAACTTATTTATCTCAGCAAAATATAAAGACTTTAACAGAAGAACAGAGGAAGATTTTAAACAGTCCCATCACAATGGCAGAAGTGACAGAAGCAATTCAGAAAGCAAAAAAAGGGAAATCCCCTGGCCCAAATGGTTATTCGGCATCTTTTTACAAATTTTTTCAATATCAGCTATCACCTATACTTCAAAAGATCATGAATGAGGCATTGCAGGGGACCATTCCCAATTCCTGGAAAGAAGCAGACATAATATTCATTCATAAAGAAGGAATTTTTCCACTTAATGTGAAAAATTATCGGCCAATTTCTTTACTAAACACAGATTATAAACTTTTTACTGCTGTACTGGACAACAGATTAAAGAGAGTTCTTCAAGAAGTAATACCATAAGAACAAGCTGGATTTATCCCTGGGAGGCAAATAAGAGATAATATAAGAAACATAATTAATATAATTGAACTTTATGAAAAACATCCCCCCCAAAAAATTAGCTGCTATTTTTCTGGATATTGAAAAGGCCTTCGACACTGTCAATTGGAAATTTATGATGAATATTTGTCAAAAAATGAAAGCGGGAGAAAGATTTCTGAGTTGGATTAAAGCAAGATATTTTACCCAATTGCACAAGTTATTGTAAATGCTCAGAAATCTGAAAAATTTAAAGTGCAAAGAGGAATGAGACATGGATGTCATGGATGTCACCTATCTCCTCTTTTATTTTTGATGGTGATCGAAGTTCTGATTGCAAACTTTAGAAGCAATCCTAAAATAAAGGGGATCAAATTAAGAGGCAATGAATATAAAATTTGAGCATTTGCTGATGACTCTGTGATGCCCCTCACACCATAGCCCCCCTGCCCCCCCATTTGGTTCCTTGGAGGAACCAAATTGTAACTTAAACGAGCTTAAAACCATTCTCAAAGATTTTGAAAAATTATCAGGCCTAAAAGTCAATAAAGAAAAAACAACTGTACTAACCAGAAACAAGGCTGCATTCATTTCCTATGAAATCTTGGGAGAAAATTTGAACAAAGGAGGTCAGATATACCGCACGCCAAGATATTAAAGAAAACTTATACAAAATGTACTTTAGATGGTATCTTACACCTGTAAAATTACCAAAAGTATATTGAAACTACTCAAACAAATGTTGGAAATGCAGTCATGAAATTGGCACTTTCTATCATCAATGTGGACCTGTTAAAATGTTAAATTTTTTTGGAAGGTAATACATATTCAAATAGAGAAAATGTTAGGCTTTCGTTTTGAAATGTCTCCAGAACTCTATTTATTTTCTATAATGGATGATGGTTTAGAAAAAAGGCTGGAAAACAACTGTTCTATATGGCAGCTGCTGCAAGGATGTTGTTAGCACAAAAATGGAAATTGGAAATTATACCCTCATTAGAAGAATGGGAGATGAACGTGTTTGACATAATATAGATGGACAGACTTACTTATATAATAAGAGGAGAGAAAACAGAGATTTATTCAAGAATAGAGTAACATAATAAATTATTTTAGGAATTTATGGAATGGTATTAAGATGGTGAACATTGGTTTTTGAGGATACTTAGGAACAACAACTTTAGTGGTTAACATGTCAGACTATAAAATAGGGTGGATCTTATCCTGTTCCCTAAGTCAGAGGGGGAAGTCATGAAGATATAAATTGCCTATTAGGACTGAAGTACATGAATTTATATTCTTTTCTGTTTTAACTGAACATGTGTTATGTTACTCTTTTCTATTTTACTCAATAAAGATTTATTAAAAAAATATACAAACTGGACTTCAACCTTTTCAGATCTAGGACTCATTTTTAATTCAAATACATATTTAGAGATCTATTTGTTTTTCTATGTAGTTCTTGTGGTACAGTCATTGTACTGCTATTGCAACCCACCCTAGGTCAGACCATGATCACATAGCAGATTCCAACACACCAAATGAAGATCAACACTCCCAGTGATTAAGGTTAGGATATAACCTACTAAGACCATTTATGCATGAGACTGTTGTAGTGCTATAATTCCACTTTCAACATCCTATGGAATCCTGCGGTTTGCAGTTTAGGGAGTCCTATCGGGGAAAAAAGGTCCCTTTTATGCTAATTGGGCTTTTAAAAGCAAATTGCTGTCCGAGTGAGGCGGAATTGAAACACAAAGATGCTTTTTCTTCCATCTAACTGTACTCTCAGCTGTCTTTCTCTCCCTAAACTGCAAACCCCAGGATTCCATAGGATGTTGAAAGTGGAATCATAGCGCTGTAACAGTCGCGTGCAGAAATGGCCTAAGTTATGCAATTTATTATTACAAGTTGTGGGAAACACTCTCTTAAAAGTGCTCCACTAGATTCCCTTTCTTCCTGAACTCCACACAAGTTTGTCATTTATAAGAACTACTGTGCAACATTAAGAACTGGTGCCTGACTTCCCATATTTTCTGCTTCTCTCCCCCTCCTCCTTTTTGTGTGTGTGTCATGCCTTCTAAATTGTAATTCTGCAGACAACGTCTGCCTTCTTTACTGCTAATTGTTATGCTGGCCACTCTGGGGGACTTTTGGGTTGAAGAACTGGGAGAAAATATTTTGGAAGGATCCTCCCCAATGTTATACAGATTTATGGAAGAATGAGCCAGCCATAAAGGGCAGTTGCAGATGAACAGAGGCACAAACAGTTGACGTTGCATTCAAAAAACAAGATGGAGGTGTTACTTTCACACCGGTCTGCTGGCTTTGCAGAAACATTTGGCTGATCTTTGCCACAACAGGATGCAGGGCCTTTGATATGACTAAGAAGGAAAGTCCAATCTAATTTAATTGGGTCATAGTTCAATATCTAGTTATGGATGCTTACAGAGAACAAGTCCAGCTTAAATGCAGTTATATTTTTCCTACCCAGTTCCTGTCAGGATGCATGGCTCCTGTCGTATGTCTGTAACAGTATAGGCAATAGAATAGATCTGGTAGATCAAATAGGAGATGGTTGGCTAAACTGCTAATATGTATCCATTGTAAAGAGCTACCTGCAACCATGTATCTGGTTGGGATGCCTAAAGTATCCCAGGGCTCCAAACGGTTAATTGCTGTATTATTTGATGTCACTTTGTATCTGGCAAGAGGAAAGAAGATCAAAGGAGGGGGAGCAAAGTAGTGGGAAGGTGTTATGAGAATGGACTATGCACAGATAAGCATCCATGACATTGTTCTTGCTCCCAGCATGAAAGATATGTAAATTACAGAAGACACGGGAAAATGCTTATGTTGGTGGGGTGACATGATATTTATGACTTTTAACCAATCTTTGTGCACACCCCAATTTTTATGACAAAGTGGAAAGCCTGTAACCATCTTAGATGCTTTAGTCTCAGTAACTTTTGGGAAAATTGCTGTATTCTTGTTTTTCTCCAAACAGGCACTTCTGCTTGAAACTCTGGATGAAATTTTGTGAAACCAAGTTTGCCAGGGCATGATGGTTCCTACCATGAAAATCTGCTCAAGCTGTTATTTATTTAGTTGTATAACTGTCTTTCTATTTATATAAAAAAAAACCCATTCTCATGAATTACCTGGAGATCCAAGTACTACTCCATACTGTGCAACTATGAAAACAAAACGAAACAAACAAACAAACAAACAAGAAGGGATTTAGCTTCTTTGCTGTTACTTACTGTGAATATCCCCTCAAACACTTATTATGCAGAGGCGGATCTTGGGTGAGGTAACTGTGGTGCCTGCCCCGAGTGGCCATGTGGCGGGGGGTCCAAAAAGAGGAATCCCTTGCCTGCCCCGCTGCCATTTGCCCCAGACACCTCCACCCTCCATTCGCCTTGCCCCTGCTGCCATTCACCACACCCACTTCTGCCCACCATTCACCCCGTCCACCTCTGTCTGCTGTTCGCCCCATCCACCCCACTCACTCTGCCCACTTCTGCCATTCACTCCACCCACTGCTGCCTGCTGATCATCCTGCCCCTTTGCCCTGGGCACCGTTAACATAATAACAGTGGCAGATGAAGGGTTAACAGTGTGACCTGTTCTAGAATGTATTTTTCCTTTTAAAAAACACACAAATAACTCGTTACTAATACTTTCTCTTTAGAGTAAAGATGTATCCTGAAACATACAGTCTCTGACTGGCTCCTTCTTTTTCTGATTTATCAGTCTGAGTTAGATTTTGATAGCCATAGCAGAATACAGCTGGTTATATATGGCCTTCAAGAGATTGGCGAGCTCTATTTTAAGGAGCCAATTTGTACATCTCACTGTTAATTACAGATGAGTAGACCTTCAGGGTTTTCTTTTTCTTGGTATCTGATACTTGTTTAGATAAAAAGCAGTCCAAGTGATATTCTTAGGGGTTGGGTTTTTGTGGGCCAGAAATCCCTGGCTTTTGTGTACACACCTCACAATGGTTCTCTTCCATTTTCTAGGTCCTATCACACTACACTGTTATAGTGTTATTATTCCACTTTAGCTGCCATGGTAACACAGTATGAATCCTGGGATTTGCAGTTTAGAGAGGGCCATTTAGAATTCTCAGCCAGGGAGTTCTCAGGCCTCACTAAACTACAGACCCCAGATTTCCATAGGATGTTGCCATAGCAGTTAAAGTGGAATAATAGCACTATAATAACATAGTGTAAAGCTAATACCACATTCTGCCCACCTCTCCAATTCAAAAACTTCAGCATTGGATGAAAGTACAGGGGCAACCAAATACAACATCCAATGCAGATGGCTGCATGTTATTTCAGGTACATAATTCATTGTTATTACACACACATTATGTACACACACATAAATTATGTTCAGAATCTGGCTCTCCCCTCCAGAATGTGAAAGCAGCCTTCAACGAATGCATTCATTTAGTTACCACTGTGCTGATGACTGTTAGTCTGAAGAGAACGAGGAGAACTAGATGTCATCTTCTTGAACATCTGTGGCATCTTCATTTTTTTATGTGTGCCCAGTGCTTCTGTTTTTCTGTAGCTTGCTTGTGGCGAGCACATTAAAGCCATTCCTGGTGATAAAGTTTCACAATCCACAGTCACATGTTGCATCATACATACTCCAGAAAAACTTTGGAGGAAACAAACCAACAAGCAAACAAACAAAAACCTCCTGTGATTGTGGTCCTTGGCATTCCAGACTGAACACACTTCTTTTCTTTTCTTTTTAAACCATAGGGACATAGAAATCCATACTGTGCATAGAAATCCCTTCGATACCCCATTATCTGACAACTTCCTCTTTTGACGCTTCAGTTCCTTTACAGGGGTTCCATTCTTTCATCAGATCTTCTTGCCTATGGAGGCTCACTTGGGGTAGCTCTCTCTTGCATGCTATTTGCAAAGTTAGCTGAGAGGGGAAAACAAGTGCCAAGTCAGCTGAGAGACTTTGCAAACAGCACATGTGCAGTTGTTTTTTAAAGTAAGCCTTCATAGGTCATTCATGCTCTCTACAGTACAGTACATGGGTTCAGCTTTTCAACCAATTCTGTTTTCTGACAGTGATCTGGTCCCTAAATTGTCAGATAAGTGGGGGAAGCCTGTATATCAAATGAGATCATTGGTCACTACGATTAAAACTGACTGGCAGAAACTATCTGGAATGCCAGGCAAGATTCTTTCCCAGCTCTACCTGGAAATTGTTGGGAGACATTAACTAGGCTCAGTCCAGCTTAGCTTTCAAAAACAAATGAGGTTAGTATGTTTAGACTCATATCCTGCCATTCTTTCATGGAACTGATGGTGACTTAGACCACTGCTAATCAAATAGGTGGTCTGTGGACCACAGATACTCCTCAACCTATCAGTTTCCAGTCTGCACCAAATTTTCAGGAGAAAAAGAAACAGTTGTAGCCAGTGGCACAAATAAAATATAGTCCCCGGCACACTGTTTTTTTAAAAAAACTGTTGGTCTGTCACATCAAATAGTTTTAGAAGTACTGGTCCAGAAGTTGGCAGCTGATGTGGTGTGAGCCTGTTTCCCTTAGTAGCAGCTGTGAAGCAGGCACATTGGGTGGAAAAACAAGTTTCAGAAGACCATGACTTCCCAGCACAGGTTTGCAAATCAATAAGGACTCTGACTCACAAACCCAACTTAACTTAGAACTAAATAATGATGAGGAATATTTAATAAAACAGTTATTAAAAGGTGCACAAGCTGCCATTGCATATGACTGGAAGAATCAAGAAAGACAGGACCTTAATAAACGAAAATATTATGTTTCTGAATACATGATGTTTGATTATTTGTTTGAAAAAAGAGGGATCTTTATGGGACAACTGAAGGAGGAGTCTTGGTTCAGAAATGGGAGAATATTGGTTGAGAACATAAAACAGAGAGAGGGATTCGAAGACATAAATAAGATTAAGGCAATATACCACATGAAAGGTGAATTAGAATGATAATAAATAATTAGACTGTCCCCTGGGGGGGTGGGAGGGAGGGGATAATTATATAATAATTATTAAAAAAAGAAGCAGGGGGAAATATTTGAGGAGTAACAGCTAAAGTAAATAATTGATTATGTTATATTATGGACTAAATTAACATATCAGGGGATAAATTGATATTGCTGTAATAATATTGTGATATTATTGTAACATTATGGAAAAAGTTTTAACTACTGTCAAAAAAAAAAATTACAAGCTGAAAGTTGGACTACCATGAAGGAAGTGCAAACACTTTCTAGGGACTGAAATTTTGGAAGGGAAGAAATATGCATCTGATTGCTAGACAAATCAGTAAGGTCCAACGAAAATTCCTCTAGAGATGGCTTCATGGCTGTGCTTCCAAAACCACCAGGTCTTTCTATTTTTTTCAAGGAGGAAGTAATGACTTCTAGATCCAGCTTTCCCCCATCCACCAAAGCTCAAGATGATCCAAAAGCATGAGTCATAAGAAGTAATCCTTCAAGTGTCTAGGACCTGCAACAAATGGTGCTTACCCAGGCAACTGAAAGATGACATTGGTACTAAAACAGGTGTGGATAACTTTTTCAGATCTGGGCATTCTTTTAATCTTCACTCAGATCTCACCTATTTTTAAAAATCCTGAAAGCCCCATGCTTGAAAAAACAATCAGCAACCCTCCCCCCCACAAAAAACAGCCAGTCACACATCTTTGGCATGGGTACTCCTGGTACATTAAAGGTTATTTCTGTGCTCTCTGCTTTGATTCACCTGGAGGGGTGAAATAGCATTTAAATAGTCTCCAAGGCTTTGGGAGATGATTACTACCTTTATGCTTAATTATCTGGTGGAGGTTGGGAAGTCCCTGGGATTTCCTTTACTAAAGGAACAGTCTACATTTGCTATAACATCGAGTCCAAGCTGGAGTGGGTGCAAAATTGGTGACTAACTAAACTGCAAGGAAATTTTGAAGGCTGAAAATGATCTACCTAATGTGCTGACAAACACACTTTTTATCATCTGGAAAAGCTCTACTAGATGACTGCAAGCAAAAAACTAGCCTTTCAGTTTCATTGTCCCTCAGTGATTGGCCCACCCAACAAGAATTTCCTTCAATTCACCTTGCAATTTGATTGGTACATGTTGACGCATAAGAGGCCTCTGAATCGGTTCGCCCAACTCCATGTTGACACCAACATAGGCTGTCTGTGAACACACCACCCCAGAGCTCAGGCTTGTCTCCAGTGCTAAGTGTTTCTTTTCCTCTTCCATCTCCTCAGACCCCTCCAGTTCCTTCAATAGGGTTTGAGCTGCCAGCCGATGAACAGGGAGCCTGGAAAGAGAGAAAGAAAGACATGCACCCATTGTTCTGCATGTTTGAACTATGGAAAGATCACAGCCTCTGCTTTCGTTGTGTGAACATAACAACTAAAGAAACCTAGGAGTTCTTTTCCACTTGCCTTCTTCTGCGCTAGCATGAAAAAACAAGGCACTAGTCATGGTTGGACCACATGAACAAAACCTCCAAGACACAATTGGAGCTGGTAGTTGACTAGCTTTTAGAAAAGCCATTTTGGAGTAACTCATGGATTTGGCACATGTCTTACACACTCTTTTTTTGCTTGAAAATTATCCCACAATTTTTTTTTTCAAAAGACGTGAGATTCAATGTAAGGTTGCAATAATGAAGACTGGAGGGCAGGGTATAAATACTCCGAACAAACAAACAAACAAACATAGTTGTGGAGAAGAGGTAATATTGTTTACTACCTGGTTGTGCAACAAGCAACACCTGTTGAAATTTCCTCCTCTGTACCATCATTATAGGTATGTGAGTTATCTCCAGTTTTCAATCTGACAACCCCTATTTAGTGGGCTTTAGGGAGGAATGGGCGGGGGGGAGGTTCAAGGGTTACAAAAGTGGAGTCTAATGGGTGCATGTAGCCCATGAGCTGTACTTTCCTCTTTCCTCCTCTCCCTAATGGTAGGGCTGGCACCAGTGGGAAATTATGTTGGGAGATCCAGTGTTATTCCTCCCCGTTGCTATTGCCAGATAAATCCACCAGATCTTATGAACAAAAGAGTTCCCTAAGGCAGTTTCTTCAGAGACCCACAAGACCTGATGTACAATTAAAGCTTTGTTCATCTTTCAGCCACTTCCACACAGTGACTATAACCAAGAACTGTTAGATTTCTATAATTTATGTACCAGGCATGGAGTTAAGGGACCATGTTGGAATCAGGATCCTTAGCTTCTCCATCTTGCTAGAAATCAAGAGGAAATTCCCAGTTCTCTCTGTAACTAAGAAAACCTTTCATCTTTGACAAAGTCAGTGAGGGCATACAAGAAGACGGTCCTACCTATCCTCTTCCTGTGCATGGAGTGAGAAATTTGCCTTCTCCATGAAAGTCTGCTCCTGGAAGGTGTAATGAAGGACAGCAGCTCCTTCTGTGGAGGGTGAAGACTGCAGAGGAATAGAAAGTATCACAGCAAGGTGACGAGTGGTGGCAGCTTCCCCTTAGAGGAGAAATGCATGCTGGGATTTTTATGCCCCCCCAATTTGATATGGTTTAATTGGTGAAATATGATTTAATTGGTGAAATACACTAATTGGTGTTGACATAAAATGGATGCCGAGGTGACTGGAAGGTCAAGCTGGGCAGAAGAAAATTAGTGACTGAAGAAGTGGGACTGCAAAGCAGGACAGCAGATCCCCTCTAGGTCTAGCCAAAGTCAGGCAGATTACCAGGCAAATCTGGAGATAACAGCCTCAAGCTAAAACTGGAACATCTCGGACAGCATACAATAGCTAAGGGAAGTTCCTACCAAAACACTGATTATTTCAACTCTGTTTCCTCACATCTGGATGCTTCCCTGCATTGTCCGTTAACCTCTCCACAATTACAGAGCTATTACAACAGCCATTAACTCTTTGTCACCTAACATTAAGACCATTAACTCAGTCCGGACTTCATTGTCCATGTGGCAACCTCAATTGTTTGCTTGGCCAGAGAGCCATTCACACCCATAACCTCAGAGTTGATTTTGGGTATAAGAACCTTCCATTTTGAGTAGTTCGATACAGTACTTCGCTTACTGGTTGCCACACTGTCACTCTGATTCCCCAATGAGTACTGTCCTTAGGCACTAGTCTATGCCACATCGCTGCTTTCTTCACTGCTCTCCAGATTGGTAATTATCACCAATTCCCTGTAAAATCCTCTACACACAACCTTCCTTGCTTTATCCTTTGATTAGCTCTTGTGTGAGTGTGTGAAGTTTGAGTCTTTTTGTGTGCATGTGTGAATCTTTCAACAAAATACAATTTAGCTCATTTTGGTATCTTTGGCTGACTCTTTAATGAAATACCCCATAAACATTGGTGGAAAGATGTCGTGAGGTTACCTCTCTTTTGCAGGCCTCCTAATAGAGCTAATTAATTTGCCATTGTCATGTGGAGGTGCTGGAATTGCAGGTGGACCCCTGAGTCACCCAAGTTTTGGGGTAACAGGACTGTAAATCTCCAGAGATTGCTATGCTAGAACTCCCTTGGCAAAGGCTTATCTGATTTGTTATTTAGAATATGAGACAGGGATTCTTCAGTGATTAGGACCTGGATGGAGGCTACTTGCCTGATGCTGCCCACGAATCTGGGCATAGATGAGGCACCGTTGCCCCTGGAAAATGACCTGAGGGCCGGATCCCACAAGCACAGCTTCGAGACCGGGAGGCAAGTCCCAGTCGAGAGAAATCTTTGTCACTGCTGATTGCAGGGCTTTCTTCAAAGACTGTAGTGCCTGCAAGAAGACAGCCATCTTATATTGGAGTGGGAAAATGCCACTCCAATGTTCTACTGAAAAATTAGCAACCAAGGTTTCACGTTAAAAAAAAAATCAAATTAAATCCAAACCCTGACACAAATCCTCTCAGTCTCTAGATTTTATGGATGTGAGGTTCTGCTTCAAACTGTCTGGGCACTGGCTACAAAGAAGCCACAAAGGTGGCTGAAAAAGTTGCCCTAATTATCTAAGATGCCCTATTATCTGATTTTATATCCTGTCTACCCCAACTGGGACCCCAAGGACTTGCATGATGATTGAAAGTGGTATGGAAGAAAGACAGAGCCAGTTATAATGTTGAGAGCCAGTGTTGTGCAGTGGTTTGAGTGCTGGGCTAGCTACTATGAAGCCAAAATTCAAATCCCTACTTGGTCAAAGAAATCCACTGGGTAATCCTGAGCAAGTCACACACACTCAGTCTGAGAAGAAGACACTGGTAAACCCTCTCTGACAAACCTCCTCAAGAAAATCCCATGATGGCTATACCTTAGGATCTCCATAAATCAGAGAAGACTTGAAGACACACAATAAGCTATAACTGTGTATTACACAAGTTTTAAGAGTTAAAAATGTATAGAAATGTTTCAAAATACATGCTATTTGTAAGTTGTTTGCTGCCTCGATCCATATGGAGTGGCGGGATACAAATAAATAAAAAATAAAAAATAAATAAAATAAATAATAAAACCCTGAATTTTAAAAAGTTTGAGAAGCACGTCAATTAAAATAAAATAAAAATTAGAACATACAAAACCTGTCCATTCAAAGTCCTCTCCTCAGCAGCTAGTGAGCTGTCAAAAGTCTGCTTCAATATGTAGGTCTTTGACTGATTGCAGAAGGAAAACAGAGAGAAGGCCAGTCAAGCCTCTTATTGAAAGGGATTTCCAGAGCCAGAAACAGTCATGGAGAGCCCTTTCATGTTGTTGTCATGGGGTTTCCTGGGGCTGTGTGTGTGTGACATGCTCAAGGTTGCCCCGTGGATTTCCATGGCTGAATGGGAATCGAACCCTGGTGTCTAGGGTTGTGGTCTGACACTCAAATCACTACATCACACCGGCTCTTTCACACCTTTCCTTTCATACCACATAATTATAGTGCTACGATTCTACTTTAACAGCCACGGCTACCTCCTATGGAATTTTGGGGTTTGCAGTTTGGTGAATCATTGGAGCACTCTGGCTAAGAATTCTAAATGTCTCTCCTTAACCTGCCAGCCGCAGGGTTCCATAGGACAGAAACCTGGCAGTTAAAGTGGAATCATAGTACTATAATTCTATAGCATGAAAGGGCCCCAAGAATTCTTCAGTGGAAGTGGACTGCAGAGTTGTGCTGGAGCTCCTAGAGATTCCTAGAGAGAATTTTTTTTTCTGTGGCAAGGGCAAAGAGGGCAAGGATTTTTTAAATAAATAAACTAAAATAATAAACTAAAATAAATACAATAAAACAACCACAAATCATCATATTTGTGAGTGCTGAACCTGCACAAGTGAAGGGCCCACTGGGGTCTAAACATTTTTCAAACGACCTTTGAAGGCAGACTAAAATATAGAGCATATTACAGTAGTCCAACTAAGGCACTGTGCCCAAAGCAGACAAGTCCAGAAACGGGTGCAGCTGGCACACTTGCTTAAATTGTACAAACAGACTCATGGCCCTTGCAGAAATCTTAGGCCTAAATCCTAGGATTCTTGTTCCAATTTGGTGTTTGTTCCAATCAGAGCTGTCCTATTGACTCAGTGTGAAATAGACATCCAGGTAAACAATGGAAGGAGAGGAGAAGACTGTGCCAAAATACCAGTCCAAGGCTGGGCTGCTTCAATGCCCAGCCTCCTAAGATGTGAAGGAAGATTCACAAGGATAATATTTATTCAGGTTTTACTCATGCTCTCCAAACAAAGTCCAAGTACCTTTTAAAGTAAGAATACATTAACCCAGTTGCATTTTCTAAAGATGAACAGCTATATAGCAAGCTGCTGACATCTCAGGCAAGACAAGTGGAGATGAACATGTGAACAGGAATAAGAAAGAGCAAATCCACCCTCACCTTGGCCTGCATGCGCTCCTTGCTTGTGATGAACTCTGCACTACCACCAGCTGCTCGAGCCACACCTTTGATGAGGGCAGTAGAGGCCCCTTCACCAATTCCAAAGGAGAAACACCTGTTGTAGGGCAAGGAGAGGAAAGCAGATCAAAGCTAGAAATGGAGACTGGGAAGCATTTTAGCTTCTGTCTTCTAGCCTTACCTGTGGGAGTTGCTGTAACGTTTAACTTCAGCAATGACTTCACTTGTATTATGGACCTCACCATCGGTGAACAAAAAGAGCTAGGAGAAGAGAGAATGGGAAGCAGAGAAAGTAGGTGTGACGTAAAGGCTGTTCTCACCATGAGGTGACTCAATAACAGAGATCTTACCAAGCTGTACACCCCTACTCCTTAATAGGATCTAATCAATATTAACTGGCATTAAACATAAATTATACTTTGCTATGGTTGCATGGCCATATTGGCCAAGAGAAACTGAGTGAATACATGCAGAACTAGGTTAGGTAAGATCTCAGGGCATTCCTAAGTCATAGTCAGGAAACCAGCAGAGAAGCTCTGGTGTTGATGAGCTTGCCAATCACTCACTTCAGTGACTAAGACACCTGAGAGTGTCTCTGCAGAGTGACTAACCCCACCAACCTATTACTTCCTCCTGCTGCATATCTCCTCTATCTCTTACCTGTCAAACCATTAGGAAGCTATCACAATTCCCATCAGTCTTTTATCACCTTACGCTAAGACCCTTAGTTTGTTCTGGACCCCATTGTTTGCACTGCCAGAGAGCCATTAACACCTTCACTTTCAGGGCAGAAAAAGGGTATTTAAGCTCTGGCTCTGAGCCAACCAATTCGCTAGTACATGGTTACTGGTTGTCACTTTGATTCCCATCTTCACTTAGACTCTTAGTCTAAGCCACATCACTTCTTTGCTTCTCTCTGGATTAGTAAACATCACCTGCTTCATCCTAAATTCTTGCTATCCAACCTTTCCTCCCTTTTCCTTCAGTTAGCCTTGTATAAATATGTGCTTGTTTGGATCCTGTGTGTGTGTGGCTGATCAATTCTCCCAATAAAACATTTTAACAATATTCTCAAATCTCTGGCTGGTATTCCTGTACTAGTACCACTATACACAGGTGTTAAAGATCTTGCTAGGTTATCCCCCCTCTCATAGGCCTCCTTTTTGAACTAATATTCCCCACTGTTTCATGGAGGTAACAGTATCATGGATTGACCCATGTTTTGGGGTAACAGAGAGGAGAAACAAGAAAAAAGAAATGGGCAGTTACATACAACTTCTCTATACCCAGGTTAGCTCTGAAGCAGGTGATGCCAGTCACAGCAAAGTACAGTCAGCCCTTTGCATTCACTAGGGTTAGGGGCTCAGGACCCTCACAAAAGTGGATAATCAAATATTAAAATATGTTTGTGTGCTTGTGGGAAGGGGGTTGAGACATGATGGGGTGAATGGGCACTCAGGATCCAAAACAGGTCAGGGGAAGGGGAAGGAGAGGGAAGAGGGTAGGTCAGCAGGGTGACCCTATGCTTCCTCTTGCTCTCACCCATCTCCTTCCTTGGGTAGGGGTAGGCATTAGGAGGGAGTTTGTGGTGCTGAGAAATCAGGCTGTGAGCTGTTCTTAGTGGCTGCTGAATGAGAAGGAGGACCAGAGATGGGTTTGTAAAAGGCCTCAGGGAAAATTCCCCTGGGAAAGAAGTGCTTGAGGTGGGGGGAGTCAGAGGTTGAAGAAACTTGCAAATAATCAAATCTGTAAAAGTGAAACCAGGCAAAGGTGGAGGGTCGCCTCTACGTCAGGAAGATTTATTTGGTGGTCTTCAGCCAGTCTCTCTGTCTTTCTCAGCTTAAGCAACCCTATGGGGTGGCTGTGATCAGAGAACTCATGAGAGGAGAGGTCATGCTTTGAGCTCACCAGATGAAAAGTAACTGAATGTAACTAACTAATTAATTAATCAGTTAGTAACGAAACATAACTAGTAAATCAATAAGGTGTCCGGACGTGCTTGCTTATTTCTGCATGGCTACAGTCAGATATTTCTGATTGGTAACCTCTGCATGGCTGAAGCTTCCTAAGTCATTAACACCCTGGCCATTTGTATTTGGCTGATCTTCTGGAAGGCTTTTGACTTCTCCACAAAACTTGATCCTCTACAAAAAGGAACTTTCCTCCTCCACAGACACTCAGTACCTGTCGAGGATATCCTTCACGACATGGCTGGGTGTAAATGGCTTTCAAAGGCTGCAGAATTTCTGTTCCCCCTAAATTAGCCTCCAGCTTCTTGATACGCTCCAGGGACTCCGACATGGTCTGCTGGGTGTATTCTACACTCTGCCTGCAGAAGAGACAAGAGACTCAAAGTTACAGAAGGTGTTTCTCCCAATTCAGCCATGTGTTCTTTACAGGTTGCTGAAAATGTTTCATAGGGATCACTGGTCCCATTTACTAAAACTCAAGACTCACACATAGGGTTTGGAAGAATCCCATTTTGTATGGGACATCCCATATGTGGGATTGTAAAATTAGGTCTTGTATCATGGTGACAGAGGACACTCCAAATCTCCTATTTGAGAGCAGGCATGAACTGTGAGGCCACCAGATTGACTCCCAAGCATTTGGTATGTTTGCAAAAATCAGGCCTTGAGTATCAAACGCTGGGAATCTATCTGCTCAGATTGCAGCTGGCACAGAGCCACTCTTTTTCCTCTCCATCTGACCAGCTTGACACCAGGCAATAGAATGGAAAATACAGGGCTCAGGATGTGTAACATTGAGAAGAAGACTACGGACAGAAGGGCCAATTAAACACACTTGGCAAAGCAGGAAGGAATGCTCTTATCTAAGAGTGGTCAAGTGGTTCTGGCATCTGGACTATAAAATCCCACAAACACAGGAACTGCGTAGAAATGAAAATAAGAAGCACAGCAAAAACATTCCAGAGACAGAACAGACCTGGCAACAGGAAAACACAGGTTAGACGCAGCAGCCAAGATCATTTATAGGGGTAATGTGCCTCTGTGAAAGTACAAAAAAGTAGAGCTAAGGACAAGATTTCAAGGGAATGGAGATGACTTACACAAGGCTCCTTCAGTTTGACTTCTCTTCTTTCTCCTGAAGTGTATTGGCTTTGCTTTATTTCCCTTTTCAAAACCAAGCAAGCATCTTGTTCTCCACATGGTTCAACAGTACCTAGTTTTACTCTTTGCCAAAATCAAAGAAGGACAACACAGAAACCAGTGGGAGTTGGAGAAATCAGAAAGTGAAGGAAGCTGAGAGAGCCTTGGGTTCTCCAGATGTTTTGTGCTACAATGCCCACAATACCTTGCAAGTGGAAAGTGGCTGGGGATTCTGCAAGTTCCAAAAATTCTTGAGGGTCAAAAGTTTCCCACCCTTGAAGCAGAAGGTCTGACTATATTGGATGTTTTAATACTCACTGGTAGAACGAGTCATAGCGGGACCCAAAACCATAGATGTTGAAGTAACATCCCAAAGGCAGGCTCTTCAGAAGGAAGATTAGGGTCTCCTGGGATGCAGAAAGGGGAAAACAAAATAATAAAATAAGGGAAACAACGGGAGTCACCCTGAATATCACACTCCATCATTTAGGATATGTTTCAACATTACAGGCTCTTCCTTCTCCCAACAACCCAGCCCCTTCCAATCATCCATAGTCTTCTTGTGTTTGGGTGTTGTGATGGGTGCAGGAATCAGGCTTGAAAAACCAAGACTGAAATCCTCAGTCAGCCAGAAGTGTCACCTGCTCTCATTCAATTGCTACTTCCCAGGCTATTGTTAGGATAAAATGGGTTCACGAGTATTAACTACAAACACCTCTGTGTATCAGTGACATTGGTCAGCTTCCATGTCCGTGGGGCAACGCATCATCTCTGAGATTTACTTTGAAGTTTAAAGCTACTATCCAAGATAGTTTTGGAGAGACATGATTCAGAACCTTGGACAGCCCCCTTAAAGCCTGGAGGAGACCCAAAGGAGATTCACTGCTCCACTGATCTGAATCAGTGCCGTCATGTGCCATGTATTATCCTGGAGCTATGGCATCATAAAAATGCCATGCAAATAGCAGAATACTATGTCTCCATTCCTACATACACAATCTATGTATATAGCAGCCCACAAGATCCCCCCTCTATCTCCCATTAGTCCTATCATCCCCCTCATTCAACCACAGGGCACCTTGGCACTCTGAATGCGCGATGGTGAGTCATTATTGTGATCAGTGTTGCAGCTCATGCTGCCAGAACGATCCAGAAGGAAGATGAATTCCCCAGTCACTTTCTGGCCTGGCTTGGTGGCTGTGAAATTGGGGTACAAGGTAAGCAGAAGTGCTGGATCTCCCATCAGTGAACCTGTGTTTTGAGGGAAGCAGAGAAATAAAACCGAGGATTTTAAAGCCATAGTGGTGTTTTTTTGCTTTAGTAGCAACCCTTTGCATTGCAGCCCCCATCTCGGCCTCCCAGCCATCATCTTAGGCTTTGCTCACCAGGGGCAACCCCAGGCTTCCCAGCTTCCAGGAGCGCACTGGGCTTGTGAACATCCTCGTAATAAATCAGGAGCTCAACATCCCGGTCAAATCGGTGCCCTTCAGCCAAGGAGACCTTTGGGAGGAGGAAGGTAAACAAAACATGTTACAAACTGACCTTCACATGAGTTCCATCTCATCTTCTTTCTCCCCGTTGTACATCATTTGGAAACACTGCTGCAGATTGCAATGTTTTTTTCCAAAACGTGACAAGCTGAACTTCTAGTTGATGATAATAAATTAAGTTATAGAAGATTCCTGTAACTGAAAGGGATCAAAGCTGCCTGCTGCCAGAAATAATAATTAAATAACAAAAACAACAACAACAACAATCATAATATACATTTTTAGTTGTTACCTGCCACTCCTCAAAGCTTGAGGCAGGATACAACAAAGATTAAAAGAGAATTAAAACCAGCATACCAATTAAAAATACATTAACATTAAAACACACTAAAATACACTAAGAGAATAAAATCATTCAAATATTATAACTAAAATCATAATTAAAATACATCATAGTTAAAAATAGACTGGATAGGTCTGCTGGAAATATGATGGCATAGACAATTCTAATTTTGGTATTCAATGATGTATCTTTACACTTGAGAATCTTGTCTAATGCTTTCACAGCTGCCTTTCCAAGTCTTCTTCTGATTTCTTGAATGCAGTCTCCATTCTGATTAAATGACTGAGCCAAAACATGGAAAACCTTTAAATATCTCAACTTCTTCATCATCTGCTTTGAAATTATGTAAATCATCTGTGGTTGTTATTTTGGTTTTCTTAATGTTCAACTGTCTTTGCACTAGTGTGGTGTCATCCACGTATCTTAAATCTTTGACATTCTTTCCTTGAATTTTCATGCCTCCTTCCATCAGTTCTAATCTTGCTTTACATACGATACATTCAGCGTACAGGTTAAATAGATAGGGTGACAAAATGCAGCCTTGCCTGACCACCTTGCCAGTTGGAAACCATTCAGTTTCTCCATATTCTTCCCTGACAATAGCCTCTATTCCTGAAAATCTACCTTATTTTAACTCCAAATCCAGTTTTAGCCAAAATGGGACACTGCCTTCCAATCATTTCTGGTTTCATTTTGAGGGATTGGTGCAGTTACAAGAGGGTCCTGAGGAGCAGGACTAATGGATCCCAGACCCTAGGAGGTTGCCCATCCCTGTTCTACAGCCAGGAACCTGGGCTTGAGGTAGACTGCAATCTTAACCTGCAGGATTTCACTCTGGATTCAAGCCAACACGGAGCCTCTCACACCCTTTTTGTTAGCTCTTTCACTCATTTACTCTACAGTGCCTTTTGTTTATACATACAGATGACTAACAGCATTGTAACTGGGATTAACTCTGTGAATCTAGCCTATCTTGTGATACCAGCATGTGATCTTGTGGGGAAGGGGGCTGGTGCTTTCTCTTCTAAATCCAGCAAGGCTACGCCTGCTGAACTAGTCTTGCAGCTTTGTGACAGTCCAGTAAAAAGGGCTACATAAAAGCCACCAAGTTATGCTCCTTTCAGTAGGCCCCTTCCTACCTGCAAAGGATATCTATCACCTTATGATTCACAGATATGGAATCAGTGTGACATTCTGTAATGTCTGTCCATTATAGAGGATAATGACCCATTCTCCTGCAAAATGGTAAGGGTTTGATTTTGAGCTGGAGTGGGAAAACTTTGGCTGTTCTGATGTTTTGGAGGAGAACTTCCACAAACCTTGACGATTGACCATGGTGCTAAAGGTTCGCCACTCCTGATTTGCATCCAAACTAGTCCTACCATTATCCTGCTGTTATTTATATCTTTTTTTTTTAACAGCTGAATTGTCAAATAGCTAGGTAATGGGAAGGAGAAGGTGATGAAGACTGGGAAGAAATTTCACACTAGCCTCCCACCCCTAAATTCCCATTGGGAATCTCCTCTCACCATCTGCATGCTGACTATATCCAACATAAGCTTTTCTTCAAATGCTAAGGGCAGGCTGGGAGTATGCTGATACCAATCAGGGAAAACACAATGTAATGAAGTCTGCCCTTTCATATACCATGGTCCCAATCTACATCATCATTTTTGCTCCCATGCTTTGACTATTTGCTTTGGAATTAGCCCCACAAGCCCAAAAATGTGAACAAGAACATGTCTGTGATGTTTACGGACTTTGCTATGGGGAATGGAAGAAAAGACACACCAGTTTCCCAAAACTGTCAGCAACTTAGTTCATCAGTAGCCTCACCTGGGCACTGGTCCGGTCCACTGCTATGTAGCGCAGTGGCTCAAGAGTGCATTTTGATTCTATGCGGTTGATGCCATAAGTGGAATGTACTGTGGCACTCAGACTAAGTGTGTAGGGAAGCTGTCCTGGGGGCACTCGTGGTATACTCTTGGTAACAGTGTCCCCTTCTGAGCCTGAGGGGAGAGAAACATGAAAGGCAATGACAGCACAACTCAGTGGACAATGCGTCTTAGGAGAACAACCACCAAGACGGAGAAATCTGCCAGTTTCATCTTTTTTCACATTCAAATATTTTAAAGGGCCAACTCACAGTTTTGAAGAAATTTCCAGTTTGTTGTCAGAAAGAAAGTACTACATATACTGATGTAGAAGTCTAAACATTTTTGTCAAAAAATTGACCCTGGAACTTTGGTTGACTTATCCACGTGTAAGTATTGCGTCTTACCTCTTTTCAAAAAAGGAACTATTCCCTTCTCTGAGCTGAGTGGTGAAAGGGAAAAGCTTATTCCACCCTGGGAGAACCTAAAAGAAGCATTGACTCCCTCTATTTTTTCTGCTGTGGTACTGCTTCTGGTCTTTTTTGAAAGTTTGAGGGGAAAATGGCACTTTCCCTCAAAGGATCACCTAAGACAGTGGAGGGGCTGGTGCTTCTTTTACGCTCTCCTGGGATGGACTAGCTCTTGCCTTTCGCCACTCTACTCAGAGAAGGTCATGGTTCCTTTTTTTAAAAAAAGATTTAATACTGCAGCTTTACTTTTATTAAAAAAAAAAAAAAAGGAACCATCCCCTTCTCTGAACAGAGTAGCAAAAGGCCTTTTTGAATGCCTGAGTAGGAAAATGCCAGCAGTGGCAGACAGGTGTAAAGTGGGCCTCTGAGGCGGTGCTGTTGCTTTCCCCTCTCCATGGGATGACCTCCAATTTATGCATGAGTCATATCAAAAGCCACAATTTTGGCCTCAAAACCACTCTTTGACTTATACATGAGGCTGACATGTACTCAGGGAAATCACAACTCATTTGTGCTGGTCAAATTCAAAAGCTTTTCTCAGCAGAGAGAGGACCAGAGTTGAGGAGCCTCTCTGGGATGGGGGAAGGGAGAACCCTCAAAAATAAAACTTGGAGATATTCATTCTGGATGACAAACAGAGTTGAATATGTAGAGTTTTTCACTTAAAAAAGTCTGCCTGGATGGCAAAATAGGTAGTTTTGCATTGTCCCACATTCAAATTGTTTTCAATCTCATGTTCCCTTTACTGTGTTTGTGAATGCTGGGAAGTTTTTGTTGAAAATATTAAGCTGAAATAACAGCATCACTATATGTGATATTGCACAATATATACTATGTGATGCACAGTTCTAGGATTAGAAAAAGGATAAGGAATAGAACTCTGTGAGGCAGAAAAACCAGCAGGCAAGGGCATACACTGGAAAAGGGTGCAGTAAATAAGTGAGAGATAGCATAGTGTAGTAGTTTAAGTAGCCCTGGAGACCAAACTTTGATTCTCACTCAGCCACGGAAACCCACTGGGTGACCTTGGGTGCATCACATACTCTCAGTCCCAGAAAATATTGTTGTAGGTTCACCTTAGGGCTGCCATAAGTCAGAAATGACCTGAAGGCACACAACAACAACATGCCTTGGTCTACACACATGTACCAGAACAAGAGCTTTAGAATCCTGATGGTTGAATGCATTACTTCAGGCAGCACTTGGGAGGATGAGGGATGTAATTTTGCATTCTGATTACCAAAAACAATAACAACAACAACAACAACAACAAGGTAAATGAGAGAGAGAGAGAGAGAGAGAGAGAGAGAAATCTTCAGGACAGCTTATCTTTCTCAAGCTTTTACAATTTTAATTTTGAAGCCAAAGAACACCTGCTATCCTACCACCTCATTCTGCCACATGTGCAGACCAAGCCTTAAAGGATGTGTGCATGTTGCGGGGGGAGCACTTGACCATCTACATATTTTGGAATATGGACACAGTGGGTAAAGCTTCTAGGACCTCAAGTCCCAAAATCCTGGAAGGCCAAAGCGTAAGGATCAAAGCAAATTCCAAGACTCTTGCCCACATTAGGACTGTACGTTTGTCTCTAGAAAGCCTGACAAATGGCTACAGGTAGGATCCAGACACAAGGACACAAGGTACGAGTGGGAATAATCTGAGAAACATCTCTGCTCAGACCAGTTTTGAATGGCCTCAAAGCAGGGGGAAGAGTAAGGGCCAGGAGGCAGAACATCTGTGTTGCTTGATGTTTTTATTTGGAGCCTAACTCATAAGTTTGAGGTTGCAGAATTTTACCTTGTGGCACATAGCGGGGGTTTAGGACAGCGGGCAGGACAAAGCGGACAGCTCCATCAGGCTCTGGAGCCAATGTCTGGACATAGCGCAGCTTCAGTGTGGCCTCCCCATCAGGGGGAAGGTTTCCCAGACTGCAGGTGAAAATGTCACTGCTCTTTTCTTCTCTGCTGAGTAGAAAAGCCCCACGGCCTTCACTCAAGGCATCATCATACTCCTGCTCTGCCTGAGATGCAGTAGATAAGAGACAGAGAGAGACACAGAGAGAGAAAGCATGCCATGTGAAGAGGTCAATGATACAGTCAGATGTGGTAATAAGTGAGGACTTCTCTGAACCTTAAAAAAAAACACCGGAGCTTTTGACTGATTAGTTTTGACCACTGATGGCCTCCATGTACAAGTTCTGGTGTTTCTAAGATATGGTTGCAGAAAGAATAAGGGCAAATAAACTTGGAAGAGATTTAAATTGAGACATGCTCTATCCAGTCAAGTTTATCACTCCAAAGACACACAAAAGGGCCAATCTAGATCCTATCTGTAGGACCCCTTATAGTTTTCTTTAATTCTTGAAGAGATCAAAGCACCAGAGGGGCAGCCAGACCCACACTGAGGCAACAGGGCTTGGGGAAAGGAAATGGATGTAATACCCAATTAAAATGATATTTTCCTGCTAGAAAGCCTACAGACATCACATTTTAAGATGCTGACTGTTCTGTAAATGCACAATCGTAGCTGATAAAACACAGGATACCTCTTCAAGTAAATGTGACAGGGCCTTTTTGGGGACTGCTCCCAATTGTGGAACTTCTTTCCATTTCAATCTAGGCTGCTCCCACTGCTCTTCATCTACCAGCAGCTAAAGATTTATTTTTTTTTAATTAGAAAGGATTTTGGTTATTAAGTGGTTGCTGCAGATGGGTCTTCTAATTGGGGCTCCTGTATGTTTAAAACATCACTCTTATGTTTTAAATGCCCTTAAACTATTTTAAATATTTAAAACCTGTTTTTAAAAGGATAATGTAAATACTTTCTTTTATTATTATGTCTGCTTCTTGGCCATGTTTTTTTACAATCTTTGTTATGTACCACCTTGGGTCTCATATTGGGAGAAAGGCAATACATTCTCCCCAATACATTTATATATTGCATTAAAAATAAATCAGTAGAGTCATCCCTCCATATTCACAGGAGTTAGGGGCACAGGAGCCCCACAAAAGTGGAAAAACCATGAATATCTACAGCTCCCCCAAACTGTATTTATAACACACACACAGAACCATGGATTCAACCCACCATGGATTCAAATGTACTGTGTGCAATATGAAAGCTTCTTGAGGCAAGACATCAGTGTGAAGATACTCTGTTGTCTAACAAATTTTCTGGCTCTTCTCAAAAGCTAGGCCACATTATGCCCCAAAGATTTATTCTTCTCAGGACTCACACACCTGCTTCTTCTCTCGGATCTGTGCTTCAATCCATGTCCCATCAATCACACCCTCAAAGGCATATACAGCAGCCTCATCATCCAGAGGGAAGACAAAGACAGCCTCCACTGGGTTCTTCTCCTCATTCTTGTATTGAAGCTCAGAAACCACATCAGCTACGAAGCCTCGGACCAACACATCGATGGAGATACTCTTTAAAGGCACTAGGCAAGGAAACAAGGAAGTAGGCCAGTTAGTTCAAGGCCTAGTTTGGCCCCTCCTTGGAGTTCTCAACTGAATGGATCCTCTTCCAGTCACCTTGCCATTCAAGACTAGGCCAACCAGTTGGTTGGATGAAGAACTAAAGCCATTTTTGCATGATGTTGCTGTCCTCCAATGGGGACCCATTGGCAGTGGTCTGCAAGTTGTGCTACCGCACATCATTATAGTTCGTTAATAGCCTCTGATTGCATGATGCTTCCATCACTGGTGATCATGCAGAATGGGAGGAAGCACTGTCTAGGCGCTTCCTTCCCCAGTGTAGCACAAGAAAGAAATCAGCTGCACTGTGGAAAGAAGGAGTGTGTCACTTGCACTTCCATCCACAGGCAGCTGGCTAGGTGTGGAGGGGAACACTGGGGACACACTCCCATCCCAGCAAAGACGTTGCCAGGATGACACTAGGATGACATCAGAAAAGGGTGAGGTGTGGAAACGGCCTAAGTCATTACAGTGGTACTTTTAAGCCTTGTATAGTATCTATTACCCAGTTTACAGCTTCAAGAAATGGCTATTTGTCATTCTGCAAAAACTTGACTAAATAACCATAAAGAGGCAATTCACCTGGTTGCCGTGACTGCGTCAGAAGACCACAAACATGCTCCATGGCTGATGATGATATCTGAAACAGGAGAAGAGGCCACATGATACATCCATCATCTGTAGAAAACAACAACTGTATCTCTGGTTTTACTTTTGTTGGGTAGGATGCCAAGAATTCATGAGTATGGGGCTGTAGTCCTATACAGGAAGCCCCCACCCTTTGATACCCTTTTGTCTGATGACTCACTCTTTCAGCGCTCCCAAATTTAGGACAACTTCCATTAATTCAACAGAGGCTCCACTCTTTCTTCATCAGTTCTTCTTGACTCAGAGGCTTGTTTGGGACCCCCTGAAAGTACGTACTGCTTGCAAAGTGAGCTGAGGGGTCAAAAAGGGGGCAAGCCAGCAGAAGGAATTTGCAAGCTTCTCATGCATGGTCAATCCCTGGTGAGCCTCCATAAATCCTTCATGCTCCCTACAGTACAGTACATGGGTTCTGCTTTCCAACCAATTCTGTCTTCTGAGAGTGCTCTGGTTCCTAACCTGTCAGATAAGTGGGAGGAGTCTGTGAAGACTTGTGGGTACTTACATCTGTGTTGAGAAGTATTGAACTGCTCTGTAAAACTGACAAAGTAACGTCCACTTTCTATCCTTCTCTACAACACCTCCCAGTAGCTTTGCTGGATCTTTTTTACGTTGTATGAGAGAAAGGACTCAATACAGCATGGTAATGAATGTGGCCTTTCAGATCTTGTTGAACTACGACTCCTATCAGCTCTACCTGTACAGCCACTGGTGGGTGCGTGGAGTTGAGGTCCAACATTTGGGGAAGTGCACATCCACTGCCCCTGCAGAAGCAATTAATTAGCCTTTAGCATCACTCCTCCTCCCAAAGTTTCCACAAAATGTTTCCCATCATCCTTTTATTGCCCATCTGTATGTAATTACACAACTGTGAACCCAGAATGAAGGCTAGAGAACCTTAAACAGCTAGGTTAAAGCACACAAAGGAGTTAGCAGAATACTCTGTGATTTTAGCCTGAGAAAAGGGATGGAACTTACAGTTATTAGGAATGAAGCAGTAGGTCAATGAAATGTTTGGGAGGAGGTGGGATTTTCTGGTTCTATAGAGAAACAGAGCAATTTAGACTCTCTTACCTCATCCTCCCAAGGAGGATGAAATATGAGATTGGTTCCATGCACCAATATTACCTCTAGAATGTATACAAAATGAAGCCACACATATAAAATAATATAAGAAATATATGTCCTGCCCTTAAGCTTATACTGAAACCAAATCTTTGGTCCATCTAGCTCTATCTTTTTAGGGCTCTAGCATTTCAGACCAGGGGCTCCCTCATCCTTATATGCAGGTCATTTATTTGTCTGTAACCTATTTATCTCAGCTTTCTTCCATTCAGCTCAAGGCAATGGGCACAGTTCTCCTTCTTCATTGTTACAAAAACCCTGAGAGGTAAGGAAGGCTAAAAGAGACTGACTGGTTCAAGCTTGCCCAGTGAATTTTCGTGGCTTAGTGGTTTAGTGGGGACTTGAACCTGTATCTGATACATACACCCCAGTTCAGCCACTACAACACAGGTGGTCTCAATGAAGACATCCAATGATCTTAAAAAGGGGAAAAAATGTATAAAAATATCCCTTTGCCATATGCCATTATTGGGAATTCAGAGAAAAAGCCTTTATTCTGAGAAATGACAAAGCTGGAAACAGTAGTCATAAGTGCAATGGCATTCCTGCTCCAGCCCCTAATGCGCAAAGAAACCATGGTCTAAAGGACAGTTCTGGAACAGAGTCAGTCCAAAGCCACTGCACGGCACTGACAGTGCTGTTCCAAAACAATGTTTGGCATGGGCTGGTCTTCCTACGAAAATTGAGTCATCTTCTGCATAAGGGTGGAGCTACAGGGAGCAGAAGGGGAGATGAGGGTATTTCCCTTCCAAATAAGAGTTCTAACTTCCTCATTGAAATTTTCCTTCAGTCCCCAAATTTCTAGCACTGCAGAGAGAGACACTGGAAACCATCCACACCAAGAACTCTTTATAGTGTTGAAGAAAGACATTGAAAATCATCCACACCTAGTCCTCTTCTACTTGCCATACTTGTTCTCAGTTTGCCTGCTCCTTTGCTTTGGATGTGTAAACTCTGTTTCTGAATGCTCAAGTTATTGCAGTGCCAGAGCTTGCACCTCTGCTTCTGTTTGGAGAGAAACTCATCCGGAGTCCACTTAACAGGAAAGAACACACTGTTTCTTGGTTGGAGGAAAGAGCAGCTGTAGTTCACAGGGGCCCAATCTTGATTCTGCTGGACTGGGGACAAGTTTTTATAGAAGAAATAACAGTACTGAGAGTAGAGGTCGGACCCTGAGCAAATGGCAAAATACATCTCTCCAGATATTGTTGACTGGCACCTCCCAGCATTCCTAACTAACTATGCTGGCTAAAGCGCATGGGAGCTGCAATCCAACATCATAGGCACATTTTTTCTTTACTCATCTTCATCATAGGGAGCACCTATCCTTCTGCAACTGGGCTCCTTCACACTATTCAATTATAGCACTTATTATAGCCAGTATGGTATAACGATTTGAGAGTTGGGCCATTTCTGCACTAGCTTGTTATAGTGCTATTATTCCACTTTCAACATCCTATGGAATCCTGTGGTTTGCACTTTAGGGAGAGGCCTCAAAGACCCCTCCCTAAAGTGCAAACCACAGGATTCCACAGGATGTTGAAAGTGGAATAATAGCACTATAACAGGCTAGTGTGGAAATGGCCTTAAACTCTGACCTGGAGATGGGGGACTGGTTCTCCACTCAGCTGTAGAAACTTGCTGGGTGACTTTGGGTGCATTTCATAGCCACAGGAAACCCCATGACAGGTTCACCTTAGAGTCGAACTAAGTCAGAAATGGCTTGAAGGCACACAAGAACAAAAAATTCCACTTTTAACTGCTATGGCAATATCCTTTGGGACCTTAGCATTTGTTGTTTGCTAAGATGCTGGGATTCTCTGGCTGGACAGTCTAAAGGCCTGTCGCTAAACTCAAAAATCCCAAGATTTCATAGGACAGAACTCTGGCAATTAGAACTGAAATCATCAGGTTCTAACTCCACAGCGCGAAAGGGCCACTTGCCAGATCTGTACACTAAGCTCCACCACATCCAGAAAGAAGGCTTCATCTTCAACATACCCAACTTCTAAGTAGAACTGCCCTCTACCCACGGTGGCCGCCTTTTAAAAACCAAAACAGGCAAAATGGGGGTGTGGGGATGAGAGACAGGGAAGTGGGATGGGTTTTTTCTTGGTTTACTGACTGAATCCAGGAGAAGCAAAGGGGAAAGAGGGGCCCTTTCCACAACAGACTGTTATAGTGCTATCACTCCACTTTCAACATCCTATGGAATCCTAGGGTTTGCAGTTTAGGGACTGCAAACTCCAGGCTTGCATTGGATGTTGAAAGTGAAATGGTAGCACTGTAACAGTCTAGTGCGGAAATGGACAGGGATTCAGGATAGTTTAGCGTAGTCTCCTTAGGAGGCCAGTTCCACACTAGCCTGTTATAGCGCGATGATTCCAGTTTCAACCTCCTCTGGAATCCTGGGGTTTGCAGTTTCGGGAGGGGCCCTCCGGCCCCTCCCGAAACTGCAAACCCCAGGATTCCAGAGGAGGTTGAAACTGGAATCATCGCGCTATAACAGGCTAGTGCGGAAATGGCCCAAGACACAGGAGAAGCCAAGGGGGTTTTCTGCAGCCAACCGATCTATCCGGGAAAGGAACAGGCGTCTAGGTGGAGGATCCAGGGTGCAAGGGTCTGACGGGACGGGAGGTTGTAGGTTTGGTGACGCTCAACAGGTGAGCCTCCTCGGAAAGCAATCACGCAAAACCATACTCACACCCTGCCGATCGCGGTGGCTTTGCTGCGCCTTCCTTTCTCCTCTGCTACAGAGACTGGCCAGAAAGAGAAAGCAAACTTTCCCAGCTCAGCCTTCGGAAAACTTTCCCGTCAACCCCGCCTCCGCGGAGGGAGCGGCAACAAATGTCTTCGCTCGGGGGCGTTTTCGGAAAGCGCTGGTCTCACCCCCGCGGCGCAATTTTCACTTTCGGAATGACGAAGAATGCAGTGGGGAACTGAAACTTGCGCTTGCCACTTGAGCTTGGCTCCGCCCTTTCCAGCCTAAGGCCAGCTGGGGACAAAAAATAAATAAAAATCCCCTGATCGTTTCGACTGTCCACGGAAGCGAGGGAACGAAGGGAAATAAATAGGAGGCTGCGTGTGTATTGAGGCTGATGCGTGTTGGGCCATTTCCGCACTAGACCCTTCTCCTGCTATTATTCCGCTTTCATCGTCCGATGGAATCCTGGGATTTGCCTTTGAGGCCCCTCTCTAAACTGCAAACCCCGAATTCCATAGGATGTTGAAAGTGGAATAATAGCGCGGTAACAGTCCAATGCGGAAATGGCCCTCGTTTCATTTTTACCCCACTTTTCGCGGAAGAGTTCGAGGAGAGCTACGTGATTCCCTCTCCGCGCTCTCGTTGGGCTTCACAACAACCTGAGAGCCAGGGTAGGCTGCGAGATAGCGACTGGCCCTTTGGGGTCCGGCCCCACAGCGACCATCGCTTGCCCAACTCGATATAGGGTGCTGAAACTAGAGTTTGGGAATGGTACTTGGACAGGGCAAGGGGCCAGACCCATCAGACTCTTCTAGGTGACAGGGTGTCAAAAAACCCGGAATTGGATCAAGGCTCTATCAGGGACACTTTCAGGGCCAGAGGATCGGGAAGTTACTTTTGCTACTGCAGTTCCCAGAATCCCTCAGCTATGCTGGCTGCGGACTTGTACTGCAGTTCCCAGAAGCCTTTAGCTAAGCTGGCTGGGGATTTGTACTGCAATTCCAGAATCCTTTAGCTACGTTGGCTAGGGATTTGTACTGCAATTCCCAGAATCATTTAGCTAAGTTGGTTAGGGATTTGTACTGCAATTCCCAGAATCCTTCAGCTACGTTGGCTAGGGATTCGTACTGCAATTTCCAGAATCCTTCAGCTATGCTAGCTGGGGTTTTGGACTGCAGTTCCCAGAATCCTTTAGCTAAGCTGGCTAGGGATTTGTATTACGATTTCCAGAATTTTCCCTTCTCAAAGCTATGCTAAGCTTTTTTGGGGAAATTTGAGACTTTGGCAATTCCCAGAATCCTTTAGCTAAGCTGGCTAGGGATTTGTATTACGATTTCCAGAATCCTTCAGCTATACTAGCTGGGGATTCTGGGTGCAAGAGTAGGAAAAGTAGTTTGTTCCAGCGCCAGCCTTTTTTTTTCCCAGTGGCAACACCGCTGCACAGGAATTCACTGTCGGGGAAAAAAAAAAGCTTCTATTTATGCAAATCGGGCTTTTAAAAGCAAATCGCTGTCTGAGAGAGTGGAAGTGAAACACTAAAAATGCTTTTTCTTCCATCTAACTGTACTTTCAGCTGTCTTCCCCTCCCTAAACTGCAAACCCCCAGGTTTCCATAGGATGTTGAAAGTGGAATAATAGCGCTATAACAGTCCAGTGTGGAAATGGCCTTATAGTTTCAAAGGAGCCGGCGCTCCTTCTAGAGCATTTCCAGAATAGAGAGCAGAGTTACAGGGAAAAGGCAGTAGTGAATACGCAGAGAAAATTACTGGAATTTCGCACGTCGTTAACACCAGCCCCTGAATTCTACCTGGTTTTTTCCTTTGGAATCACTTCAACACTGTTTGCCATTTCAAAAGCTGCAGAAGACAAGATGAACACGCCTTAAAACTGGAGTGGGCAAAAAGTAGATCGGGAGAGGTCCCTTATAGCGAGAAAGGCGCGATCTAAGGCCCTTTCCGCACTAGCCCGTTCTAGCGCGATGATTCCACTTTCAACGTCCTCTGGAATCCTGGGGTTTGCAGTTTCGGGAGGGGCCAGCCGGCCCCTCCCGAAACTGCAAACCCCAGGATTCCAGAGGACGTTGAAAGTGGAATCATCGCGCTAGAACGGGCTAGTGCGGAAAGGGCCTAAAAGTAAAGAAATAAACCCATCCAGAGCCAGTCTGGTACACAGCCATCCCTCAGATGTTATTATATTATCAGTAATTAAAGCGAACAATGACTCACACACACACTCATGCATTCATTCAAGAACTACTGAAGAAGAGAGTAAGGAAAATTGATAGAGATTTTGTTCTGGGGTGTTCCTGGGGGACTACTACACCTGATCATGACGCCAATGGATGAAGACTGAGGGTTGCCATGAAATTCAGGAAGGAGGGGTTGAGGCAAAGCAGAGTGACAGCGATTCAAGATTGTAAAATGAGCCCCACAACAGATCAAAACATGGGGTTTTTATAGGGAAAATATGCCTGTAGAGTTAGTTCTTTCCCACGGAAAAACAAACAGCCAGCAAGGCTAGATCAAAGCTTCACATCAAAGATCTCCGGCTGAATATTTCCCCAGGGCTTTGTGAATGACTCTGCCCAGGTGAGATAAAGGCACATGTAGGGTGGAAATTGCCCCCATGTGGCAGCTGATGGTGATTCTATTGAGCCCTTTTGTTCTGTTCGCCCTGGCTATGTGACAGTTTGGGTTGACCAAAGTTTTTCCCAACTTCCGCCTTTCAGCCCTCCTGCCCACACAAGCTTTTTCAGTAACCCTCTCAGACACATGGAATGATTTTTAATATTAGCCACATGGAGATATCAATTTGAGGTGGTAAATTAATACATCGTACACCCTGGGAGAGAGCTATTACACTAGGATCTCCTCAATCATATTTAACACAGAAGAAAAGTATGATCATCATATTCAACCCATCATGGATTCCTTTGGGGCATCAAGGTTCCTTCGCAAGGCAGAAGGGGCTGGCTGGTGGGGCTTACTGCCACCTCCACTGCTGCCCCACACCATTTTTAATAAGCTTCATTCACAGTTTCATTCACAGTTCCCCAGTCTCATGAGGCTTGCAGTTTCTATTAAAAATGGCACAGAGAGGCAGCAGAGGTGACAGCCAAGTAATCGGTGAATAATTCAAATCTGCAAAAGTGAAAACTGCAAATGTGGAGAGCTGACTGTAGTGGTCTGAGCATTGGGCCATGACCCTGGAGAGCAGACTTCCATTCCCAGCTTAGCCACGGGAACTCACTGGGTGACCTGGGGTGTGTCACACACTCTCAGCCTCAGAAAACCCCATGGCAGGTTCACCTTAGGGTCCCCATAAGTCAGGCACGATTTGAAGGCATACAACAACAAGAAAGGTCTCTCCATGGCGGATCCCAGGCTCCAAAACTCTAAAGCTGGCCTGGTCTCAGTTCCCATCCACAAGCTTTAAATGCCAATTCCAGGATTAATGATTGGATATAGGGGACAAGAAGATGAGGGAAACCTGGTGGGCTGTTCTAAGCTAATGTGGCCCTTGACTGAACAGACTGCTCATTCCTGATTTAACGGATGCTAGACTAAGAGCCAACATGGTCTAGTGGTTTAAGCGATGCACTATGACCCTGGAGACCAGTGTTCAATTTCCACTTGGCCATGGAAACCCAGTGGGTTTCACACACACTCGGCCCCAGAAAACCCCATGATAGGTTCACCTATCCAGGCAAATCAGCAGGCAACTGTGACTGGGCATGCGGGCACAGCAAGAGAGTGGTGGGGGGAGATCTCTCCCCCATGCTCTTCTGCTCCAGCTGCCCACATGATTGCACATGGGGGGGTGGCAGTAAGAGACCAAAGGGGAGAAAAGATCTCCCCCTCAATTCTCTTGGCCAGCCATGGTCATTCACAGTTGTTTTGTTTTTTTAACTTTCGTGGGGGTTCTGTGTCCCTAACCTCCATGGAGGGCCTACTGTATAATCAATATAAGGGAAATATAGCAAAAAATTATTCCTAAAAAAGTGTAGATACAATCCCATCTTTAACGTCAAGCATTATGCTATAGTTGTCCTATACGGTGGGCAATGTTGGAGGTGGGGTTTTTTTCTGCCCTTGAGGATTCTCTGGAAGCCACATGGACTACCCAATCTTCCTGAAACAAAACTGAAAGTGGCCACAAGTCCACTCCTGTTTTTTGTGTGTGTTTTTTAAAGATATTTGAAAAAAGAAAAAGGGCGGTCCAGGAAATTTGGAGGGCAGCAAAAATCACTTGAGAGAGCACAGGGCTACACATTGTTCATACGTACTCCAAAGGAATAGGGAAGTATTGAGGAGAAAAGAAGAGGCCCACAATGCATGTTTGGGAGTTTTCAAGAGACAAAAAGTGTTCTTTAATTTCCTGCATAAAATTTTAGGGCAAATATTACACTGGTGTTGCAGCTCTTCTACTACAACTTTCCATGATGAGATATTGTAACCTATGCATTCCCTAGGGAGAAAGGAAGAAAACCCCTCTGAGAGAAAACCATCAATCCTATCCTCTTAATCTGTCAGTAGACCTACCTGAACACTAGCACAGTCCATTGCTGTGTAGTGCAGGAGTTATAAGGTACACATATAGCGTAGGCCAATTGCAGCATAATGTCGAATACTGTGTATAGTTTTCTGTGAGGCTCATCCCCGAACATCCTAGGAGTCCATGGACGATGGGCTAAGAACCTCTGCTGTTGGATTTCAACTCCCAATTGTGCAGAATGCTAGGAGTTGTGGTTCTAGAGAGTAGCAAAATTTCTAACCCAGCTTAATAGCTTGCAAGAGTTCCTTGGCTATCCAGAGCTTGACTAGTCACAGGTGGTACAAGTTGAATCCAGAGAAACTGAGGTCTGGTTTCTCCTCTTAAGTGTTGACTCTTGATGTCTCTTGGAATGAATAATACAGAAGATAAAGGCACAGTGCACAGGTACTGTTAATGTTACACATTTCAGGTTAACAAGGCACGGTACTGCTAATGTTACACACTTCAGTATAAAAGGCACTGGAGAAAAGCATTAAAGATTATTTTGAGAGAAACTTGGGTTAAATATTGAATGCTTATTTCTGTTCTTTTCCCTGATTGTAAAGCTGTGTTCTCTTTCTTTCAGAAAGAAGCAAATACTTTTTTTTTGGTACTATTAACAAGCATGTTGTCATCATTGTCTTCCTCCTCCTCCTCCTCCTCCTCTTGCCCAGAGCACTGGGATATGAAGCAGTGCAGGAATCAAACTAAGGCATTTGTTGATGAAAAGAAATTCCAGAACTTTTACAATTAAAATGTTGGGGCATCAGAAGGAGCTACAATGCAGGGTCTAATGTCAGCCCACGAGGATACATCGGGGATACTTTCACATGAAGACAGGACAGAAGCAGGAGCTCCAGCTGAACTTGCAAGATCAGAGCCGAAACACTTGGGGGCTGACATTGGTTCCCAGCAGAGCATTGCCAGCCTTCACACATTTAACCAGCTGAGGCCCTGCAAGCAAAGAGAGAGGAGGGTATGTGGTGGGGAAGGGAAGCAGGAGGTTAAGCTCCATCAGCATTTCTACCACATTTTAGTTTATGCACAAGTACTCAATAAGTCTCCTTTTTTTAAAAAAAAGTGTCAATAGCATTTAGTCACTTAAGTGCTTAATAAGTATTCAATAAGCCTCATGTGTTGTTTCCCTCTTATTTTTTACAACTGAACATTTTATTTTCCAGTTCCACAATTTTTGTCCAAAAGCAAAAAAAAATAAAAAAATAAAAAAATAAAAAAATAAAAAAATAAAAAAATCCTAAAATGAAAACAAAAAACAAAAAACAAGAGAAGCAAAAAGATGCAATCTTAACTGACAGATGAAAACTCTGGCAGTAGACCATCACTATCATTTGGTGTTTTTTTTAAAATGTAGACCCATCCAAACTGAGACAAAATAAAGCCCAAGTTCCCAGAAAGCCCTTCCAATTCCTACTTTCCTGCAGCTGTCTCCGAACAATTGCTATTTTTGCTCTGTATCTCTTTTATTCATTTCAGGGGATTTTACTGATGTCTTATTTTCTCACCTGTACTATATACTCCACCTTTCACTGTATCCTCCTTTTTTCTGATCACTGGTGAGAAGTGAGCAGTTTTATCTGTATTGCTATTTTTTTGGAAAAGTGAAATCAAGACTGGAGTGAGACTGATTTGCAAGGCTGCCTTGCTTTCTCTGCTTTCTGCTTGACTATACCCTTAAAGCAACCTTTGCTTTTCTGCGTTGTTACATCACCTTGCATGTATTTTTAATTGTGTCACATTAAATGCTGAGAAAAGAAAAAACAATGACTGGAGTGAGATCCATGTAGAATGGGCCAATTCTTCCTCAGGAATTAGAACCATAATGAGGGATTGATTGTATTTGAGGAATGGGGCTACAATTGGAGTCTTTTTCTCCCAGCTCTTGGCCTTATACCCCCTTGTTTATCCGCACTCCATTCTCAAGTCTCCCAGGTTCACAGTATCTCACCTGTGGTTGTCTGCAGCCAGCTGAGAGCTTTTGCTTCCAGTAGCTCCCATTCATCCCTCTGTTCCAAAGCCTTGGAGTGGAGCCAGAGGATGGCCAGCACTGTTGCCCACACATTTTGGGCTACCTAGTGATGATGGAGAGAATATAAGAGACAAGCTGGTTCTTGTTCATATACTGGCCCTGTGTGAAAATAATGCTTGCATTCTTAAAGAAAACAAACCATGGTCCTTTATTATGGTGTTCCAAACCCCAAACTCTGATTACAGTTTATCCACAATCTATGACATAAAAGCATGTCAAAATCTGGAGATCTGGGCCAGGCCATGGCTATAACAAATCAGGCCTGCTATGAATTCTCCTTTCCTAGAGAAGCAGCACTCTTCTACATTTTTGTCCCCCACTGGCTTCCTCTCCTGGTTTATCTCCCTCTACTGCTTTCCCTAAATCCGCACCCTTGTAGAAATAGGGCAAAGCATGGATTAGTTTATCCAAATGACTGTGTCACCGGTGGTAGCGTGTGCAATTGGTCCAGATTCAAGAGGCATTTTACTGAGACTGCTTTTTACAAAAATATGATAAAATCTTTATCAAACACACTGACCAGGGAAAAGGTAGCTGGCAAACCTGACTATCAAAAATTAACACACTTTTAGCTCTAAACCTAGCAAACACTGCGTGTTTGTCTGTGTCAGCATATGATTGGCTGTGTGAGGTGAGAAGACCTCATATGATTGGCTGGCTGTGAAGATTCCATGGAGTCCTCAGGTTGGCAGTTTAGGGAGGGGCCTTTAGAATTCTCAGCCAGAGAGTTTTTGGGCCTCAGGTCAGTTGCTATGGAGATGAGGCCTACCATCAATAAGGATGCCAGAAAACATTTGGGAGGCATATGTGAGAAAAATTAAAGTGACATACACAACATAGCCCATTTCCACACTACACTGTCATAGTGCTATTATTCCACTTTCAACATCCTCTGGAATCCTAGGATTTGTAGTTTAAGGAGGGGCATTTAAGAATTCTCAGCCAGAGAGCTCTTTGGCCTCAATAAACTAGAAACCTCAGAATTCCACAGGATGTTGAAAGTAGAATAATAGTATTATAACAGTGTAATGCAGAAATAGCCATAGTTACAAGTTCTTCTTGTCTCACACAGTAGATTATATGGGTTCCGTATGTGAGGAATTTTAAAGTTGAAATTCAAAACAGAAAATGCTTCCAGAAAAACATAAAGCCATTGCATAAATTCAACAGAAAGAAAGAAAAAGGCAGTACATCAACACCACCAGACAACACAGATTGGACTGGGGACTATGGGGAAAAGTTACAGGTACTGGAATACGCCGGTTCCTATGGAGACGATGCCTAGAAGCAAGGAGGAGGACAGGAACCCAACCTTTGTATGTTGACAACTATGAATACAGATTTAATTGGGGAATATGGGGAAAATTTACAGGTGCAGAAATAGGCTGGTTCCTATGGACACAAGACCTAGGGGCAAGGGGAAGGACAGTGTACCCCCTCAGGAATCTAAACTGTGTATGTAACTAACTATGAATATGGATTGCATTGGGAAATATGGAGCAAAGTTGCAGGAAATGGAGAAGACAGTTTGGTGCGTTCTTAAGAGGAAAATAAAAACGCTGGGCAACGCCAGGTAAATATGTTAGTTAGAAATATTTGTTAATCACTTTTCTGCCCGCTCATGATCCCAAAATGACATGCAATAAAATATCTTTAAAATTCTTTGAAAACTGACTGATAATATATTTTAAAAGCCTTTCAGCAGTGAATTCAATGGGTCTTTTCTGGTTGTGCCTACCAATAGGATACAGCCCTATGTATGAACTGAGTCATGTGCCAGTCACAACTGTCCTTGGTTATTATCCACAGTCCTCAAATTTTAATAGTCATTTTAATGGTCATTTCAAGCCACAGGCACTTAGCCAGATGAGCTAGGCCCTCTTCTTCCCACTTTGGACAGCCCAAGCCCATCACAAACTCACTTGAGAAGGTGTCTTGCTCAAGGTGGCTTTAGCCTGGCCTAGAACGCTAGCCAGGCCAGAACTGAGATGCCAGGAGCCATCAGCATTCTGCAGGGAGACCAGCTTCAAGAGTGGTGATTCTTTTTCTACTCGTTCACCTAAAATATACAAACTGGACTTCAACCTTTTCAGATCTAGGACTCATTTTTAACACAAAAATGCATTTAGGGATCTATTTGTTTTTCTGTGTCATTGTTATGGTAGTTGTACAGCTGTTGCAACTCACCTTGCTCAGACCATGATCACATAACAGATCCCAACACACCAAATGAAGATCAACACTCCCAGTGATTAAGGTTAAAAGATAACATACTAAGTTTTGAAATTTGTTACTACAAGATGTGGGAAATGATCTCTTAGAAGTGCTCCATTGGACTCCTTTTCTCCCTGAACTCCATACAAGCTGGTCATTTAGAAGCAATACTAAGAGCAACATTAAGAACTGAGTTCCTATGTTTTCTGCTTCTCTCCCCATCCTCCTCTGTCATGCCTTCTAAACTGTAATCCTGCACACAAAGACTACCTTCTTCATTGATGATTTTTATGTAAGCCATTCTGGGTGACTTTTGGGTTGAAGACCAGGGTGAAAATGTTTTGGAAGGATTCTCCCTCCCCAACAATATACAGATTTATGGAAGAAGGAGCCAGCTATAAAGGGCAGTTGTGGATGAACAAAATCATAAACAGCTGGTGCTGGGTTCAAAAAACAAGATGGAGCTGTTACTTTCACACTTGTTTGCTGGTTTTGCACAAACATTTGGCTGATCATTGCCAGAACAGAATGCAGGGCCTTTGATGTGGCTCAGTAGGGAAGTTCAATCTAATTGTGTCATAGGCCATTTCCACACTACACTGTCATAGTGCTATAATTGTTGTCTGGCAGCTGACTGGCAGTGGAATATGCTGTAGTGTAGTAGAGTCTCCTTCTTTGAAGGTTTTTAAGCAGAGGCTGGATGGCCGTTGGGAATGCTTTGATGTGTGTTCCCGCACGGCAGGGGGTTGGACTGGATGGCCCCTGGGGTCTCTTCCGACTCTATGATTCTAATTCCACTTTCAACATCCTGTGGAATCTTAGGGTTTGCAGTTTAGGGAGGTGCAGTTAGAATTCTCAGCCAGAGTTCTTCGGCCTCAGTAAACTACAAACCCTAGAATTCCACAGGATGTTGAAAGTGGAATAATAGCACTATAATAATGCAGTGTGGAAATGGCCTTAGTTCCATAACTAGTTATGGATGATTACAAGCAACATGTGCAGCTGCAATGGAGTCATATTTTTCAAGCCTAGTTCCTATCATGAGAATCTGCTCTAGATGTTGCAACTATTTATTTCATTCTATATCTGTCTCACTGTCTATTTATATCAAAGAAACCCATTCTCATCCATTACTTGGAGATTTAAGTGCTACTGTCTCACATGCAACTATATGGAAAACAAAACAAAACAGGATTTAGCATCACTGCTGTTACTTACTGTGAATATCCCCTTCAAGTATTTATTATAACAGTCCAACATGTTCTAGAATTAATTTTTTTTAAAAAAAATCACTCTTCACTTATACTTCCTCCTTGGAGCAAAGATGTATCCTGAAAGATACAACCTCTGATTGACTCCTACTAATTCTGATTTATTTGTCTGGGTTAGATTTTGACAGCCATAGCAGAATATGGCTGCTAATATATGACCTTCAAGAGACTAACAGCCCCATTTTTTTTTGAGGAGGAAATTTGTAGATTTGACTGTTAATTATAGCTGATCAGACATTAAGTTTTCTTTTCTTGGTATCTAATACCTGTTTAGAATAAAGAGGAGTCCAAGTGATATCCTTAGGGGCAAGATCTTTGTGGGGCACAAATTCCTGGCTTCTGTATATACACCTCATAATGATTCTCTCTCATTTTCTCTCAACCTAATTCCACATTCTGTCCACCTCTCCAGTTCAAAAACTTCAGCTTCAGAAGAAAGTACAGGTGCAATGAAATACAAATATGCAAAGATAGAGATGGTTGCACAATATTTTAGGTACATAATTCATTGTCCTTTTACACACACACACACACACACACACACATGTTCAGAGTCTAGCTTTCATCTCTAGAAGGTGAAAGCAAGGTGCAATGAATGCGTTCATCTAGTTACCATTGTGGAGTGGCTGACTAGTGTTTCTCAGAAAAAATGAAGCAGGGCTAGACATTATCCTCTTGATCTTCTGTCCTACCCCCATTTTTTGATGCGTGCTCATTGCTTGTGCCCTTGTACAGTCTGCTTGTGGTGGGGGTGTTGAACAGATTGCTGGTGATGCTTCAAAGGACTCCCTTAAAGCCAACACAGGTTCTCTAAAAAAACCTTGGAGGAAACAAACAAATAAACAAAGCTCCTGTGATTGTGGTCCTTAGCACAGATAAACATATTTCTTTTCTTTTCTTTTTTTAAAAAATCAAAGGGACATAGAAATCTTCTGTACAGGAAGGGCTGCTTTTCAACACCCCATTATCTGGCAACTTGCTCTTTTGATGCTTCAGTTCTTTTAATTTGACAGGGGCTGCAAAGTGAGCTGAGTGAGGGGCCAAAAAGAAGCTGAGCCAGCTGAAAGACTGTATAAGCAAAGTGTGCAGAGGGGTCCCCAGTGAGCCTCTATAGGTATTTCATGCTCCCTACAGTACAGTACATGGGTTCTGCTTTTCAACCAATTCCATTTTCTGACAGTGCTCCTTAATTTCTCAGATAAGTGAGGGCAGCCTGCATATCAAATAAGATCATTGGTGCATCTAGGTCAGTACTGTCAACACTGACTGTCAGAAGTTGTCTAGAATACCAGGAAGGACTTTTTCCTAGCTCTACCTGGTCATCCTAATCCTTGGGAAGCATTAGCCATCTTCAACCCAGCTTAGTTTTCAAAATCAAATGAGGTTAGTACATTCAGGCTATGTTGACCCCTAATCTGCCATCCCCCCATGGAACTGAGGTTGATTCAGACCAGTTCTAATCCAAATGGTGGTCAGTTGACCACAACTGTTCACCAACCCATCAGCTTCCAGTCTGCACTGAATTTTGGGGAGAGAAAGGAATAGTTGTAGCCAGTAGCACAAAAAGTGTGGTTCATGGCATACTGAGTCTGCACTGAATTTTCAAGAGAGAAACAAATAGTTGTAGCCAGTAGCACCATAGTTCGTGGCACACTAATAAAAAAACCAACCAACCAACCAAACAAACAAACACAGTTGGTCTGTCACATCAAATAGTTTTAGAAGTACTAGTCTAGAACTTAGCAACTGATGTGGAATGAGTCTGTTTGTCCTAACAGCAACCGTGAGGTAGGCACATTGGGTGAAAAAAGAAGCTTCAGAAGATCATGACTCCTCAGCACAGGCTTTCAAGTCAACCAAGACTCAGGCTCAGAAAACTCAAGACTGGATCTCCATGAGGGAAGAGCAGTCACTTTCTAGAGAAAGAAATTTGGGAAGGAAAGAAACATTAATCATATTGCTGGACAAATCAATAAGGTCCAACAAAAAGTCCTCCAGAGATGCCTTCATCGCTGTTCTTCCAAAACTATTAGGGCCTTCTATTTTCTCAAGGAGAAAATAATCATTTCTAGATCTAGCTTTCCCCTATCCACCAAAGCTCAAGATGCAAAAAATGAAATGCACAAATATAGGATGGGAAACACCTGGTTGGACAACAGTACATGTGAAAGAAATCTAGGAGTCTTAATAGACCACAAGCTGAACATGAGTCAGCAGTGTGATGCAGCAGTCAAAAAGGCCAAGGCAATTCTTGGTTGCATCAGTAGGAGTATGGTGTCTAGATCAAGGAAAGTAATAGTACCATTCTATTCTGTTTTGGTTAGACCTCATCTGGAATACTGTGTCCAGTTCTGGGCACCTCATCTCAAGAAGGATATTGACAAGCTGGAATGTGTCCAGAGGAGGGTGACCAAAATGGTGGAGGGTCTGGAAGCCATGGCCTATGAAGAGTGACTTAGGGAGCTAGGTATGTTTAGTCTGCAGAACAGAAGGTTAAGAGGGGACATGATAGCTTGAAAGGATGTCATATCGAAGAGGGAAGGGGCTTGTTTTCCACTGCTTCAGAAGCTAGGACAAGGAGTAATGGATTCAAACTACAGGAAAAGAGATTCCACTTAAACCTCAGGAAGAACCTCCTGGTGGTCAGAGCTGTTCAGCAGTGGAATATGCTGCCTCGGAGTGTGGTAGAGTCTCCTCCTTTGGAGGTTTCTAAGCAGAGGCTGGATGGCCATCTGTTGGGAGTGCTTTGATGTGTGTTCCCGCACAGCAGGGAGTTGGACTCGATGGCCCCTGTGGCCTCTTCCAACTCTATGATTTTATATATATTCTATATATGAGTCTATATATTCTACATACATATTCCAAAGGCTTAAGTCATAAGAAGTACTCCTTCAAGTGTCCAGGAACTGCAACAAATGGTGCTCACTTAGGCAACTGTAAGATGACATTGGTACTAAAACAGGTGTGGATAACTCTGTCAGATCTGGGCACTCTTTCAATCCTTACTCAGATATCAGGAAGCTGCACCCACCCATTTTTAAAAATCCTGAAATCCTCACGCTGGGAAAAAAATCAGCACAAAAACAGTCAGTCACATGTCGTGACTTTGGCAAAGGTGCTCCTGAAACATTAACGGCTGCTCCTGTGCCTGCACCATTTGTTTCACTTGGAGGGATGAAATAGCCTTTAAATGGCCTTCAAGGGTTTGGGAGATGATTGCTACTTTTATGCTTAATTATTTTTCTGGTGGATGTTGGGAACTCCCCAGAGGTGCATACTCCTGTACTAAAGGAACAGTCCACATTGGTGTAATATGGAGTCTAAGCTGGACTGGGTGCATAATGGTGAATAACTAAACTGCAGTGGGCTTCTGAAGGCTGAAAACGATCTATTTAATGTCCTGAGAAACACATTTTTTATCACCTGGAAAAGTTCTCTTAGATGGCTGCAAGCAAATAAAATAGTCTTTCAATTTCATTGCCCCTCACTGATCAGTCCACCCAACAAAAATTTCCTTCCATTCACCATGCCATGCGGTTGATAAATCTCGACGGATAAGAGGCCCTTGAATTGGTTTGCCCAGCTCGGTGCCGACACCAATGTAGGCTGTCTGTGAACACACCACCCCAGAGTTCAGGCTTGTCTCAAGTGCCAGGCGTTTTAATTCCTCTTCCATTTCCCCAGCTCCCTCCAGCTCCTGCAACAGGGTGTGAGCTGCCAGCCGATGAATTGGGAGCCTGGAAACAGAGAAAATGAGAGGTGTGCCCACTGTTCCGCATGTCTGAACTATGTTGTTTGCTACCTGGTTGTGGAACAAGCAATACCTTTGAAATTCCCTCCTTTATACCATAATTGCAGGTATATGAGCTATCTCCAGTTTTCAATTGCAATTTAGTGGGTTTGAGGAGGAATGGTGGGGGCCTCAGGGTTTGAAAGGGTGCATGTAGCCCATGGGCTGGACTTTCCTCCTTCCTCCTCTCCCTAATGGTAGGGCTGGCACCAGTGGGAAATTGCTATAAACCCACCAGATCTTATTAATAAAATGCTCCCTAAGACAGCTTCTTTAGAGCCCCACAAAACCTGGTGCACCCATTTAAGCTTTGTTCATTTCTCCACCACTTACACACAGTGAACACAACCAAGAACTGTTAGATTTCTATAATATGCGTCCTAGACATGGAGTTAAGGGACTTCACATTGGAACCAGGATCCCTAGCTTCTCCATCTTGCTAGAAATCAATGTAAACTCTCCAGTTCTCTTTGTAAATATTTCATCTTTGACAAACTCAGTGAGGGCATACAGAGAAGATGGTCCTACCTGTCCTCATCCTGAGCATGGAGTGAGAATTTTGCCATCTCCATGAAAGTCTGCTCCTGGAAGGTGTAATGAAGAACAGCAGTTCCTTCTGCGGAGGAGAAGACTGCAGAGGAACAGAAAATGTCACAGCAAAGTGATGGGGGTGGTGCCAGCTTCCCCTTAGACAAATGCATGCTGGGATTATAAATCTCCAAAGGTTGCTATGCTAGAACTCTGTTAGCAAAGGCTTGTCTGATTTGTTATTTAGGATACGAGACAGGGATCCTTCAGTGATTAGGACCTTAATGGAGGCTACTTGCCTGATGCTGCCCATGAATCTGGGCATAGATGAGGCACCGCTGCCCCTGGAAAACGACTTGAGGGCCGGATCCCACGAGCACAGCCTCAAGACCAGGAGGCAAGTCCCATTTGAGAGAAATCTTTGTCACTGGGGGTTGCAGGGATTTCTTCAAAGACTGTAGTGCCTGCAAGAAGACAGCCATCTTATAACAGAGTGGGAAAGTGTCAGTGCTTTACTGCAAAATTAGCAGCTCAGGTTTCACATTACGAAAATGAAATAAAATCCAAACCCTGCCACAAATCGTCTCAGTCTCTAGATCTTATGAATGTGAGGTTTTGCTTCAAACTGTCTGGACACCGGATACAAAGAAGCCAGAAAGGTGGCTGAAAAAGCTGCCCTATTATCTTATCTCATATACCCTATTATCAATCTGATATTATCTCCTGCCTACTACAACTGGGACCCCAAGGGTTCACAAGATGATTAAAAGTGGTATTGAATAAAAACAGAGTCAGTTATAATGCTGACAGCCAGTGTTGTGAAGTGGTTTGAGTGCTTGGGCTAGATACTATAAAGCCGGGGTTCAAATCCATACTTGGCCATGGAAATCCACCAGGTGATGCTGAGCAAGCCATACACTCTCAGTCTGAGAGGAACACAATGAATGGCAAACCCTCTCTGAATAAATCCTTCCCCAGAAAATCCCATGATGGGTTCACCTTGGAATCTCCATAAACCAGAAAAGAATTGAAGGCACACAATAACAAGTTACAATATTAATATACAGTTAAGTTATACTAGGATTTTTAAAAAGTTTTAACAGCACATCAATTAAAACAAAATGAAATAAAAAAACAATGTACAGCACCTGTCCATTAAAAGCCCTCTCCCCAGCAGCTACTTAGTTGTCAAAATGCTGCTTGAATATTTAAGTCTTTTGCTTTTTTAAATCTTTTTTTATTGATTATCAAGAAAACAGAACAAAAAAAAAGAAGAAAAACACCACATGATACACATAATAGTGAAGAAAAAAAAGAAATTTCAACAAAAACAAGCTTACATTGTTATTTCTCTCCAATTCCATTACAATCATATACTTATTCAACATATTATATATCATACCGCTTTTATACTTTTGTTACCTATATCTAGATCTCATTCTCATTATACTCATTATTATTATTATTATTATAATTTCATTCTTAACTCTGTACTTTTCAATTACATTTAATCTATTACTATTACGAAATATGATCTTATTTCTAAACATATCAAACTATTCCTAAAAGTAAACCCACCTCCCAGAGCCAATTATGTTTCAACTTACTCCACCTTCCAGAATTGTAATTCTTCTTGTAGAGGTATGACACCTTCCTCTTTTATTAAAAACTTTTCCACAAATATCTTCCATGAATTTTTAGCTCTTTTGCTGACAGCAGAAGGAAAACAGAGAGAAGGCCAGTCAAGCTACTACTGGAAGAGAGTTCCCGAGTCTGAGAGCAGCCACAGAGAGCCCTTTCCTGTTGTTGTTTGCCTTCAAGTAGTTTCTGACTTATGGCGACTGTAAAGTTAACCTATCATGAGGTTTTCTGGGGTTGAGTGTGTGTGATGAGCCCAAGGTCACTTGGGGGATTTCCAGTGCCAAGTGGGAATTGAGCTCTGGTCTCTAAGATCATAATTCAATGCTCAAACCACTATACCACGCTGGCTCTTCCATATGTTTCCTTTCCTTTTTATTATTATTTTTTATTAGATAAAAACCAACAAAGAGTAGAACAACACTAAAACGTTATGCAACAATACATAAAAAACTACGCAACAATACACTATCAAAGGAGAAAACAAAATGACAAACATTGAACTAAACTACAAAACAACAACAAAACTACAAATAACTAAAAATTAGTTCCCGTCCTTGTTGCAAGCAGCGAATAATAACCAAACAGTAAAAACTACTGAATTCTTAATTTTTAATGAAGGTTAATACTTGCTGTCTATTCTTTATTTTCATATTTGTTTATTTAAATTCATTTTATTTGTATACCACCTTTCTCTGGGAGTGGGACCTATAAGCATAAACTTACACCATTAGCTAATTAATACAAATCCCTTATGTGAAATACAATCAACTCCCAACTCATTCTATATTTTATGTTTGTAGTGAATAACCCATGAATCCTCAAAATGTGAGTGCTGAACCTGCAAAAGTGGAGGGCCTACTGGAATCTAAACGTTTTCCAAAAAAACTCTTTGAAAGCAGACTAATTTAAAGCACGTTACAGTAATCCAACTAAGGAACTGTGCCCATATCAGACAAGTCCAGGAATGCGTGCAGCTGGCACACTTGTTTAAATTGTACAAACAGATTCATGGCCTTTGCAGAAGTCTTAGACCTAAATCCTAGGATTCTTGTTCCAATTAGATGCTTGTTCCAACTAGAGCAGTCCTATTGACTCGGTATGAAACAGACATCCAGGTAAACCATGGAAGGAGAGGACAGGACTGTGCTAAAATACCAGTCCAACACTTAATTGCTCCAATGTCCAGCATCTTAAGGTATGATCCACAGGGATAGCCTTTAATTATTCAAGTTTTATTTATGCTCACCAAATACTTTTTATGAGAGGATACCAAAATGCAGCTGCATTTTGCAAAAGTGAACAACAATACAGCAAGTTGCTGACAGCTCAGGCAAGACAAGTGGAGATGAACATGTGAACAGGAAGAGGAAGACAGAGCTCTTCTGCACTCACCTTGGCTTGCATGCGCTCCTTGCCTGTGATGAACTCTGCACTGCCACCGGCTGCTCGAGCCACACCTTTGAGGAGGGCGGTTGAGGCCCCTTCACCAATCCCAAAGGAGAAGCATCTGTTGGGGTGCAAGGAGAGGAAAGCAGGCCAAAGATGCCAATGAGCCACGAATGGAGACTGGGAGACATTTTATCTTCTGTCTTTTAGCCTTACCTGTGGGAGTTGCTGTGACGTTTAACTTCGGCAATGACTTCTTTTGTATTTCTAACCTCACCATCAGTGAACACAAAAAGCTAGGGGAAGAGAGAATGGGAGGGAGAGAAAGTAGGGGTGAGGTCAAGGCTATTCTAATCATGAGGGGACTCAATAACAAAGAAGAAGAACAGGAAAAAGGCAAGACACTTAGCATTTTCTTTGATGAATAAATCTATCCAGAACTTTGAGAAAGAACAGAAAAGAGTATTGGATTGGGTAAGGATATAAATGTATAAGAAATCAAAGAAGAAATAATGTAACTGTTCTTCTCTCTGTCAGATGGAAATTATGTTTGTAATGGAATGGAAATATGCAATTTCAGCTGGAAGATTTAAGCATGGAAGTGTGTGTGTGGGTTATTTTTGAGACAAACTTTTAATAAAAATTATAAAAAAAGAAAAAAAGAAAAGAAAAAGGCAAGGTGCAACTCCACAGAACTTCTCTATGCCCAGGTCAGCAAGTGATGCCAGTCACAGGACAGTGTAGTCAGCCCTCCACATGTGCTAGGATTAGGGTGCAGGACCCTTGCAAAAGTGGAAAAATTGCAAATATCAATTTTTTTTTATTTTTAGTTTCTGTGTGGGAAGGGAGCTGAAGCACAGTAGGGAGACTCAGGGTCCAAACCAGGTCAGGGAAAAAACAGTGAAAGGGGAGGTGGGTCAGTATGGTGTCCCTATACTTCCTCTCTTTCTTGTCTATCTCCTTCCTTGGGTGTGGCGAGGCATCAGGAGAGGGTTTGTGGTACTGAGAAATCAGGTTGTGAGCTGTCTTTAGTGGCTGGTAGGGGAGGAGGAGGAGGACCAGAGGTGGGTTTTTAATGGGCTGCATGGACTGATTGGAGCCACCAAGGGGGAAAATTCCCCTGAAAAAGAAGGCGTGTGTGTGTGGGGGGTGGGGGCGGGGCGGGGGTGGGAAGCATTGAAGAAACTTGCAAATAATCAAATCCATGAAAACAAACCCCACAAATGTGTAGGGCCATCTATATGTCATACAAGTGTTTTTTAATGTGAAGAATAACTCTAAAGAGGAATTGTAAAGAAAATCCAAAATATACTTAATATCCTTGTACCTCCCTCCCCCAAGAAGTCCCTATCTGAGATTCTACTACTCAGAGACAGCATGGGGTAGTGATTAGAATGCTAGACTGGAACTTGAGAGATAAAGGTTCAAGTCCACACTCATGTCAGGAAGATTTATTTGGTGATCTTCAGTCAGTCTCTCTGACCTTTGCAGCTTGAGCAACCTTGTGGGGTGGTTGCAATGAGAGAAATCATGAGAGGAGAGATCATACCTTGAGCTCACCAGATGAAAATAACTGAATGCAACTAACTAATTAATTAATCAGTTAGTAAGGAAACATAACTAGTAAATTAATAAAGTGTCTTATTAATTTATGGACATGCTTGCTTATTTCTTCATGGCTACAGTCAGAGATTTCTGATAACTTCTAAATGAAAGTGTGTGTTCCACTATGTTTCCTAAGTGACTGACACCCTGGCCATTTGTATTTAGCTGATCTTCTGGAAGGCTTTTGACTTCATCACAAAACTTGCTCCTCTACAAAAAGGAACATTCCCCGCTCCACAGACACTCAGTACCTGCCGAAGATATCCTTCACGGCATGGCTGGCTGTAAATGGCCTTCAAAGGCTGCAGAATTTTTGTTCCCCCTAAATCAGCCTTCAGCTTCTTGACATATTTCAGGGACTGTGACATGGTCTTCTGGGTATATTCTACACTCTGCCTGTAGAAGAGATGAGAGAGTCAAAGCTAGAGGGGGCATTTTCCCAAATTCAGACAAGTGTTCTTTACAGGTTCCTGAAAATGTTTCAGCCTGACTCATTGGGATCGCTCACCCCATTTACTAAAACTCAAGACTCACACATAGAGTTTGCAAGAATCCTATTTTGTATGGGACATCCCATACTTGGGATCGTAAAATTATTTCCTGTATCATGCTGACAGAGGACACTCCAAATTTCCTATTTAAGAGCAGGCATGAACTGTGATGCCACCAGACTGACTCTCAAGCATTAGGTACGTATGCAAAAATCAGGCCCCGCATATCAAATCCCAGGAATCCATTTGCTCAGATTGCAGTAGCCAATAGCCAGTCTTTCTCATCTCTGTCTGGCCAGTCTGACATCAGGCAGAAGAAGGGAAAATACGGAACTTAGGATGCGTAAACAATGAAGAGGAAGATCTGGGATAGCAGGGCCAATACAACACATTTGGCAGGTCAGGAAGGGATGCCCTAATGAAGGGTGGTCAAGCAGTTTTGGCATCTGGACTATAAAATCATACAAACACAAGAATTTCATAGAAATGAAAATAAGCAGCACAGCAAAAAACAAAACAGTCCTGGGAACAGCAAAACACAAACTGGACACAGCAGCCAAGATCATTTATAGGGATAATGTGCTTCTGTAAGTGCTCTACAGAAGAAAGTAGAACCAAAGGCAAGATTTCAAGGAAATGGAGCTGACTTACTCAAGGCTCCTTCAGTATGGCTTCCCTTCTTTCTCCTTGATTAAATATGTTGGCTTTGCTTAATTTCCCTTTGCAAAACCAAACAAGCATTTTGTTCTCCACATGATTCAACAGTACCTAGCTTTGCTCTTTACCAAAATCAAAGAAAGAAACAGCACAGAAACCTGAGGGATTTGGGAGAAATCAGGAAGTAAAGCAGACTGGGAGAACTTTGGGTTCTCCGGATGTTTTGTGCTGCAGTGCCCACAATACCTTGTAAGTGGACATGCTGGCTGGAGATTCTGGCAGTTCCAAACACTCCGAGGGTCAAAAGTTTCTCACTCTTGAAGCAGACGGTCTGACTACATTAGATGTTTTAATACTCACGGGAAGAATGACTTATAGCAGGATCCAAAACAATAAATGTTGAAGTAACATCCCAAAGGCAAGCTCTTCAGAAGGAGGATGAGGGTCTCCTGGAAGGCAGAAAGGGGAAAAAATAGAATAGAATAGAATAGAATAGAACAGAACAGAACAGAATAAAGGAAATAGCTGGAGTCACCCTGAATATCCCACCCCACCATTTAGGATGTGTTTCAACATTACAAGCTCTTCTTTCTCCCAGCAATCCAGCCATCTCCAATCATTCATAGTGTTCTTCTTGTATTTGTGCGTTCTGACGGCTAAAGGGTTTGGGCCTGGAAAATCAAGGCTGGAATCCTTATTCAGCCAAAAATATCACTTGCTCTCATTCAATCATTACTTCCCAGGCTACCTGTTAGGATAAAATGGGTGCACAAGCTTTAATCACAAACACCTCTGAGGTTCAGTGACATTTGGTGGTTTCCATGTCAGTGGAGCAATGCATCTTCTCTGGGCTTTACTTTGAAGCTTCAAGGAACTATTCAGGTGATGAATTTGTTTTGGAGAGACACAATTCAGCACCTTGGATAGCCCCCTTAAAGTCTGGAGGAGACACCAAGGGAGATTCACTGCCCCATTCAGCCCCAGCTGAATCAGTCGCACCAGCTGTCATGTATTATTCTGGAAATACAGCATCATAAAGAAGCCATACAAATAGTGGAATACTGTATCTCCTCTCCTATATATGCAGTCAATGAATGTAACAGCCCACAATGCCCCCCTTCATCTCCCAGAAGTCCTATCAACCCCCTCATTCAACCACAGGGCACCTTGGCACTCTGAATGCGTGATGGTGAGTCATCATTGTGATCAGTGTTGGAGTTCATGCTGCCAGAACGATCCAGAAGGAAGATGAATTCTCCATTAACTTTCTGACTTGACTTAGTGTCTGTGAAATTGAGGTACAAGGTAAGCAGAAGTGCTGGGTCTCCCATCAGTGAACCTGTGTTTTGAAGGAAGTGGGGAAATCAAAACAAGGATTTTTAGGCCAGTGTGGTGCCTTTTGACTTCACTAGCAACCCTTTGCATTGTGGATCCCATCCTGGCCATTGCTTTTGCTCACCAGGGGCAATCCCAGGCTTCCCAGCTTCCAGGAGTGCACTGGGCTTGTGAACATCCTCGTAATAAATCAGGAGCTCCACATCTCGGTCAAATTTGTGCCCTTCAGCCAAGGAGACCTTTGGGAAGAGTAAGATAAACAAAATATGTTGCAAACTGAACTTCACATGAGCTTCCCTTCATCTGTTTTCCCCTGTTGCACATCATTTGGAAAAATTGCAGCAGACTGCAATGCATTTTTTCTGAAACATGTGACAAGCTGAACTTCCAGGGGATGATAACTTAAGCTACAGAAGATTCCTGTAACTCAACAGGATCAACACTGCTTGCTGCCAGAAATTGGAAATATGATGTCATGGACAATCTTAACTTTAGTATTCATGATACATCTTTACACTTGAGGACCTTGTCTAGTACTTTCATAGGGGCCCTTCCAGGTCTTCTGATTTCTTCACTGCAATCTCCATTCTGATTCAATGACTGAGCCAAAGTATGGAAAACCTTTAAATATTTCAATTTCTTCACCATCGGCTTTGAAATTATGTAAATAATCTGTGGTCACTATTTTGTTTTCCTTAATGTTCAACTGTCTTTGCACTTTCTGGGAAAAAGATATATCGATAGATGTAAAAGATATTAAAATTTGGTTAGAAGAAATTGCTGAAAAGAAAAATACAAAAGTAAAAGAATAACAAATGAAAATGATTGGTAGGTGGTACAGAACACCTCATCAAATGGCACATGTGCCGTATTTTCCGGCGTATAAGACGACTGGGCGTATAAGACGACCCCCAACTTTTCCAGTTAAAATATAGAGTTTGGGATATACTCATCGTATAAGACTACCCCTCTTCCAACGCACACCATATAAAAATTAAAAAAACATCAGATTTGATTTCAGTATGGTAATTTTAATTCAAATGCTTATGACATGCAGGTACTTAGCAGGAAAACTGTCACATAAATATAAGGCTGTTTGTCATGAAACATGATGGGGTTTTGACTGGGCTGGTTGTTGTATACAAAGCCTGCTTGGATTGGTCAGCTCTCCCTGCCTGCCCAGCCCTCCCTGTCTCCAAACATGCCTCTCTCACCCATCTGGCCCGCCCTTGTATCCTATTACTTTGCTTCCTTCTCTGCCTCTCAGAACTCACACATGTGAAGGAGGTAAAGTAATAGGATAGAAGGGTGGGTCAGCGGGTGAAGAGGCATGTTTTTCTGGGCACAGCTCTCAGCCTGACTTGTCTGACATCTATTTGATTTGTACTGTGTTACTGAATACACAGCTATTATAAATCCACTGAAATCAATTATCACAGTATTTGCATAAACTCCAGCATGGTAATGCTGAACTAGTATTCTGCCCATGTGATGAAAGCCTCATAAAATCTCTGTAAACTGGCCTCCCAAAATCTAGTGCAGTGGCGTCTTATGATCACATCTGGGCTACTATTGTCAGCATATTGGGCTAACTAGCCAACCATTAACTATTTATCTTGTAAGGATGGGACAGAATCAATAACTATGGCAACCTCCAGATGGCAGCTTCCCCATGGTTGATTTAGCAATGTAGTGCTATATGCAAGTGAGGCCAGAAGTGGGGGAAGGACATCACAAGGAAGAAGTATCAGCTAATGCAAGAGTTTGTGCTACAGATTCTGTTTAGGACTGTATCATCTGCACTGACTCTGTTACGTACCCCCACCCCAGTCTGCCATTTGAACTGATAGTTTTCATCTGTCCTCCACTTGCTTGAAAATGTCAGCTGTGCTGAATGAGCAAGCCAGTTCCATACCAAATGTGGGAGGAGGGGCAGCAGCCTCCTCGGAGTCGGAGCCGCAGGTGGGCAGAGACCCCGGACTAGAGCTGGGGCCCGCCCACCCCAGTGAGACTGCAGGCATCTCGACCGCCAGGGCAAGCCCCGGGCCGGCCCTGGCACCGCTAGCGGGCCCGTCTGCATGGGTGGAGTCCTCCGCGGTGATGGCGCCTCTCCCCGCGCCGGCGGGAAGCCCAGCGGCGACGGCGCCTCTCCCCGGGCAGGGGGGAAGTGCCGTGGGCTGTGGGAAGCTTGGCGGCCACCGCACCTCTCCCCGGGCGGGGGGGAAGTGCCGCGGGAGGCTCGGCAGCCACCGCACTTCTCCCTGGGCGGGGGGGGGAGTGCCGCAGGCTGCGGGAAGCTCGGCGGCCACTGCGCCTCCCTGCCATACCTGGCGTGTAAGATGACCCCTGACTTTTGCAAAGTTTTTCGGGGGTTAAAAGGTCATCTAATATGGCGTAAAATACGGTAAATGGCAATTTTTCACAAAAATGTTGGCATGGATGTGTAGCTAAAGATATTTATATATGTATGTGTGTGTGGTGGGAGTGTCGATTTATTCAGGAATTTTGGAAAGAGGTTAAGAAACAAATATAATAGGGAGAGAGGTTCAATTATGTAAAGAAAATTGTTTAACCCTCAACATAGGGATAATAGGTTTAAATAGGAATGAAACGTTATATAACAAACACATTTTAAAAGCTGCTCATGCTGTTACGGCTTTAGGGTGGAAAAAGAAATCAAAGTGGAACGGGTTTTATTTGTTAATAAAGTAACTATACTTTTTGACTTTATTAGAGAAAGAAGGTTAAAGTATAGTGGACAATACAGTAAAGAATCATGGAGTGATAACTGGAAAATTGTGATTGAGAAAGTAAAAAAAAATTGGGGTATGAAAATAATTAATTAAGGTTATATTCTATATCTCTGAAAAAGCTTTTTGATACGAATGAGATCTAGATCCTCTGTCCGCTGTTTGGGGGTGGGGGGTTTGGATAGGTTGAAAAAACAACAGTTGTTAAAAAATGTTTGCCTTGTAATAACATTGTAATATAGTACATATTAACGTATACTAAGCATGTGACTCGTAATAGAAGGATTTTTTTTAAAAAAATGACACCACCCTGCAGTCTTTGCACTTTCTTCCTTGACTTTCTTCAGTAAGTCATCTAGTTCTTTGCTATTTTCTGCTAGTAGTGTAGTGTCATCCGCATATCTTAAATCTTTGATATTCCTTCCTCGAATTTTCATGCCACCTTCCACCAAGTCTAATCCTGCTTTATGTATAATACGTTCAGCATACAGCTTAAATAGATAGGGTGATAAAATGCAGCCTTGCCTGACCCCCTTGCCAGTTAGAAGCCATTCAGTTGCTCCATATATTTTCCTGACAATAGCCTCTTCTCCTGAACAGTCACCCTATTTTAACTCCAAGCCCAGTTTTGGTCAAAACAGGACACTGCCTTCCAGTCATTTCTGGTTTCATTTTGAGGGGCTGGTGCAGTTCCAAGAGGGTCCTGACGAGTAGGACTAATGGATCCCAGACCTCAGGAGATTGCCCATCCCTGTTCTACAGCCAGGAACCTGGGCTTGAGGTAGACTGCAATCTCAACCTGCAGGATTTCGCTCTGGATTCAAGCCAACATGGAGCCTCTCACAACCTTTTTGTTAGCTCTTACACTCATATACTCTACAGTGCACTTTGCTTATTGTTACTGTAGTTTCTAGCCTGGACTTGTGGGATACTAGATATCACTTTGATATCAATAATTCGGCCTTCTTTACCTATCCCTCTCCACGTGCTGTGAGGTCCCCTGGACAAGCTCGCAGACCCAGGCACGGCCACTAATCGCTGTAATATTCCAAACAAATACAGGCAGGCCAGAAATAGCCGTCCCGCTGCTTCAGGAGACCTCAAAGGCAAGTACTCTATTATGTATGCACGCTACTTACAAAGAACTCCCTGCCCTGAGCAGGCAGCTTGATTAGACAAATACTCATCTGTTAAGCACTCTGCGTTTGCATACTGTCTACTCTATAGACAATTTGGACTTAACCCAATCATGTAAAAATCTGACCTTTTGGAGGCTTTGTCTCCAGCCTGAAACTCATTGTTTTCCCCAAGTATGGACTAGCCCACGGCCACATTTTCCCCTATAAAAACCCCTGACTGAGAGCTTCTTCGGATCGCTCCCGACTTCCATCCTGCCTTGCTGCCGCTTTGCTTGGCGAGCCTTCCCCTCAGTCCCACGTACTGAGAACTCCGAACTTCTGCTGCAGACTACCTGGGCTTCAGGACAGGTGTAGTATTACCCAAACCAACAACTCCTCCAAAAATCCCTCTATCTCACTCCAACCTTTATTTCTATAGTTATCTGAGTGAGTGTGCTGCATATACTGTTTGATTGTATTTTAACAAAAACAATTATTATTTCACATCTGTTTGCTCCTTGACTCGGACTGACCCAGTAGACATTGGATAAAATATCTCACTCCATTGCCCTGCCTCTTGTATTGCTAGCTTGTGCTCTTTGCTAATTTCCCTAACTTGTATAATTTGGAGCACACTTAGGTGTCCCTCACAGGACCCCCAGAAATCAGAGTAGCATTATACATACAGATGACTAACAGCACTGTAACTGGAATTAACTCCGTGAATCCAGCCTACCTTGTGATATCGCATGTGACCTTATGGGGAAGGGAGCTGGTGCTTTCTCTTCTAAACAGATCAGGGCTATGCCTACTGGACTAGTCTTGCAGCCTTGTGACAGTCCAGCAAAAAGGGCTATGTAAAAGCCACCAAGTTATGCTCCTTTCAGTAGGCCTCTTCCTGCCTGCAAAAGCTATCTACCACCTTATGATTCACAGATAAGGAGTCAGTGTGACATTATTTGTAATGTCTGTCCATTATAGAGGATAATGACCCATGCTCCTGCCAAATGGTAAGGGTTTGATTTTGAGCTGGGGTGGGGAAACTTTGGCTGTTCTGATGTTTTGGAGGAGAACCTCCACAAACCTTGACCACTGACCATGGTGGCTGAAGGTTCTCCACTCCTGATTTGCATCCAAACTAGTCCTAGCATTGTCCTGCTGTTCTCTCTCTATGCACAGCTGAATTGTCAGACTGAAATAGCTAGTTAATGGAAAGGAGAATGTGATGAGGTTCAGAACCATAATGGGAGGGAGAAGGTGAGGAGGATCATGAGGAGATTTAACATTAGCCGCCCCCCCATCCCAGAATTTCCAGCCCCCTTACCATTCTGGCTATTTGCAACATGAGCTTTTCTTCAGATGCTAAGAGTAAACCTGCTGATACTAATTAGGGTAAACACAAAGCAATGAAGTCTCTCCTTTTATGTGCCATGGTTCCAATCCAGGTCATCATTTTTGCTCCCATGCATTGACTATTTGTTTTTGGACAAGCCCCACAAAGCCCAAGAATGTGGACAACAACATGTCTGTCTTGGCTTATATGTTTCATCACAAACTGCCCTGATTTTGGTTGGGATGTTTACGGATTTTGTTTTGGCTAATGGAAGAAAGAGACACCAGTTTTCCAAAACTGTCAGCAATGTAGTTCATCCATAGCCTCACCTGGGCACTGGTCCGGTCCTCTGCTATGTAATGCAGTGGCTCAAGGGTGCATTTTGATTCTATACGGTTGATGCCGTAGATGCCATGCACTGTGGCACTCAGAGTAAGTGTGCACGGAAGCTGTCCCTGGGGCACTTGTAGTATACTTGTGGTGATAGTGCTCCCTTCTGATCCTGAGGAGAGAGACATGAAATGCACTGACAACACGAATCAGTGGACAACATGTTTCAGAAATGACTTGAAGGCACACAACAACAAGGGCATGGTCTACACACAGGTATCAGAACAAGAGCTTTAGAATGCTGATAGCGGAATGAATTACTTCAGGCAGCACTTGGGAGAGCAAAGGATGTAATTTTGAATATGGTTATCAAAACACACACACACACACCAAAAACTAGTAAATGAGAGAGAGAGAGAGAGAGAGAGATTCAGGACAGCTTATCTCTTTCTCAAGTTTTCACAATTTTATTTAGAGAATTTTTGAGGGCAAAGAACATTCAAAGTGTGCAGACCTTCACCTGCTGTCTAAAGTGGTATGCTTCATCCTAGCACCTCATTCTGCCACATGAGCAAATCAAGCCTTAATGGATGTCTGCATGTTGGAGGTGGGGAGCATTTAGCCATCTGTATATTTTGGACTACTCTTCCCATAACCTTTTACCATTGGTCATAGGGGGTGGAGTTTCTAGGACCTCAAATCCTAAACACTTGGAAGACCAAGGCGTACAGATCAAAGCAAGCTCGAAGATTCTTGCCTACTCTGGGTCTGTTATGTTTGTCTCTGTTGCTAGAAAGTCTGACAAGTGGCTACAGGCAGGATCCAGACACAAGGACATGAGGTATGGGTGGGAGCAATCTGAGATGCACCTCTGCTCAGACCAGTTTTGAGTGGCCTTGAGGCAGGGGGAAGACTAAGGGCCAGGAGGCAGAACATCTGTATTGCTTGAGGTTTTTATTTGGGGCCTAACTTCTAAATTAGGGGATACATTATTTTACCTTGTGGCCCATAGCGGGGGTTCAGAACAGCAGGCAGGACAAAGCGGATGGCTCCATCAGGCTCAGGAGCTAATGCCTGGACATAGTGCAGCTTCAGTGTGGCTTCCCCATCAGGGGGCAGGTTCCCCAGGATGCAGTAGAAAATATCACTGCAGTTTTCATTTCTTCCGAGCACAAAACTCTCACGGCCTTCACTCAAGGCATCTTCATACTCTTGCTGTGCCTGAGATGCAGTAGACAGGAGACAGAGAGAGAAAGAATGCCATGTGAAGAGGTCAATAATACAGTCAGATGTGGCAATAAGCAAGGATTTCTCTGAACCTTAAAAAAATCTGTAGCTCTTGACTGATTAGTTTTTGACCACTGATGGCCTCCATGTACATAGAGCTTGTTTGTAAAAGCTAATCACAAGTTCTGGTATTTTTATGGCTGCAGAAAGAATAAGGGCAAATAAACTTGGAAGAGATTTATTTAAATCTGGACATGCTCTACCCAGTCAAGTTCATCACTTCAAAGACACATGAAAGGGCCAATCTAGATTCTGTTTGTAGGACCCCCTGCAGTTTTCTTTAATTCTAGAGGATACAGAAGCATCTGTGGGGCAGCCAGATCCACACCAAAGTCATATGGCCTGGGGAAAGTAAATTGACTTAATCCCCAGTTAAAATGATGCTTTAATGCTAGCAAGCCTACAGAGATCACATCTTAAGATGCTGGCTGTTCTGTAAATGCATAATCATGGCTGATAAAACACAGGACACCCACCAAGTAAATGCGACAGGGCCTTTTTTGGGGCTGCTCCCAATTGTGGAATTTCTTCCCATTTGAATCTAGGCTGCTCCCACCACTCTCCATCCACCAGCAGCCAAAGATCTTTTTAATTAGAAAGGCTTTTGGCTATTAAGTGGTTGCTGCAGATGGGTCTTCTAATGGGGGCTCCTGTATGTTTACAACATCATTGTTATGCTTTAACTGCCTTTAAACTATCTTAAACATTCTAAAGCTGTCTTTAAAAGGATAATTTAAACTTTTTTTATTATTATTCTTTCTGTTTCTTAGCCATATTTTCTTATAATCTTTGTTGTTTGCCTCCTTGGGTCTCACATTGGGTGAAAGGCAATATATTCTCCCAATACACTTACCCATTGTATTAGAAAATAAATCAGGACTGTCCTCCTTCCACATACACAGGAGTTGGGGCACAGGAATCTCTCAAAAGTACAAAAACCATGAATATCTACAGCCTCTCCTGAAAACAGTATTTAACACACACACAAAACTACAATCCATGGATTCAACCCACCGTAGATTCAAATATACTGTGCACAATATGAAGGCTTCTTGAGATAAGACATCAATATGAAGATAGTCTGTCATCTAACAAACTAGCCCACACTGTTCCCCAAATCCTTCTCAGGACTCACACACCTGCTTCTTCTCTCGGATCTGGGCTTCAATCCATGTTCCGCCGATCACACCCTCAAAGGCATATACGGCAGCCTCGTCATCCAGAGGGAAGAGAAAGCTAACCTCCACTGGGTTCTTCTCCTCGTTCTTGTACTGAAGCTCAGAAACCACATCAGCTACAAAGCCTCGGACCAACACATCTACAGAAACACTTTTTAAAGGCACTGGGACTGGAAAACAAAGAAGTAGACCAGTTACTTCAAGGCCTAGCTTGGGCCTTCCCCTCCTCGGCTGAATGGATCCTCCTCTAGTCGGCTGAATGGATCCTCCTCTAGTCATCTTGGCCATTCCAGAGTAGGCCAACCAGTTGGCTGCACAAACAACTAAGTCATTACACTGGTATTTTTAAGCCATACACAGTGTCTGGTACCTAGTTTACAGCTTCAAGCAATGGATACTTGTCATTCTGCAAACACTTCACTGAATAACCATAAAGAGACAATTCACCTGGTTCCTCCAACAGCATCATAAGGCCACAAGGAGACACCATGGCTGACAATGATCTCTGAAACAGAAGAAGAAGCCATGTGACACATCCCTCATCTGTAGAAAACAAAACCTGTATCTTTGCTTTTACTTTTGTTCGGCCAGATGGCACCAATGCATAGAAATGGGGCTCCAGTCCTATAGAGGAAGCCCCCACCTTTTGATGCTCCATTACCTGACAACTCACTCTTTCAACACCTCCAAATGAAAGACAAGTTCCATTAATTCAGTTGGGGATCTGCTCTTTCATCAGTTTTTCTTGCCTCTGAAGGCTCACTTGGGACTGCTCGCATGTCTGCACTGTTTGCAAAGTGAGTTGGGGGGAAGGGTGCCAAGCCAGCTGAGTTTGCAAGTTGTGCATGCATGCTCTGTAAGCCTCTGTAAATCCTTCATCCTCCCTACAGTACAGTACATGGGTTCTGCTTCCTAACCAATTTCCATCTTCTGACAGTGCTCTGGGCCCTAACCTGTCAGATAAATGGGAGAAGCCTGTGAAGATTTGCAGATACTTATGTCTGAGCTGAGAAGTATTGGACTGCTCTATAGAACTGACAAAGTAATGTCCTCTTTCTATCCTTCTCTGCAGCATCTTCCACTAGCTTTGTGGGAGAATGAGAGGAACTGAATGGGAAGAAGGATCCAATACCTGCTGTAGTGAATCTGTCATCTTCTGGATCTTGTTGAACTACAACTCTAATCAGCCCTACCCATGCAGTCATTGTCAAGGGATGAGTGAGTGCAGTTGCAGTCCAACATTTTGGGGAGATGTACATCCACTGCCGTTGCAGTAGCAATTAATTAGTCTGTAGTATCATTTCCCCCCAGGTCTCCACAAACTGTTTCCTATCATCTTTTTATTGCCCATCAGTGCATAATTACACAACTGTGAACCCAGAATGAGGGCTAAAGAACATTAAACAGTTAGGTTAAAGCACAAAAGGAGTTAGCATAATATTCTATGATTTTAGCCTGAGAAAAGGAACGGAACTTAAGATTATTAGGAATGAAGCAATAGATCAATGAAATGTTTGGGAGAAGGTAGGATTTTCTGGTTTTGTAGAGTAACAGATTTGACTCTCTTACCTCATCCTCCCATGTAGCAAGAATTTTCAGAAATATGAGATTGGTTTGCTGCACCAATATTCTTCTAGAATGTGTACAAAATGAAGCCACAGTACATAAAACATTATAACAGACGTGTGTCTTGCTCTTAAGCTTATAATATAAAGGATACTGAAACCAAATCTTTGGTTCATCTAGCTCTATATTCAGTGCTCTGAGTAGCAGGTCCTAGCATTTCAGAGTAGGATTTCCTTCAGACTCATACATAGCTCATTTATTTGTCTGTTACCTATTTATCCCACCTTTCTTCCATTCAGCTCAAGGCAGTAGGCACAGTTCTCCTCCTTTATTGTTACAAAAACCTCGAGAGGTAAGGAAGGCTGAAAGGGACTGACTGGTTCAATGTTGCCCAGTGAATTTTCATGGCTTAGTGGGGACTCGAACCTGTGTTTGCTACATCCCAATTTAGCCACTACACTATAGGTGGTCTGAATGAAGACATCTGAAAATCTTAAAAAGGGTAAAAAGGTATAGAAATGGATGGTGCCAGCATGAGACGAGGTCTTCCAATAATCTCTGATACCAGTTTCTTTTTTAATCTTTGTGTCTTCATCCTGCCCTGATTGTTTGACTTTTCAGAGGCTATTATACTTCAGTACTCTGTAGCGTTCCTTCTGCTCCCTTTATATTGTTTTGGATGTTTTGCAGCAACTGTTTTTACTATCTTTGGAGCCTCCGCTGCATTTGTGAGCAACCTGGAGAAGTGCCTCTGACTGCTGCTTTTATTTTGCTTTTCTCCTTTTTAAACATTTTTGAAGCTTATTTACAATTTATACTTTACGACATTGACTGGGAATAAGGAGATAGAAGCAAAAGAAGGAGAAGAACTTCAGCAAAAATTAGTAAGAACAAGAGGATTAATACAACCAAGCCAAAACAAAGACTTACCACCTGCTCGTAAGCAACTGGGAAGAGCTGTGAGTAACTAAAAAGGAAAGAAAAATATAGACATATCTCTTTGCCATAGGCTGTTTTTGGGAATTCAGAGCGAAAACCTTTGTTTTGAGAAACTATAAACCAGAAACAGTAGTCATAGGGGCAATGGCATTCCTGCCCCAGCCTCTAATGCCCAAAGAAGGAATGGTTTAAGGAACAGCTATGGAACTGAGCCAATCCACAGCCGTTCATACATGATACCAGCTGTGCTGCTCCAAAGGAATGGTTGGGGTGGGCTGGTCTTCCTAGGAAAAACAGTCATCTTCTGCACAGGGGTGGAGGGAGCTATGGGGAGTGGGGAAGGGGGATGAGAGTATTGCCCCTCCAAATAAGAATTCTAACCTCCTCATTGAAATTTTCAGTCCCCAAATTTCCAGCGTTGCAAAGAGAGACACTGAAAATCATCTACACCCAGAACTTTTTGTAGTGAGAAACACTGCAAATCATCCACACCTACTCCTCTTTTACTTGCCCCCTTGTTCTCTGTTTGCCTGCCCCTTCACTTTGGATGGGTAAATTCGGTTTCTGAATGCTCCTGTTACTGCTCAAGTTACTCAATTTAGAAATTCCCCCCAGGCGTTTAAGATGCAGGAAAAGCCAAGCCAATAGATGGGAAGGGAAAAGGCCTGGTATCTGCAGGATCCGGAGCGCAAAGGTCGGGGGTGGGGATGTCGGTTTGGTGATGCTAAAGAGATGAGCCTCCCCAGCAAACAAACACACCAAAGAATTCTCTCACCCCGCCGGTCCCGGGTGGCTCGCCGCTCCTTCCTTCCTGCTCCGCTACAGAGCCGGGGAAGAAAGCGAAAGGAAACCTCTTCAGGCCAGGATCCAGGAAGCATCCCCGTTATCCCCGCCTCCGCATAGGGAGCGCCGGCAAACTCCTTCGCCGGCGTGAGTCCTCGGAGCGCACCGGTGTCAGCGCGGCGCAATTGTCTGAGCGACGAAGAAGGCAGTAGGGAAATGAGGACAGCTTTTAAGGGACAGAGTTGTGAACTCTGTTCTTGTCCTTCCTGAACAAAAAAAGCAGGGCACCCTCTTCTTTAATTCTAAGCAGCAGTGCACCATTCATAGAAGATTATTAAAAATCTTTGACAGGATCGAGAAGGAAAATCTTAACATTATTAAGGCCATTTCCGCACTAGCCTGTTATAGCGCGATGATTCCACTTTCAACATCCTCTGGAATCCTGGGGTTTGCAGTTTCGGGAGGGGCCGGCTGGCCCCTCCCGAAACTGCAAACCCCAGGATTCCAGAGGATGTTGAAAGTGGAATCATCGCGCTATAACAGGCTAGTGCGGAAATGGCCTAAGAGACATGTACCTCTAACAGTTTCCAAGAAGACTGGAAACCCATTATAGAGCGTGACCAAAGAAGATGGAGAGAAAGAAATGGTGGTTTCTGAATATTTTTCTTTCTTGACATAAAAGATTCTCAGTTTATTAGAAATGTGATTATAACTGGAGTAAGCTGCAGAATAATAAATTAGGCAGAATATATGGAGAGAAGAAAGGATGAAATTATTTGTATGTATTGAATCCAAAGTGAAACATGTAAGGGAAGTCAAAGAGGGGAAGGAAGAATGACAGAAAAGTTTATTTTATTTTTGGATACTATTGCGGATCAAATCAAATCATCATCACCATCCAAGCGGGTATATATGAGTCGTCACTTTCTCACACCTGATTCCAGCTGATGCAGCTTGGTGTTCAGGCAAAAAGCCAAAGTAGATCCTGAAAGCTTTAAGTCTTCTCCTCTTCCTGCAGCTGATAATAACACCAGCCTTATCATTAGGGAAAGGGGGACAACTGCCTTAGGCAATAGACTCTAGGGGACAGCACTGGTTGTCTCTGAGACTTTCCCCTCTGTGGGGGGACAGAGCTGTGAATACTGTATTGCAGCCTTGGGCAACTTTGATGGATCCCCTGCACCCTGAGCACCTTCCAGAGGGCCATGTGGACTGCCAAAAATATAAAATGAGGACCCTCCCCCATGAAAACAGAACTGTCCAGAAGTCCATTTCTTTCTGCAAGCCAATGCACCTTTTCTTTTGGCTGTCAGAGGGACAGTTTTAGGAGGTGCAAGAATTTCTTGGTGTCCTAGTGCTGCCCTTTGCCCAGCTCTGCTGTATGGTCTGTGCTACAGTCTCTGAACTTGCCCCCTGTCCTCAAAGGGACTGGAGGATATGATCTTGCTTCTGAAAGGCTTGATTTTGTTCTTGGGAACTGAGTGTTGCAACTGTGATCCTGTTTTCATCTGTGAAATGTGAGAAGTCATTCAAGTTTCTCCATCAGAAGAAGGGAAGTCTGGTAGCGTGGGAGCAAAAGTAGGCCTGTCATGCCCTTCTTCCCAGATCTTCCTCTCCTGCATATGATCATGCAAAGCTTCACATCCTCCCTGAGGCAGCAGCTACGTGTGGGGTTGGGAGCTTTAAACTTCCACATCTGCAAAGGAATGGAACCAAACGTTTCTGCTTTTCAAGTCACAAGGCAGTTTTAGAGCTTGTCAGACTTAGGCAACATCATTAGACCAGGAAAGAACAGAATTCTTTTAAATCGAGAGAGGACTATGCTCTGTTTTTTGTAGACGTGTGAGCTTGTCTCTGACAGCTCTTCTCCCATTTCATGGTCATTTTGTCAATGGAGGATAACCATTCCCTTCAATAGAGAGAAACATCCAGGACCTTGGACAGCTCCTTCAAAGGCTGTAATATAACCCACAGTGGATTTCCTAGATGGCTGGCATGGAGCCTTTCACACTACACTGTTATAGTGCTTTTATTCCATTTTCAGCACCCTATGGAATTCTGGGGTTTGTAGTTTTCTGAGGCCAAACAGCTCTCCGGCTGAGAATTCTAAATGCCCCCACCTAAACTGCAAACCCCAGGAATCCACAGGATGTTGAAAGTGGAATAATAGCACTATAGCAATGTAGAGTGGAAAGGGCCCATGGAATCCACCACCAGCTACAAGGGCAAGCCCTGTCATTAAGCACAGAGAGACCACTATAATGGTTGTGAACAACACAGTCCCTTGGATGGGCCTGAATTAAGATCCAACCGCCAATCCAGCTTGCTTTGTATGTGTGGGGTGGGGTGAATGTCACTTTGTTTGTTGCTTCAGACAGAAATCATCCAATTGTTGTTGTCCTTGTCGCCTTCATCTTCTTCCTCATCCTCCTCATGCTGTCCAGTGAAATCTGCATTAGAAGAGAGATTGGGAGATGTTTGATGGATTGTAGGAACCCACGAGTCTTTGTTTCATCCCAGGTTCCTTTATAATGTAAAGGACTCTTCCCTATTTGCTGGATTAATTGGGAGTGGGGAAGGGTTCATTAGCAGCATGAAGGAAGAAGCTATGCCCATTCTTCAGAGATTGAGCTCTGGTATTTTTATCCCTTTCTACTAATGTTTTTCTACATACCAGGAGATGTTATAGGTAGAGAACCCCCTTCTTTGTCTGTGAGTGGCCCTCATGGGTGGTTTTGAAGTCTTACTTGTAAGTGTAGGACCACCCACCATTTTGCTGGAGGGAGTCATACCCCATTTTTCCTCCAAGATGCTGAATGTAGCATGCATGGTTTCTCCCTCATCCCTCTTCTTAGATTTTCTTATTACAGTAACCTTGTGAAGTCATTTCAGATGAAACACAATAACTGGTCCTAGATCAGTCAGTGAGTTTCTTGAATCAGCGATCTAGCGGGTTGCCTAATTTCCACCCTACTGCTAGAGATCACTAGTTCATGTTCTGAACTAAGGCACCAAATCTCTAGCAGAGAGGTCTAAATATCTCAGCAAACTACAACTCCCAGAACTGCATAAGAAGGAGCCATGCTGCTCTGTATGAAATTTATTTTGAAAAAAAAAAAGTTTAATTAGTTTCTGTAAACCAAAGGTAAGAATAATGAGCCCTACAGATGATATTGGACTACAAGTAGCCAGTGATGAGCCCAATAACTCCTGGAGAGCTTCATGATTCCCATCTGCGGCCTAGAGGCTTGGTAAAAGAAATTGACTTGGCAAAGTGGCACGGTGGCAGTTTGATGCTGGCTAGTCCTATGCCTGTTGCATATTGTTATAAAAGCACAGTCAGCTACTGAATGTAGCCGAGGAAGAGAACATTGTTAATGGATGCAATAGGACAGCAGTCACCAGCAGGTGGCCTTTTCCACTTACACAACAGTTTTGATGAGGAGCGTTCTACCTGAGCAATATGAATTTGTAATTTCCACTACAGCACCATAATAAATCAGCTGCCCTGACACCTAATATTGGGAAAAGCAGGAAATGAATGAATATATTACAGTCAGCCTTCCACTTATGGGGATTAGGAAAGCAAAATCTGCATGAAAATGAAAAAAAACACACATATAAAAATAAAAATTGTGAACCCTTTTTGTAAAAAAAACTCCAAGAACACTTCTGTAGGAATGTCTAGGTCCTCCAGAGTGATTCTGTGGTCATCTTCCATATGAAGTGGGCCTCAGAGTCACACTGGCAATGCTAGAAGAGTGTTCTCTAGGAATCTCTAGGTCGGCCAGTGCAAATCTATGGTCTACTTCTAGCGGAAGCAGACCATAGAATCAGGCTGGAGGAGCCAGGGATTCCTGGAGAGAACATACTGTTTCATTGTGGGGACAAATACAGTAAGAATTCTTTTAAAAAATAAATTGAATAAATAAAATTAAATAATCCACAAATAATAAAATCTGTAAATGCTGAACCCCACAAAATCAGAGGGCTGCCTGAACCGCTGCTACCACCACCACCACCACCACCACCACCACCGTTGTTGCTGTTGTGTGCCTTCAAGTCATTTCTGACTCATGGTGACCCTAAGGCCAATCTATTACATGGTTTTCCCGGAGAGATTTATTCAGATATGGTTTGCTATTTTCTTCCTCTGAGGCTGAGAGAGTGTACTTTACCCACAGTCACCCAGTGGGTTTCTATGGCTGAGCAGGGATTTGAACCCTGCTCTCCCAGGGTCTAAGACCAACACTGAAACTGCTATACCAAGCTGGCTTTCACTACTAGTACAACTACTAGTCAAAATGGTGATGTAAAAATCATACAGTACTTTAAGGCCATTTCCGCACTACACTGTTATAGTGCTATTATTTCACTTTCAACATCCTATGGAACCTTGGGATTTGCAGTTTAGCCAGAGAGTTCTTTGGCCTCGCTAACCTGAAAGCCCCAGAATTCCAAAGGATGTTGAAAGTAGAATAATAGCTCTATAACAGTGTAGTGCAGAAGTGGCCTGTGATTCAAACTGGCAAACCATGAGAACATCATATACCAGACATAACAGGTGCTGAGAACAAGAAAGTCAGGATTATAAAGGCAGCAACCCTAGGAGCCAGCAGAATCAAAGACAAAGAGGGGAAAGAAGAAAATTTTCTTTTTTGTAGACCTACTAATTGAGATTCAAAAAGAGAACACTTGTGGTTCCAGAAGCTACAGGTGCTCTATAGCATCGTTAGGGGGAAAAAACTGCTTGGGATGTGCCACATTCTCTGAAAATATCTCCCGGATTTCTGGGTAGAATCAAAGTCATTAATGATCTAAAACTCTAGTCAGGAATACCTGGAAGACTGTGGAACTACTGATGATTGATTGTGATGATGATAGAATGTTATATAAATGTCAGTTTTATGGGGTAGGGGTGGCCACAGAATTGAAACTCTGCAGTGTGCTTTACAAAGGGCTAGTATAAGTGTTAATTCCTTAGCACTAACAAATGTTTACTTTCTTACTACCACAAGTTAATGTGACTTCCTTATCTTAATTTGTCAATCTATAGGCTCAGTGAGCTTGTAAGAGACATGGGGACATTATTGATATTGCCACCTGTGGTAGATCTCCAGTCTAGAAAGCCAGCCATGGTTCACAGTCCTCCAGCAGAGTCTATAGGAGCAGCCACACACAAGGTTTACAAAAGCTTGTCAGTCAGTTACCATTTTTGTTTCAGTAATGCAAGGGAGTAATAAATTCAGATTGTCACTTCAAGGGAGTGCTCAGTTACCGTTACAATTATAGCTTCAAAAAGTTAGTATGTACTTTCTCATTTCTCCAAATTGATTTCTCCAAATAGACTTCCTCCATATATCTATATGCAATAGCATGAGGTAGAGTGTGAGCCAGCACTGGAACCATGTGATACTCCTCCTCGAACATTTAGGAAGGGCACACTTCCTATAACAGGATGGCCAATTTTCACAGGGGACTGAGGCCATTACCCTCTTGTATCTCCCAATGGGCTGAACTGTTGCATTATTTCTTCTTGCCATTTTGGTTGACTTGGGGCCAGTTTTGGGAGGAATTCTAAGGGGCAGGAATAAAATATGTGGGCAGTTTTACATCAGTTTGACCAACTGTGGAAATCAGTGTGATTTTAAAAAATTTTTTTTTTTTAGGGTTTGAGGGGCTTTGGAGAGGTCACCAACAGGTTCCAGGGGCCAGAGAATTAAACCTCAGGGACCACACATATCCCTTGGGCTGCACTATGCCCACTCCTGCCCTGTGAATATAAAAGGAAAATAAAAGACCCAGTTATACTGCAAAAGGAGTTAAGTTACCCATTTGTTATTACAGGAAGAAAGTGATAAAACTAACTCATTATTTATAACTGGTTACTTCTGAGCTGTATACGTACAATGCAGTATACCCGGAAAATACCCAGTTTCTGAAAAAAAAAAAAAAGAACAGCTTAAATATTGAAAACTCCTCTTAGGAGATGTTAAATTGTGGCTTCCATGTCAGTGAGGCAATAAATCTGCTCTGGATTTTAGTGCAAACTTTTTTTAAATTTCAGGTAATGACAATCTACAATAAAATGCAATAACATTCAGTAAAATCTAATCAAACTCGTAAAAAGCAAAACAGAACACTAACAATGTTACATTATATAAAATCTTTAAAAAAAACTTTAAAGGAGTTATGCAAATTGTGGGGCATATTCAGTTACACAGCTGTTTCCAAGGACAGTACTTTGGATATTTTCCTTAAAGCTGGGACTAAATCGTGGGGCGGGTAAGCACCCTACTGACATAGGTCGTATTAACCATGGGGAAATGCAGACAAGTCTTGCATAAATGAACATTGTCAGCCTTTGGAAGGGCCCTGGCGTGACTCATCTTCTTTGCAGTGCCTCCTGCCAGCATGGATGTTGACATCTCACTTACGCTGCTGTTTACTAGCACAATTCCAGGGAAACCGGCTCTGCAAGTGCTCAGATTCTTCTTGGCTGCTCCCATGGGAGGCGAGTTGTGGCTGGGATAGAAGCCTGGAGGACATGGGAGGGAAGCTGAATTTACAGGATGGAAACTGGAGGAGCTACAATGACCTGGGCTATTGGTTTGGATGCCTAGCACCAGTGCCTTGCTGGCTTATCCAAGAGACAGACCAAACACTCTGATCATGTAAAATTAGTGCCTAGATTCGTATTCTAGAACACAAAAGGTAGAGCTTTGCAGAATTTTTTTTTGTAGATCAGCAAGAATTCCTTATTTCTAGTTGTACTAAAAATGCTAACGACAACCCATTCATGCTAAATAAACAGCTGAAAGAAAGGAAGAAGAAACTGGTAATTGATTTTTAGGGAGAAAATGGTAATTGATTTTTTGGTATGGGCCAAATCACAGTACTCAGACTGAAGAAATGTATTCCTGAGTGTTTGAATAGAGGTAGCCTGAAGCAGCATTTGCACCTGATTTTAATTAGAACCTCAGAATTCTGTCAAAAAATCTATCAAGAATCCAGACAAGTTGGTCCTTTGAGCCTGAAATCTGCCCACTGCTCTTCTACAGTAGAATGTATCTTTCCTTTAGATAATGTTTTAATTATTCATCCTACTTCAGATTTATTATTGCATTCCTTCTTATATCAACTTTCTCCCAATGCAAGGAAAAATAATTTTTAAAATCTCATAAACTACTGGAGAAAATTGTAAGCAAAACAGCAAAGCAGTAGTAGCTGAAGTAACAGGCTTTATTTTAAAGGCTGAAGAATAAAACACTGCCTTCAGTTCCTTTCTAAAAACCAAGAGGGAAGGATTCTGGCAGATGGATGGAGGAGGAGTGTTTTAAAAAGTGAGGTGCCACCACCAAGTGAGTCCTGTGGATTGCTGCCATCTACTTGCATACCAAGTATGGCAATGCAGCTTTTACATAGGATGCAGGGCCCTGTGGTGCTATCTAAAACAGAAGCGTATCTAGGGTAGGGTAAGTAGGATATGTGCCCTGGGTGCTAATGCTGGGGGGGGGCACAAAAAGCTGTTCTGAAAGATTTAGTGGAGGAGGAGGAAACAGCCCTGGAGATAAGGGTGCAACTTCCATACTTGCCCTAGGTGCTGTTTACACTAGATACACCTCCGGTCTAATATTTAGAAAATGTCATGTTTTCAGATCCAAAAGTAAAGTTTTGGCCACTTCTAGTTCTTGTTTTTAGGCAGTCCTTTGGGGCTCTGGAAGATCCCAGGATGCCTCTCAGCTGTCCTGATTTGGCAGGGACAGTTCCAGCTAATCCCTTGTCATCCTACTTTTTCAGTGGCTTTTAAAATATTCCAGTTTTTCTCTCTTCACCCTCAGCTTGCTTCAGTTGCTGCAAACTGAGTTCAAAGTGCAAAAGCAGTTCTCACTCAATGAACATGGTAGGGTGGGAGAGAAGAGGAGGGGACAGTGTCTTGCCTTTCTCAGTAGGCCCAGGTAAAAGTAAAGTGCTGCTGACTCTCCTAGCTTGGTTATTCTTCCTCATTGATCCTTTTGGTCATTTTTACCACAATCTGATGTTGCTTGGCCAGACATATCCTGGTTTTTTGTCTGTGATAAGTTGGAGGGTATGGAAGAAATACTGGGTGCTCCTAAAATATATGAGGAAAGTGTTGATGGTCATACACAAAGAGATGGATATAATTCACCTCAGGCTTCTTTAAAACATCGTGGCCAATCTTTAATGATGTATTGGAGTGATCTTGACATTTGCAGACGTGCATGCGTTTCTAAATTTATTTACCTGCCTCTTGGAAATTAACTCATGATCAGTGGTAATAGATTCTTGATGTCTTTTTAGTGCTTAACACACATATACACAAACACTCTCCTACTGATCTTGAAACACTCAAGAGAAAAGGCCTGCCTTTTACTATTCAGCAGACTAAAGAATATTTGAGCATGTGGCATATAGACACCAAATTCTTTTGAATATCTGCCTAGATGTTCTTCCACATTTTACTGAAATATATACATATATATTTTTTTTGAGAGAGAGAGAGAGACAGCATGATATAGGCCATTTCTGTACTAGACTGTTATAGTGCTATTATTCCACTTTCAATATCCTGTGGAATTCTGGAGTTTGTAGTTTACTGAGGCCAAAGAGCTCCCTGGCTGAGAATTTGAAAGGCTTCTCCCTAAACTGCAAACTCCAGGATTCCATAGGATGTTGAAAGTAGAATAATAGCACTATAACAGTCTAGTGCAGAAATGGCCACAGTGGTTTGAGCGTTGGACTAGGACCTTGGAGACTAGAGTTCAATTCCCTCACTCAGTGACCTTGGGTACATCACATACCCTCAGCCCCAGAAAACCCCATGATAGGTTTGCCATAGGGTCACTACTAGTCAGAAATAACGTGAAGTCACACAACAACAAAGAACATAAGATGTTTTCCCTGATTTTTTAAAAATTCTTCACTGCTGATTAGGGTGACCTTATGAATGCCAGACCTCTGAGACACTGTGTTCTTAACTGCCCTGCTCAGGTTTTGCAAATGCTGAGCCATGGTTTCCTTCACTGAGTCTGTCCACCTATAATGGGGTTTTCTTATTTTTCTGCTGCTTCCAACTTTCTCAAGCATTGTTGTGCTTTTATTTTGTATGTGCATGAGTACATGCACATACATGAGGCCAAAAGCGCAATTTTGCTTTTTCAGTCTAGACGTAATGGTATCCCAGGTGAAATGAAGGTAGAAAATTACTCCACAGATCAGGGGTAGGCAAAATACAACCCTTGGTCTACATGTGGTCCTGAGGCTATTTTTGTGTCCCTCAGCCTCTCCAGGCACCCTTACGTTTTTACTTGCAAAATAAAGATAAAAATAAAAGTGTATATGTGTGTGTCGGGGGGAGGAATTGCCTCTTCTCAAAGTTTCTAGGAGTTTGTTGGGCCCCTGGATGACCCCAGCATACTCTGCAGCTGTCCTGATTTGGCAGGGACAGTCCCACTTTTCCAACTGCTTCTAAAATGTCCCAATTTCTCTCTCCTCCTCCCATGTTCCCCCTCTGTCCTCAGCTTACTCCAGTTGCTGCAAATGGAATTCAAAGTGTAACAGTCGTTTGCACTTAATTAACTCAGCAGCAGGAAGAGGAGAGGAGGAGGCAGAATCTTGCCTTCCCAGTTGGCTCAGGCTGAAACAAACAGCTTCAGGCATTCCAAGCTTGTGTGTTCTTCCTCATTCATAACACCTGTTATCTTGACCACTCTGATCTTGCTTGGTAACACCTGCCCAGGTGTCAATCTGTGAAATTTTGAAGGCTATGTCCAAGGGACAGAAAAATGGCCCCTGGATCCAGGCAGTTGCCCCCCCCCGCTATGAACTTTAATGTGCATTCTGTCCTTTACTTCATAGGGTGAGAAACACCCCTAATAGTGTTTGGAAGCCTTCCTGATCATTTTGCTGAGGGAGATCCCTGGATAATCTCCCTTGAGGTCCTACCAAGATCACACCACTGATTGTGATAATTGGTGTCCAATGCAGGATTAAAAGGTGGTGGGCAGAGTAGCTAAAGCGAGGGGGAGTTGGACCAAAAGCCTGGGGTACTAACATGCTGGTTTTGATCTCATTCTCCTCCCTTTCAGAGTACTAAGAACACTGAAGTGCTGCTGAACAATTCCTATGATCTAGCTGAAACCGAAAGAAAGGAGGAAAAAGTTTCTGTAGGTAGTCCTTCAGGTACACTAATCCCAAAGTATTTAGGGTCTTTCAAAGGTCATGTGCCAGCACTTTGAAATGAACTACTTTCAAACAATTAGTAGCCACTACAGTTCCTGAAGGGAGAAATTCAGTGAATGCAGCATTTGCTCTCTCTCCTCTATAAAGAACTGTATTAGCTGAAAATTTCTGTTCTGGAGAGTTGTGAACTAAGATCTCTGTTTTACTTTGCTATTGGCAGCCTATCACTTCTCTCTCTCTCTCTTTCACCCCCCCCCCAATTCCTTCCTCTTTCATATTGCTCTAAAACCACTAGCCTCTTCTCCCCGCCCAGAGATGGAGGTGGAGATAAAAATGGTTAAGGATAGTTTAGCTTCCCAATGAGTAGGCAGCTGAGCTGGCCCCACCGGGTAGCTGGGGGTGGAGTGTGGAGGACAATACTCAACAGCTCAGGTTTAGCTTGTTGGCAACCTCCCTGGTACTCAGTGACGCCAAGAGGCTGCTCCTTTTTGCTGGGCACCAATCCTGCCTCAGCATCCCAGCTCAGCACATTTTCCCCTTACCTTCCCTGGTTGGCATCATTGCTGGATGATCCAGGGCTGATGATCCTGGACCATGCAGAGTCTCTCCTGCTCCCAGATTGTGCTGCTACTCCTGTTGGTGAAAGGTGAGTGGTGGGAGGGATGTGAGTGTGTGTGAGAAAGATGTACTAGAAATTGGTACTTTATGGGACTACAACTCCCAGAATTACCCAACAAGCATGGCCTATTCCCCATGCTGTGTGTGCATATGAATGTAATCTCCTGGGAATGTAGGAACCATCCTTCTTCTCCTGTCCCAAGTATTGTGGGTGAGAGGATCATTCAATGGACCCTAGAGTTGAGGAGGCTCAAGATTTGGGCTAGAACTAGACTAGGCCAGAAATTATCAGGTAAAATTAGACAATCAAGAGTACTATGGAGTTGCATCCTATCAGGAATTATCTAAATGTACTAAATGATCAAGAAAATGTACTAAATGATCAAGAAAACACACAAATTTACATAGCTGTTGAACCCTCCCAGGAATACCAAAGACTTTATGAGGTCTATCCTACAAACACTTACCTGGAAATAAGCTACACTGAACACATGGACAGGATTCCTATGTACTTAAGAATCTTGATAGTTGAAGATGATTGAATTTGTTCACCCCTGACTGTGAGCACTATGATAGCTGTCGTGATGGTCTAGCTAGAGAATCCAGACCACAGATGGAGGCAGAGTCAATGGCCTTAGAAAACATCTTTCATTAAGCATTGTTTTATTGAGCTAAAGGTAGGTTTGCCTTTTGGTCAAAAAATGGGGCAGGGAAACTGGTAGCAGCTGTTTTTATTTTGTGTGTTAGAGAAAAAAAAAATGGAACCAAGAAAGGCCTACTACAGAATTGTGACTCAGAGCTATCCTTGAGTGAGTAGCACCCCCAAAGTCTGTTTTTTCCCTCTGTAATTTTTGCTTCTGCTTTGGAACTATTATTTCTCATTACTTTAGGACTCTGGGGCATTGAAGAGTCAGATCTGAGTTATAGAATCATGGAGCTGGAAGGTATCTCTAAGGGTCATCTAATCCAATCTCTGCCCGGGCAGGAATCCAAAGCAAAGCATATTCCTGAGAAGTGGCCATCTAACCTCTGCTTAGAAATCTCTGTCCTCCAAGGCATTCCCCTGAGTAACCTTCTTGTGCAAAATATAGACAGAAGATGTTATTATATGTGAATATGTTATACATAAGATTTTAGTTTCTGTCAGTGCAAAATTTATTTTTGTAGTGCTAGTTAATAACATGGTTAACCGGCACAGAAGCAATCTTTATCTGGGACAAATTCCTAACAGCACCAGTAAGGCAGAACCAAAGAAGTTGCAGGAAAAGTCCAAATGGTATATGGGCTTTATATTTAAAAGCACAAATATAAAGGTGCCTTCTCTTTTCTTTTTGTGCCCTTCTTAGGGATTTTCTTTTGTTTTTGATTAGGATATGTTGCACTTCTCCTAGAAAGAAGCTGGAAGTCCCATTTTTTGCTGCTTGCACTGTTTCGAGCTTTGCTTCTGCATAACCTATTTTTTTCTATTTTTTTAATCTATTTTTTTAAAATTAGCTTTAAGAGTTCTTTAGGAATCTCACAAAATTTTTCTAAATCTTCAGCGTTTGGACTTGTGTAGGAACTTAAGATGAGCCATACTAGACTTAGAACTATATAACGCAACATTCTGTTCACACAGTGGCCAACAATGTGTGTGGTAAGCCCGCTAGCAGATCATGAGTGGAACTGCACACTTTTAAGCTCTCCAACAACTGATACATAGATGCATACTGCTTCTATTACTGGAGGTGATCTATACAGTTGGTCCTCCGTGCTTGCAGGTTTCACTTTCATAGATTTGATTATTTGTATGTTTCTCTTACCCCTCCCACCTCAACTTCTTTTCTGTGAAAATCTTCACTGTTGGTGGCTCCAATCCAGCCATGCAGCCCTTTTAAAAACCTACCTCTGGTCCTCCTCCTCCTCCACCAGCTGCTGCTTGGCCAGCTAAGGATGGATTGCAGCCCAATTTTTCAGCACCACAAATCCTCTCCCAATGCCCCCCACACACCCAAGGAAGGAGATGGTCAGGAGAGGAAATACAGGGACATCATGCTGCCCCATCCTCTTTTAGTCTCCTTTTCCTAATCAGGTTTGGACCCTGGGTGCCTGCTCTCCCCACTGTGCCTCAGTCCCTTTCCCACAGACATGCACACATTTTGATATTTGTGGTTTTCCAACTATTGTGCACTCCTAGCCCTAGTGAATGTGGAAGGCCAACTGTATAGCCATCCTCCCTAGCAGCTGCTGATGGGCCCATATTGTATGAATTTAGTCAATCTCTTTCAAAGCCATCCAAGCTGGCAACCGTTGCTATACCTTGGGGCAGTGAATCCCACACTTCAATTATATTCTACTTAACTATGTTGTGTACTTCTACCTGTCCCGAAGTTTCTACCACTCAGTTTCAGAAGGTAACTTTGGGTTGTAGGATTATGAAAGACATAATTATATACACCTCTGTCATTCCTCTCTGTATTTGCCTTTTTTTGTAAGCTAGAGAACCCTAATCACTGCAATCTGTCCTCATTAGTGAATTGCTCCAGTCCTCTGGTTATTTTGGCTGTCATTTTCCAGCTTGTTTTCCATCCTTGCAATGTGTTTTTCAACTGTGTTAACCAGAAATGTACATAGTATTCCAGTTATGGTTGCATCATGGATTTTACAGCAGCAAGCATAAGCATGCTCAGTATACAGGTGGGGGAAGGATTCCTGCCAAGCTACTCAGCTCTAGAACTTTCTGAGACTTTCTAGAGCTTCTGTGTAGGCATGAAGACCCACTGTGTGAGGCACAGAGACCATGAAGAACTGCCAGCCCACATCCCATCAGAGTATGTGTGAAGCTGGGTTTTATTTTTCTCTAATATATATCACTTTACTGAATTTTCAATTACCACTTTATAAACCATTCTCCCAATTTAGAGGAGCAATTCTGGAGCTCTTTACAATTCTTTTTATTCCCATCACCCTAAATATTTTATTGCCATCAGTAAATATGGCCAGTACACTATACTGTCCTAGCTTTACATTTTGTATCAGAAGAATTGCTACTCCTTAAGCTTAGTACCTATACATGATTGCTCCTTCTTTTGAGATTATTGTGTGTTCATCCATGTATATTCTAACACATCTCCACAACTTTTGCTCATAAAGTACTGTAGTGGAGGGGTGGAGGTATTGGGAAATGTTATAGCAACCTTTGCATTCACTTAATAAAGTTTTATTAATTTTCTCCTTTCTTGATATGTTGTTTTTGTTCATTTTTATTCACTCAGTTTTTTATTTTTTTATTTTACTCAAAACTATTTTGCCGTTGCTTTCATGATAGTCAGATTTTTACCTGCTTTAGTTGGTAGTTTTCAATATTTTAATGAAATGTTTTCTGTGTTTTCATTATTGTATAATAACACAACCACAAGTACCAACATCCAGGATGTTCTTATTCTCTCAGATGGGTATGAGGTAGGTAGAAGGATTTAGGGCAGAAGAACTCAAGAGTGTGGTTTACAGATGACGAAGTCTATTCAAAAGGTTGGTGGAAAAGGTGCAGAACTGTTGATAATATCTCTGCTTAGCTCTGCACTTGATGTATTATTCTAGCAACAGAGATACTGAGGCTGTTTGGCTGGGACCAGGTTGTTGAACAGGCTATGCAATTTTAGCCTAGGTATGTTATTTTCAAAATACAGTACTGATGGAGGATAGGTTGAAATCCTCTTCACTTTTGGCAGAAAAGATTTCCCCACTGGTGTTGTCACTGATCACCTGGTGTGCATCTGCTCCTGACAGACATTGACTGTATCCAGATGTGCCTATCTATTCAGTCTCTGACTGAGAAATCCTTAGAATCAAAATACTATGAGAAGGATATCTGGGGGAAATCACCCGTGCCTTTTCTCAAGCTACTTCTTTCGTAGTGCCTTGGCTCTGAACAGTCCTGAGCCAAGCACTGAACAGATAGGCATCTGTGCATAGAGCTGGCTTGTGTCAGGATTTCGGTATTCTGCAATAGTTTCTCACTGCTGCCACTCTTCCACTTCTGCAAGGAGGTCTTGAATACATCACTGCATGGGTGGCATGATTGTAACTTGCCTTGTATCAGGCTGCTGAATGAGCAGTTTATTGCTATGGGATTCTGGCTGATGAATTTTCCCATTAAAACCTACCCCTTCAACATATCCCTGCCTTAGGCCCATGATGTGTTGCTGATGTTGATAAAAATGTGTCATTATAATATGTATATGTTTTGTTGTGCAATAAAAAGAAATTTCTTAGGTGGTCTGCTGACCAATTTTCTTAGGTTCTTTGGTTGTACACTTTAGTTATTAACTCTCTGAACTCTGATGATGATGATTAGAGAAAAATACATCAAGTGAGTTGAAAGATATTTTCTGACCTCCAATGAGAATGCCAATGTATTGAGAACTAGAGCATAACATAAAGTTATACTGTGAGGCGTTTCCTTATCCTGCCCCCTGAAAAACAGCCTAGGATATATTTGTCCTAATGTATTTCATCAGCTGGCTGGGAGGAACCCACAAACCAAAAATATGGTGGGAAATATTTAAATATTTCTCAACCTGGCTGTTTCTTTTATATTACATAAAATAGTGATACTGTTGTAGACGCTGACTGTCTGTTGCCAGACAACGAAGTGCAAGGTCAACAGGAGGACATCGATTACAAATGGGGACAGATAGTGGTGCAGAAGTGCTTGCCTATCCAGGATGGAGCCAAAACGAAGTCAATGTCAGTCCAAGAATTTAGAAAGCTGATAGGCAGCAGGGTCAGACAATCCAGAGGTCAGGTAGCCAAGCAGACATTGAGCAGAGTGTTTGTAGCACACAGAGACAAGGGCCGGCAACCCATGAATTTTTTCTGGCATCGAGCCACTGCTCAGTGCCTTCCTTAAGAAGGCTGGAGTCAGCTGGCTCTCATCCCAGCCTGTTTAGCTCCTGGTATGCTTGCTTCTGTGTGTCCTCCTTTGAGGCTGCTGTTTACCTGGAGAAGCTGAGACCCGGTCCATGACAGATACATGGGAAGGGGATGAAATTTGCAGATGACTAGCCAAGATTCTACAACAACTAGGCAGATTGTAATGCTCTACCTACATGGTTTCATGACCTCCCATGGGAAGGAGACAGTGGGAGGTGTCAGTTCAGCCAATGAAAATGCAGCTAATCTGGACTTGGAGGAAGGAAGATACACTGGTGTCCTCCCAGATGGCATGCACCCTACTTTTCCTTCCCCTTTGTAGCCCAGAGCAGCTGTATCTTAATCCTAAGTATTGCCTTCTCCTTCTCCCTATGCATAAGCAGTTGCCGTGGCCACCACAATTTTCCAGGGACTTGACATCTGCTTAGGTTGGGGGAAGTTTTGGATTGGGCACACATAGCTCAAAAGAGACATATGTGTGTGTAAGCTACCTGTTCATGTATATATTTTCTTACAGGATTCTGGCCACCATTTACAATTATGCAGATGACATTGCTGCAGAAGGCCTACAATGTAGGTCAATTTCTGTGTGAATTTTGCAACAATACCTGAGTCTGAAGGACTAAAAGTATCCATCATCAAGGTCAGCATGATCATCAATATCCTGCCCTTTTGCCCAGGTGGCTTGCAATACTGAAAAAAAGTTGTAAAGGTTAAGAGGAAGTGATGTTTTTAAGTCTTTTATTTCAAGTCAAGTCTCAAGTCCTTGAAAATACTTTCAAGTCAAGTCAAGTCTCAAGTCTGGAAGCCAACTTTATATTCCAACAAAAATTCCAGAATTATTGGATAGAGTGAAATAAATTCAGTTTTAACAATTTAAGCAGAGTTGGCTCTCCACATTTGCAATTTTGCCATCTGCAGCTTCAGACGTGGGGAGTAGTTTCCTGTCTTACTCTCCATTACTGAAGATTCAAAAGCTTTAAAAGGAAGGATCCTTCCTCCTCAAGCCTAACACATTTGCTGTTCCCCTCTGAGAAATGCACTCTGCACTCTGGGAGCGAGTCGTGTCTTTTGCTCTTAGGAAATATTTTAGAAGGCTCCTCTGATATGCAGTGGGGACAGGCTGCTGAGCAAACCTCAAACCTGCCTCAAGCCCAAATACGCCCACACTTTGGGCTTGGGATAGATTGTCATGTGACTAGTAGGCAAAAAGAGATGGAGGCATTATGGAGGCATTGTTCAAAGTCATAAGGTTTCTGGATGAATGCATTATATTACTGAACCAAGGGCATCAAGTCAGTCATTAAAAATATATAAGCCTTGAGTTGAGTCAAGTCAGTGCATCATTTATGGCTCAGTCAAGTCTGAGTTGAGTTGCTGAAGTGGCTTAAGTCTGACTTGAGTCCGAGTCTATCGACTCGAGTTTACATCACTGTTAAGAGGTGACATGACAACTATGCTTAAATACCTGAATGGATGTCATATGGAAGATAGGGCAAATTTGTTTTGTGCTGCTCCAGAGACTAAGACATGAAGCAATGGATTCAAACTACAGGAAAAGAGATTCCTCCTAAACATAAGGAAGAACTTCTTAATGGTAAGAGCAGTTTGACAATGGAACGTGCTGCTTTGGAGTGTGGTGGAGTCTCCTTCTTTGGAGGTTTTGAAACAGAGGCTGGATGGCCATCTCTTGGGATGCTTTGATTGCATATTCCTGCATGGCAGAGGGTTGGACTCAATGACTCCTGTGATCTTTTCCAGCTTTATGATTCTTTGATTCTATGATTCTATGAAAGATAAAAACATAGAAGAAGATCTTATTAAACTATCAAAAACATTAGCAACAATTTAAAACATGTCCAAAAATGTAAAAGAAGTTTTAAAAAATACAGTGTCCTATTACAAGTCCTTTGTTTAGGGTTCAACAAGGGCATAACATGGTCTCTGTCCTTGCATGCAAAGATAAAATTCAGTGGAATTTTTTCTAGTGGGCTAGAGCAGGGAGGTCTGGGACTAGGGTGTATAAAGTATATTCTTACCTCTCAATGCCAGTTTATTTTCCCCAGAAGATCCTATGATGCTTGTATGCTGGCTATGCAGCTGGAAATAATTCCACAGATGCAGCTTTTCCTCTGCTGTGGGAATGTTAGCAAAAGTTCAACAGATCTAGCTTTTCTTCTTCTATGTAGGTGCCCATTCTAGGGAAGATTTCACTTGCTCATTTTCTGTCTGGTGTGCAGATAGTAAACGTACAAGGGCCTGGCCACAATACATGCAGAAATCTCAATTATGAAAATGTATGTGTGTGTATCAGTGAAAGACAAAGGGTGGGGGAGGAGCAGAGAGAGAAAAATTTAAAATGTGGGAGGATCTTGATTTCTCCCTTTGCAGCCATTTAAACATGCAACATTTCAGGAGTTTCTTGTATTATACAATTAGCCTGTGGCATATTTTCACCTGGACTGAAACAGTTTGTGCCTCTCTAGGCCCCATGGGAAGTTCAAGTTACCTCTTTGTTCCCATGCCTGTAATGCAATGCTAGGGAGATTGGAATTGCTGGCTATCGCATCTCAGAGACAGATCCATTGCAGTGGTGGATAAGAAATCTTCTTTTTGTGATGCCTCAGTAGCTTTCATTGACCTGGCCCGACTTGCCATGCTCAAAACTTTTCACCCTTGGCAAAGGGTTTTTCCACCCAGTGTGTACTTTTTATACAAGTCTGTCTTTTTCCAGACAGGAGCAAGCCAGAAGCAATGCAAAAGCCATAGATTTCTGTTCTGTCTCTGGTCCCACTCTGACTTCACTTCATTTTTCCCCCACTTACAGGTGCTGAAAATACTCCTCCAAAAGGTAAGAAGTCTGACCTACTCGCAAATACCACATTGCGCTAGCAATAGGCTCAGCATATGGTAGGGTGGAGGTCGAGAAGCAATTTGGTCTGCCACTAATCCTAAACAAATGAAATGATTTCCTTTTCTGTTTACTTCACGTCCTGGATTGTTTCTTTCAGATGATTTTGAGACTGTAACCTCTTTGGGGCAGAAAACATTCCTTTTGTGTGGCTGCTAAACCACCGTGCCCATTAATGGTGCCCTGTGTGTATGTAAGGGTATATCTCTCTCAGAATTAACACAGATATCCTTATAGGCCATCATCCTGTGTATTCTTGTATCCCTATATATATATATATATATATACACACACACACACACACATATACATATACATGTTCCTATGTGGCAGGAACAACCCCAGTTAGTCCTCTGTCATCCCACTTTTTCAGCTGCTTTAAGAATATCCTGGTATTTCTTTCCTCCTCTCACTTTCCCCATTTATCTTCAGCTTACTTCCATAGCTGCCAACTGAATTCAAAGTGCGGAAGTATTTTATACTTAATTATAATTGACTCAGCAGGGGAAGGGAGAGGAAGGAGCAAAATTTTGCCCTTCCCAGTAGGCTCAGGCAAAACCAAAGTGCTGCAGCCTCTCCTGATTACTAACTTTTATCATTGTGACGATGTTCTGATGTTGCTTGGCCTCATGTATCTCATTTTTTTCACCCGTGAAATGTTGTGGGATATGCTGTACAGATGTAACCATCACAACCCCACCTCTCTTTTCCAGAGCTTGAGTGAAAAACAAACAAACCTGTTTTGGACAGCGACTTCTAAAATCACAAGTCAGCATGGCCAGTTTCTGTTAGAACAGAAGTTACTTTCCAGAACTCTCCTTTCCCTCCGATTCTGTCTGTCTCTCTGGCCATTTCCACACTACACTGATACAGTGCTATCATTCCACTTTCAACATTCTATGGAATTTTGGGTTTTGCAGTTTAGGGAGGGACATTTAGAATTCTTAGCGGGAGAGCTCTTTGGCCTCCCTGAATTCCACATGATGTTGAAAGTGGAATAATAGCCTTATAACAATGTAGTGTGGAAATGGCCTCTGTTTCTCTTAAGAGAAAGTAAGTGGTGCTCTAGCTGGTACAGCCAGCACCACTCATTTGAAGATGGGCATATTTGCACGTGCTACATCACAGTGCAAAGCCAGAAGTAGGGGAGAAAGAACGTTTAGGAGAAAAGAGAATCAAAATGCGCTAGAGAAGTTTCAGATCTCTGTGTAAGTTGATTAATTTTTTCTGTATTAATTTTCCCCATCTGTCATATAGAGAGGAGGAAAGTCAAAATATGGTGGTACTACGTAGATTGTTGGGTACATTAAATGAGCCCATCTGAGAACCCAAGACACCTCTGAATAGACCCCCCTTCAGTGTATCCATGTTCTCCGTTTGCTTATAATTACCAATCTTTGCTCATAAATACCACATAATACCTTTATTTACCTGTCATTGTGTACACTTGAATATTTACATACACTTCCATCTACCACTCCATTGTTATTTGAGCCACACCTATACACCACCCACATCCCTTCCTCATTTCTGTTTACCCGCAACAACCACACATTGTGTATAATTGGCTTTGATTTAATCATCTCCACTTCCAACCCATCCTGCTCTTCAGATTTTTGGATAAGTGTCAGCATTTTTAAACATTTGAAAAGAAATAGGAAACATGTAAGACTCATAACAAACTAACTAGTGAACCAACCAACCAGCTGATGCCTTAAATGACCTCCGAAAGATGTTCAGGCACTGGCTATAGTGAGCCTCCAATGTAAAATTATTCTACAGTTATTGAGCACCAATAGAAAACACCAGCATTTGTTCCTAAGCAGTTCCTACCTGATGGAGAGAAGCAATGGTCAAATAGTTGCTGGCTGACTGGACACACTGAGCTTCTTTTGTATTACTGCTCTGAATGTAATGCATCATGGTATATTTAACATACCCATCCATCTATCTATCACTGTATTAATTTCTACCAAGACTCTCTTGCTACATCTTTGGTTTCCCTCATTTATTCCTTTATCCATTCTTTTATACATATACTCCTTTCCGCTCATATGTGCCTGCCTAGGTGCCTCCACTAATTCTTAACAGCACCCTTCCCTTTGCTTATCTATTTATCATTTCATGTTTCCAGTATCTATCTAATTAACCCATTTGCCATCAGATATGACATTATGTTGATTTGACTTTGCAAATGAATATTTTAAAAATCTGTTTTGAAATGTTATTTTGGCCAGTGTTTGAACCCAAACCCAAAATAAATACATAACATTTTTTTATTAATTTGTAATTCCCGTTTTTCCTAGGCCACACACACACACACACACACACAGAGGGTACTTTGCTTTTCCACAGATAATATTAATAATAGTGGTGACAACCACCACAACAGCAACAACAGTGACAACCAGAGCTGGAGAGTTGGTATGCCAAGCCTTGGACTCTGGTTCAAAATCTAGCTCCACTATTTTTTTTAATCTGACTCTGACTCCTTCATAAATGGCAAATGGATATTAATTAGTAATAATTTACTGTACTAAAATGGTAGCACAAGGCATTTCATCACCACCATGGGAATCATCAGGCTATGTACATTGAGAGAAAACAAAATATATTTATTTGATTAAATTTTCTGAACATGAAAACTTTCCTAGATTCCTATGAAAACAAACATGCAACAAACTAGGTATTTAATATACATTTTTTACTTTGAAGCTGGAGTTGGAGTCAGTACATTTCTACTGACTCTGATGCTGACTCTATCCAAAATTGCTTCTAACTCTAGCTCCAGAGCCCTGGAGACAACAGTAATGAAGGAGCATATTCTGTAACAGAAAGGGCCTGGGCAGAGCCCTATCTTTCAACGATAGAAAGGAATTAATACAACAGTGTGTGTGGCTTGCATTTCTTGTAAAATGGCTATGAACATACTCAGATTCCTGAAAAGTGTGAACATGAACATACTCACACTGCCAACTCACCCCTGTCCTTCTTCTCACTCTCTTCTCCCTTTTCTCTTTCTTTTGAAGTCTGTGGCCAACCCAAAGTGCACTCCCCTCGGATTGTTGGGGGGCAGAAGGCTGAAGAAGGGGAATGGCCGTGGCAGGTCAGTATCCGAGAAAATAGGCGACATGTCTGTGGTGGAAGCCTCATTTCATCCCAGTGGGTGATGACTGCAGCTCATTGCTTTGATGGGTGAGTAAAAAGAAGAGGATGCTAAGATGCTACTGTGTGCTTAGGCGGTCTCACTGACTGAGCACAGCCCCCCAAATGCATCACAGGATGGAGGCAGAGAGATAGTAGGAAGGGGCAATTCTGCAATGGACCAGCCTCGACTACTACTACTACTACTACTACTACTACTACTACTGCTGCTGCTGCTGCTGCTGCTGCTGCTGCTACTGCTCCTATTTCTCCCCCCTCCTCTTTTCTTTTTCTCTCCCTTGTACTCATCACCTTCTCCTTCTCCATCTTGTCCTCCTCCTCCTCCTTCTCTTCCTCTTCTTCTTCATTTATATCCTGCCCTTTTCAGAGCTCTGGGACTCAAGGCGGCTTACAAAAGTTAAAACAGATCCAGCTAAAAAGTACTCATATCCAAAAGTGCATAAATTTGTCAGCTGTGATTAGCTCTGACATTTTTTTGCACCTGAAAAGCTTTAATTATGAAAGTGTTTGTTTATCTCAATTGCAGTGTCAATTAACACCCCAAAGGTTGTTATGATGCAAATTGTTGTTGTTGTGAAACATCACATGAAATGCAATTACTTCTGACCTGCTAGCAATTGAAAGATTTTTTTTCTTTGATATTTGAATTGTTTTAGCTTTGTGCTTTATGGTGGTGTAGTGTAGTGTTTCAAGTATACTTTGAGTCAGGAAGCTTCCAATTCAATTAGCGGTTTAGCTGGGAATATTGTGGACATGCAAGCTACCCTGTGAGCCTTGGACAATCTGCTGATCAAACTTATGAGACTGTTTTACACATTATTGGGAGATTGTACATGAAACACTCTTACAGTGTGCTTCTAAACATGTTTAGTAAAATAACAACAACAACAACAACAGCAACAACAAACAAAAGTCCCACCATATTAATAAGACTTATTCCCAGATAAGTGGGTAGAGGATTGCAGTCTAAAACCACTACAGAAATTATAAGCATTGTGTGGATACTAAGAAAATTACCATATACAATTACTGGAAGCTGTGAATCGACCATCTATGACTGAGTTATCACAATCCATAATTACTAAATAGGTTTATAAATCTCATTGAAATTAATGCAACACAAGTCAGCCTAGCTGGGACCAGACAGTACAATTGTCTCTTAGTGTTTAAATTTTAGACTTTTAAAAATCCGTCATAGTTTTGTAATATTTGTGAAGCAGATGAGCTTGAGCAAGAATACCTTTCATAAGGCTTCCTCTAGAGCAAGGATTTAAAACCAGACATTCCCTCTGTAGGAGACATTGATGTTTCCTTGGCTTCCATAGGCCACTGAATCCATTCATGTACCGGATACACCTAGGGGAGTATGAGCTCCCCAAACCTGCGGACTCCATGATTTCTTCTGCCATCGGCCAGATCATAGTTTACCCCTATTATGCTGGAGATGGACTCAGTGGGGATATTGCACTGGTGCGTCTGAAGGAGCCGATCAGTTTCTCCCGAACCATCCTGCCCATCTGCTTGCCTAATACAACAGAGCCAGAGCCTTTTCCTGTGGGGATGTCATGTTGGGTCACTGGATGGGGTAACCTCTATCCAGATGGTAAGTAAGAGCTTGCAACCTTCTTATTAGTCATTGTTAGAGATTATCAGGAGTTTTGAGATTAGGTGCCATCAGTATGTTGACAACACTCATCTCTGCTTCTTCTTGTCACTGGAGTTGGCTGAAGCTGTGGAGTTGCTGGAGCAGTGTCCAAATGCTGTAATGGGCTGGATGAGGGTGAATAAACTGAAGCTGAATTCCAATAAAGTCAAATGTTCCATTCCTGTTTTGAAAAACTAGTATTTTTGACATGAAACAAGACTGTCTCTTTCTGTGAGCCCTTTGTGACATATTTAAAAGATGAATGACTGCTCCTGGAGTATTCCAAGAGAGGCAACTCACCTTTTGGGACTGTTATTGCTTGTTGTTATGTGCCTTTCAGGTTGTTTCTGATTTATGACAACCTTAAAGTGACCCATCACAGAGTTTTCTGGGGCTGAGAGTCTGTGACATGCTCGAAGTCACCCAGTGGGTTTCCAAGTCTGAGCAGGCAGTTGAATCTTGGTCTCCAGGGTTGTAGTTCAATACTCAAACCACACACTATGCTGGCTATCTCCTTTCGGGATAGCAGAAGCAAAAAAAAAAAAAGGCAGTTTGGGATGTTTGGAGTGTTTGATAGCTGCAAATAGAGATTGTGGTGGTGGAGGGGAGGACATGTAGGCCCAGGGCCACCCTTTGTTTAGTGCTTGCACTGAGCCAAGTGGTGTTTTGCAAGAGCGGGTGGAAAAAAACTGATTTTCTTGGAAAAACTCTTGCATGTGCCAAGCCACTGGTCCTTTTAACAACTTGGGAGAAGTCACTCATAGAGGCGTATTTATTTATCCAATTGTTTCCAAATATTTATATACTGCCTTCTTTCTAGTGAACTAGATTTAAAACCTTAAACATGAGAAATGGTTTTGAAAGGTTAGAAACCTTTAACACATTAAAAATTCAGATAAAACCAGTCCAATCCTTTAAAATATTTTAAAACCATGTATATTCAAGGGTTTGTGTAAAACTAATTAGGTTTCCAGAGCTGGAGGATGTTTTTACACTACAAAGTTATTGCGCTATTATTTCACTTTAATTGCCAGGGCTCCATTCCCGTGGAATCCTGGGATATGTAGTTTATAGAGAAGCTTACAGAGAGCTCTAGTGCCTCCCCAGACTCCCTTACAGAGAGCCCTAGTGCCTCCCCAAACTATAAACCCTAGGATTCACACAGTGTAGTCATGTTAGTTAAAGTGGAATCATAGTTCTATAATTGTATAGTACTTGTAGCCACATCAGTCTGTTGCAGAAAAAAATGAGAGGAGTCACTTGGTAACTTAATGATGGACATATTTATTATTTTGAAATTTATCTGATGAGCACAGGGCAGTGCACAGACCTCTCGTCCTCCCCATTTTCTCTTCATAACAGCTCTAGGAAGTGGGTCTGACTGAGATATGGGCCATTTCCATACTACACTGTTATAGTGTTATTGTTCCACTTCCAACATCCAGTGGAATTCTGGGTGTTGTAGTTTACTGAGGCCAAAAAACTCTCTGGCTAAGAATTCTAAAATGCCCCTCCCTAAACTGTAAACCCCAGAATTCCATAGGATGTTGAAAGTGGAATCATAGTACTATAACAGTGTGGTGCAGAAATGGCCATGGTGAATGATCCAAGGTCAACCAGTGAATGTCATGGCCCTTTGGGATGCAGAACTTGGATCTTCTGAGTCCTGGTGCAGTCACGACATCACATTGGCTCTGAGATGTTTATGTCATAATGCATTTGTTAAAGGTACCATAAGATCCTTTATTTTTCAGGAGGAAATGATTCTTAATTCTGAATATGTCCAGAAGGAACATTTGTACTGTGTTTCAAGTATTTAGAGAGCCAGAGTGGTGTAGCAGCTTGGATATTAGACTATGACCCTGGAGACCAGGTTTGATTTCCCGCTTGGCCGTGGAAACCCACTGGGTGACCTTGTGCATGTCACATACTCTCAGCCCCAGAAAAAAAACCATGATAGGAGTTTTCCTGCTTTAGGGTCACCTTAAGTTGGAAACAACATAAAGGCGTACAATAACAATCATATATTTATGAACTTCAATGGCATTGTTAATTTTGAGACTGCTGAAGATTAAATGGGGGATAATCAATCTGCATTTAGTACAATGGAATCCCACTGCTTCTCTTTTCTTGCGCCAGCCCCCTTCCTTACTCGGACTCTGCAGGAGTTGGAGGTGCCAATCCTCGATGTTGATGAGTGTGACAAAATGTATCATAATGACTCCAACACTGACAGTGACACCGAGACTGTGCCAAAGGGCTACAGGCTTATCTATGATGATATGATCTGTGCTGGGTATGCAGAAGGGAAAAAGGACTCCTGCCAGGTAAGAATTATGGATCACAGCAGCTAAACAAGAATAAACAGTATAATGTATGTTGGCATGCAAGTGTGTGTGTGTTTCATATCCTCCACCATTTTATCAGGACATATGTGTCCAAGCAACATCAGAGTGTGCATATTTATAAAATGCTGAAACTTTGAAGTGGAGATGGCCAATTTTATGTGGTTCCTTGTACCTCCTTGCATCTCTCATTCAAGGTGCTGATAGAAGAAATCACCCAGTGGTTTCCATGACTGAGCGGAGAATCAAACACTGGTCTCCAGGGTCTTAGGCCAACGCTACAACCACTACATGATGAGGGTTATTTCAAATTCTCAGCCAGGGATCTCTGGTACCTCACCAACCTACAAATTCCAGGATGCCATAGGATGTTGCCATAGCATTTAAAGTGAAATCATAGTGCTATGATTGTCTAGTATGAGCAGGTCCCAGCTATAACAGTATGCAACCATTTTGATTTTAGGTCCTTATCACACAAGATATGTAAATCATGATTATATCAGCATAATAGTGTCTTTGACTGGGACTTATCACATAATGTTGTTTCCTCTTCTGCTGTTCTCCTGGTGGGAGATTGTTTGTTTCTTTTACACAAAGACAAAAAATCTGTTAATGACCTTGTTTGTAAAAGAAATACTTCCTAAATGGTCTCTCACTGGGAGAACAATAGAAGAAGAGTGACGTGATGTGGTACGTCCCAACCAAAGACACTATTGTCCTGCTGTAAATTACTTGCCTCATGTGATAACGCCTTTAGGTGAGACATGTGGTCATAGTACATCAAAGTGTTATAGCTGTGTAATGTGCAAGGGCCTGCTGTGAAATCATGAGTCTCCTTGATTATGTTGCTTTGTCTCCGTAGTTTGGGCAAAAAATGTTTGTGGGCAAAGGTGCTGCCTTTTTCCTTTTGCGAAGCACCCAAAGTAAGCATAGCAATGGCTGAATTATCAAAAAGACGCAAGCAGCCAATGCTTGGGCTTTTTTTTTCTTCAAAAAAGCTCATGTAAGAAAGTAGCTGCTGCTATAGTTTTGCACAGTATTTTGCAGAAGTTGCTTAAAAATCATTCCCACAAATGTGAGAACTCTCTTTCTCTCAAGAATAAGAAAAAAAAAATGGCTTGCCATCTCGCAGTTGATGAGAAAATTCTTACTGTTTGTTGTTCTTACATCACATATAAGAATAAGACAAGAAAAAGCTCTAACACTCAAAGGCAATCCTCTTCCAACCTGGTGTACTCCAGATACATTGGATTACAATTTTTAGCACCCAGTGAATGTGAGCTTTGCCCATGCTTCTTGGGTTTGATGGGAGTTGTGGCATATCACAGCTACAGGGTGGGAAAGCTGCTCTGAAGTTATATATTGGGATGGGGAACATGTGACTCTCTATATGGTGCTAGACTGAGCTTCTGATGTTTTTTCACTATTGGCTATACTGATTTGGGCTGATGGGAGATATACTTCAATAATATTGGGAAGGTCACAAGTTGCCCAACGCCAGCATATATAAATATTGAGTATTATAATTATAATTTTTATTATAATTTTTATAAATCAAACATTCCACATTACAAAATCAAACAGTACTTTTACACACTCTTTTTTCATGAGATATATAGAAAATAAAATAAAAAGTATACACACACACACACACACACATATAAAATGTATGAATATATAATAGATTAACAACATTAATATTTCTATATGTCGTATATTTGTAATTCCATCTACCCTCCTTCCATCCCATTTCATTTTTAGATATATTTTATTTTATCCCTATGTTTTCTGTTCATCCTTCTCTCTCCCCTGCAATCTTTCCCAATTTTCCCTTCTCTCACCCCTCTCTACTATCTTTATATCATGCTTTCCTCAGGTTGAAACCAAATAGAACTGGAAATAATAGGCAAATGTGTATTTAGATATGTAATAATAGGTAAATGTGTATTTAGATATAAATGTGTATCTAGATATTAGGTAACTTTAAATATAATTCAAAGATAAATCTAAGCACATGACAACAAAAGAATATTTCACAAACTGTAGCTTTGGTTAAAAATACCTAAAATTGAGTATTACTATTTGTTAAAGTAATACCATTATTAGTATTACCATTGTTGCTGCTGCTGCTGTCATCGCCATTTTCTTCTTTTGACTATGGAAGGGCTAGAGTTTGCAACTTTTGGCTAGGTGAGGGGCGAGGAGCTAAAAGCTACAGGGACGTCATCACTTAATTGGCCCTTTCTGCACCGACCTATTAAAACGGTGCAGAGCGACCTCCAATGGAGGTCTTCTGCACCGTGGAATGGCCTGGGGCGGACTACTTTTTGTAGTTCCGCACCTCAGTCTGCTCCGGAGTGACCGGAACTGGTTGTGCAGTGTGCTTTTTAAAAACCTCTTTTAAGAGGTTTTTAAAAAGTAAGGAGCGTGTGACCCCATGTCACTCTGTCGCTGCACTCCGGTGCAGATTTGCAGGTGCACTCTAGTGTATCCCTGCAGATCTGCCGGGGGTGGGCTTTAGGCTGCGAGCTTCTCTGGTTGGTGGAGAGCCTCCACCAACTGGAAGCCACCATTTTGGACACCGGAGCAGTGCAGAGCGACGAGCTCGCACTGCTCTTCGTCAGAATGGACCCAAACGGACCCACCAAAAAGCCGGTGAGTAGTGGCAGAGAGCATTTCCCTCGCCGCGTGCAGAAAGGATCAATGTAAACTTTTAATGCCTTTTACATATTCCCTTCTTAGAAGACTGATGGTCCTTATTTCCTTCTTCCTTCTTTCAGGGTGACTCTGGAGGACCCCTGGCTTGCAAGAAGAATAACACTTGGTACCTGGCTGGACTGGTGAGTTTTGGACTGAGTTGTTCAGAGCCCAACCGGCCTGGAGTCTACACTCGAGTCACCTCCTACATGGACTGGATTCATCGCACTATAGAGAAGAATACAGTTACCAGTGGTGGTGTCCATATCTCGACTGCCAAATCTGCCACCCTCTTACTTCTGCCTCTTCTCCTGGGTATTTTTCACAGTCAGGCCCTTTAGTACTACTGTTCTGAACCTGTTGGAAGTGCAGTCAAAATGGAGGCTCATCACTGCACTCAGTGTAGCAATGTTCCACCAGTAAAATCCTGTGATGCCTGCAACCACGCCTCTGCCCTTATGCATCCCCATTCAGTATAATGGGACTTATTCCGACATCGAGGAACACATTTCACACTTGCCATTGGTTTGCCATAATAACCACAGCTACTCTAAGAATTATATCTGAAGTGGAAGGCAGGCTATACATTTTATAAAAGTCTCCCCCACCATCAATGTTGTCCACCTATCCTACCTCTGCCACCAATGGTGAGGACCTCTACCAGTTCCACTAGTATGGAACCAAATATGAGGCACCTTCTAGATGCCCTTGTGGTTCCTGTGTGAGACTCTACTTGTATAAGCCCACCACTGGACACCACCATCCTCAAACCACTGCTGCCAGTACAGATACCATATGTCTGAACTCATCTACACCCATAAGACCATGGTAGTGTTCTCAGAGGCACAAAGGTGTACAAAAATCAATTTATTAAACAGGAGTATAACATGCAGTTCAAAGGTACTTATTTTACACATACAAATCCTGATTGATCCTTACTAACTCTGTTACATCTCTCACTCATGTTCCTAACTATGCCAGACTTATATCTTTAAGGCCATTTCTGCACTACACTGTTACAGTGCTATTATTTCACTTTCAACATCCTATGGAATCCTGGGGTTTGTAGTTTAGTGAGGGGCATTTAGAATTCTCAGCCAGAGAGCTCTTTGGCTTAAACTACAAACTCCTGAACTCCACAGGATGTTGAAAGTGGAATAATAGCACTATAACAGTGTAGCACACTACAGTGTAGCACAAGGGCCTAACTTTCGCACATACACACACACTTTTAAAAACCCTTCAGACATTCAGCCAAGCAGAACTCATTCCCAACATACCATGCTCTCACCCTCTCAATAGATCCTTACTTTACTACATGTACTATACTTCACATACACAATTGTACCTTGATTTTTCTAATAAACAAAACATATTTTCCCCTTAATAGTCCATAATGTTACATCTCCCATACCATTAAAGCTGTGGAAAAGGGGGGAGGGGATTGTACGCTAAAAATGAGCTTAAAGATACCCTCAAGTGAAATATCCCTCCACTATAACAAGACTGTCTCCTACATAATGAGAGCCAGTGTGGTATAGTGGTTTGACCAGTGGACTATGAACCTGGAGACCAAGGTTTCATTCCCTGCTCAGCCATCGAAACCCACTGGGTAACCTTGGGTGTGACACATACTCTCAGCCCATAGAAAATGCCATGATAGCTTCACTGTAGGGTCACCAAAGTCAGAAACAACTTGAAGGTACACAACAACAACTCGTATATCCCAGTGCTTATTTTTATATTTCAGGGCTTCACAACTATAGTATAGATTCCAAATAAAATTGACTTCTCCCCCCCCTTTTTTTTTTATATTAAAACTGGATTCAAGGAGTGCTACTGTGACTAGGTCACTCTGTAAAGGGAAATTTCTTGGGTCAATAGATGGGCCAAGAATAATACAGCAGAAAGGATATTGTGTGGTATAATGCAAATAAAAATAAGAGCCTTTACTGCAGTTGTTAAAGAGTGTTGGCTGGAGGGATTTGGGCAATTTAACTACAGGCTAGTCATTTTTTTTGTCTGGTCTATCTCACAGGCCTGTTGTGGGGATAACGTGGGGAGAAAGAGAGGCATGTTACACACCTCCTTAAGATCACTGGAGAAATGGTGGGATGTAAGCTAAAAAAGCAAACAAATAAAAAATAAATGTCTCTGTGTGAGTGAAAAAAGCTGATAGGAAAGAAAAATAAACTCATTTGAAATGTGGTGCCAGAGAAGAGTTCTGTGGATACCCTGGACTGCTAAAAAGACAATGAGTGGGTACTAGAGCAAATTAAGCATGAACTCTCCCTAGAAGCCAAGATGACTAACAGAAGCTGTTGTACTTTGGCCCCAACATGAGAAGATAAGACACCTCAGAAAAGACAAGAATACTTGGTAAGGTAGAAGGAGTAAGAAAAGCAGCAGCGTAGCTTGGAGTGCATGGAGGGGGAGGGCAGAAGGGCTGGGCTATGTCACATGGGGGGGGCTACAATCATGTGGTGACACCCCCCAAAAAATTGCTGCTGAGGCCACACTGCCCTCATTGCTATGCTGTCCCTACACAACTGAAGGAAAGAGGAAGACCACATTATGGATGGATAAGGAAGACGTCTCTGAATCTACAAGACCTGAGCAGGGTAGTTGATGATAGGATGACTTCAAGGCTTCTCATCCATAGGGTCACCATAAGTTAAAGTCGACTTGACAGTGGTCAATAACATCAAATATGCTCAAGAGGTGGTGAATCCTAGATTACAACAGGGAAGAGGGAATCACTGAAGGGGTGTAGTTGCTTATTCAGAATCAATTCAAAACATAATGGAGGAAAATATGAAAGGGAGCTTCTAATCCTAAGCAGATCCAGGTTATCAGGATGCAAGTATACGGTAAGCTATTGTGAGGGTGACTTTTAAAATGCTCCCCCCACTGCCTTTGGGAATGTGAAGGCTGTTTGCTGCTGTTATGGGCCTTCAAGTCAACCCCTATTTCTGATCACCCAAACAGTTGCCTTTAAGATGTGTTGGCAGTGCTTGTAGTGGATGATGGGAAATGTAGCTCAACAGATCTGGGAAGCACCACTTTGGAAAGAGTGGCTATAATGGAGTTATTTGCATTCTAGTTGTTTTTGTATGCCTTCAAGTCAGCTCTGACTGGCTCTGACTGATGACTATCTTCTTCTACGGTTTTCTTGCCAAGGTTTGTGTGGAGGAGGTGTGTTGTTGCCTTCCTGGACTTCTGAAGGAGGATGACTTGCCAACAAAGTCACCCCATAGGTTTACATGGCTGAGTAAGGATTTGAACCCTATTCCCCTGGAGTTCTAGTTTGACACTCAAACCACTACACCATGCTGGCTGGTATTGCCAACATCCTAAGGATGTACCCAGGACATAATCTAGGGACTGGGAATAATCCTTCATGGTTTGCTATGCAGACTAGGACCAATTTGAATTTTGCAGGCCAGAAACATCTGCAGGACCACAAGGTACCCAGCTCAGACATCATTGATGTCACAGCTGAAGAGTGGCTTGTTGCTTTCCTCTGCTCTCTGCTGGAGCAAAATGGAACTGTTACAGAAATAGCATACAATTAATTCCTTTATATATCCCACGTCTTCCCTTCTCATGTGAGCTTTGAGACTAATCAAGGGATCCAACCAATCCAGCCCAGCAGCTCCTCATTAGTTCACCTGCTTTAGAGTGTCCCCTAGTGCTCAGAATGATTTTCACATCTTTTGCAAAAGTTTTAACAGAGCTTCTTATGCTGCCTAATGTAGGAAATCTGAAGACTCCCCACAACTGCAAAGTACCAGGAACCAGCACCACATTTTGTGCTCACTGAGTGTAACTGTTTATTTCTTTCCTAGCATCTTGCTACAGATCAGCAGCTGACAACTTGTGGAGCAGCATTGCTCACCACTTTGAACAACACTGATTTAGAGTGTCTCAATATTAGTATGGTCAGTCCTCCACATTCACTAGGGTTAGAGGTGTAGGACCCCTGCAAATGTGGAAAAACTGCCAAGTATCAAAATGTGTGTGTGTGTGTGGGAAGGAGGCTCAGGCATGGTGAGGAGAATAGCCACTCAGGGTCCAAACCAGGTCAGGGAAAGAGGTGGGTCAGCATGGCAGCCCTATGCTTCTTTTCCCCCCATCTCCTCCTTTGGATGTGTGGGAAGCATTAGGAGAGTTTTTGCTGTTCTGAGAAACTGGGTTACAACCCATCCTTATTTGGCCAGGAAGCAGCTGATGGAGAAGAAGGAGGACCAGAGGCAGGCTTTTAAAAGGCTGCGAGGCCTGATTGGAGCAGCCAAGAGGGAAGGTTCCTTCAGAAAAGAAGTGCTGGGGCAAGGGCTGAAGAAGCTCTCAAATAATCAAATCCATGGAAGTTAAAACTGCAATGTGGAGGGCTGACTGTATGCAGTTAGGGCAGTTTGATATCACTTTAACTGTCATAACATCTTTCCAAAGAATTCTTGGATTTGTAGTTAGGTGAGATTCTTTAGAGTTCTACTCTACAGAGCAGTCAATTTATCAATCCCTGCTTGTAAACCCACAAGGGGGGGTGCCTTTGCCTTTCTCTGAGGCTGAGAGTGTGTGACTTGCCCAAGGTCACCCAGTGGGTTTCTGTGGCCAAGCAGAGTTTTGAACCATGTTCTCCAGAATCCTAGTACAACACTCAAATCACTGCACTATGCTGACTCTTTCTTTATGGGATCTGGCCTAGCCCACAAATGATAACTTTATAAGAAGTGAAACAGGGAGGATGCTGGATTCCAACTATTGGTAAAAATTCTAAAATGTCAGGGGGTTGAAAAGCTAATGAGAGAAAAGGACTAAAGAAAAAAAAATCCTGATTAGATTTTTACTGCACTATTTTGACTGCATACCATTCTATGGTTCTCTCACACTCAGTCTTTCCCCCTTCCTTCCTTCCTTCCTTCCTTCCTTCCTTCCTTCCTTCCTTCCTTCCTTCCTTTCCTTTCTTTCTTTCTTTCTTTCTTTCTTTCTTACAAATATTAGCCTAAGGAGGGTTAAAGCTATATTCTACCTGTTCTGTAGTGAACAGTTCCTCAAAACATGTGTTGGTTATGGTTGCAGGGGATGATGGGAACTGTAACACCAGAAGCGTATCTAGTGTGGGGCTAGCAGGACATATGCCAATGCTGAGCAGCACAAAAAAGCTGAACCCCCAATCCTTCCATCTGAGCCATTTAGGCTCGTTCTCCACCCGGTGCGGTTGTGATGGCAGTGGCTGCAGCAGCCCTTCCAACTGGGCCTGGTCCACTGCTGCCACTGCCAGAGTCTTCCTTGGCCCGGGGAGGGGTGTGTGGGGGCAGCAGTAGCAGCAGCAGCTTTCTAGCTGGGCCTGGCCTGCCACTGTCCCCACTGCCTCTGCTGGGGTCTTCTTCCACTCGGGGTGGTGGTAGTGGGTGAAGCAGCAGCACCTAGGGGCACAACTTCCATGCTTGCCGTAGGTGTTGTTGAACCCAGTGTTACTGTGGTTATCTGGCCCAAGCCTGAGGTCTACAATTTCATATTATTTATGTTTAATATTTCCATGTGGCACTCCATAAGATGAACTCCACATGTCTAAAAAGGTCACGAAAAGCCAGTGTAGGCAGGCACAGCTGCATGGCCTTAATTATGCACGCTAGATCTAGGCCAGTAAACAACTATCTGTCACACAGCTGGTAGTACCGTCCAGACACAGCTGACCATTAAGCAAATGCAAGGGCCTACAGCCCTGAACTGCTTGCTCTATACAAACGCTAAGCGCTCCTCATCTGCACACTGTTCTAACAATTGGCGGTACTGGCCATATCTCATCAATTCTGATTTTGACCTTTCGGAGGCATTGTCTCCACTAAAAACCCTATTGTTCTCCTTGGGAGAGGGCTAGCCTCCAGGTACAATCTTCCCTATAAAAACCCCAAGTTTGAGCTCCTTGTCGGAATGCTCTTGCCTTGCATCCTGAACTACTGCCGCTCTGTTCAGCAAGCCTCCCCTCAGCCTCCACATGCTGGGAAACCACGAACCCAAGCCTCGATCTCTATCTTCTCTTTTATTGGACTGCAGGATCAGGTGGAGTATCACCTCAGAAACCCTCTGAAAACCCCTATCAATTTTCCTCACTTTCTGCTTCCATAGTTCTTGGATGAGTGCGTGAGTGCATGTGTCTTGTTGTTTGCTTAATTAAGGAAAGTTTAATAAAATCTTTTAACTGAACAACTTGCCTAGTTCTTGTTGCGGCCCGACCCCGTAAACATTAGGTTAAAGATCTCACTATGTTACCCTGCCTCTCATATTGCTAGCATGTGCTCCTTGCTAATTCCCCCCTACTTAGTAATATTTGGAGGGCACTTAGGTGTCCCTCCCAGGACCCCCAGAAATCAGGGTAACACCAACTGCACCACTGTGTAACACAACATATACAGGGAGCACCTGTTTGGAAAAGGCTGCTATAATGTGGGAATAGATACAAAAGAGGACAAGGCTCCTGTACCTTTAATGGTGTATACAAGAAAGAATTTTAGCAAGTTATAGTTCTGCAAATTAAGTAAATAAATAACATCAACAATGTTTAGACTATATGACAAAAAGTACAACCCAAAAAGAAAGCCAGCGTGGTGTAGTGATTTGAGTGTTGGTCTATGACCCTGGGCTCAATTCTCTGTTTGGCTATGGAAACCCACTGGGTGACCTTGGGCATGTCACACACTCTTAGTCCCTCAAACCCTGTGATAGGTTTGCCTTAGAGTTGCCATAAGTCAGAAATGACTTGAAGGCACACAACAACAATAGCCCTAAAATACAGACCTGAGTGAAAGAATGGGTAGCTCATCCTGGATCATAACAGACCAGACATTCTAAGGGGTCAATAACATGCCATTTTGGCCATCAGTTCTAAGGCTTTGCTGGATTTTTTTCTCAACCCAGAAGTCAAGGATGTCCAAGGAGGAGATGTTGGACCGACTGAAAGCATAGGAGATTATTGGCTTATGTTCTTAATTTGTCTCCATGCCCATTTCAGAAGTCTGTTTATTGTTCAAGAGCCTTTTCAGAGCAGCTTTTACCTCCTTGTTCCTTAGAGTGTAGATAAGGGGGTTGCAAAGAGGAATGATGACCGTGTAGAAGAGGGACAGTAACTTGTCAACTTTCATGGAATCAGGGGTCTTGGGGAGAATGTATGCAAACATTGCAGAGCCATAAAAAAGACTCACCACAGTCACATGAGAGGAACAAGTGGAAAAAGCCTTCTGGCGACCTGTAGCTGATGGCATGCACAGTATAGCTCTGGTGATGTATACGTAGGAAGCCAAGATGACAACAAATGGAGCCAGTACAAAGGTTGTGTCCTCTATATAGATAGTCAACTCATTTGCATAGAGATCAGCACATGCTAGGCTGAGAATGGGTGGGATGTCACAGAAGAAGTGGTCCATCTTGTTGGGTCCACAGAATGGCAGAGAGAAGATGAGCCCAATTTGTACTAACTGCATTGGAAGACTGACAATAAATGAACCAGCCACCAGCCCTACCTGCATTCTATGGCTCATGATGGTCATGTAGCGCAAAGGCAAGCAGATGGCAAGATAACGATCATAGGCCATGGCTGCCAGCAGGAAGCACTCGGTCCCACCCAGGAAAAGCAGGAAGAACATCTGGGAGGCACAGGCTGGCAGAGAAATGGAGAGGTCGCCGGTGGCCAGACTGGCCATCATCTTGGGAAGGGTGACTGAAGTGTAACACATTTCCAGTCCAGAGAGACTGCGGAGGAAGAAGTACATGGGAGTTTGCAAGGCAGGGTCCATGGTGGTCACCACTACAATCAGACCATTTCCTAGTAGAATAGTGAGGTAGATGGCCAGGAAGGCTGTGAACAGTAGGACAGGGTATTTATGATATCCCAGCAAGACAAATTCATTCACAGTGGTCTGGTTTTCCCAGTGTCTGGCTTGTTGGCTATCCATCTGCAGAAAGAACAGAGTAAGAAACAAACCTATTCAATTATCAGAAGTAACAGTTTGATTTAATGCAGAGGTGGAATAATGTGATGTTGAACTACAACTCCCATTGATCTTAGCCAGGATAGTTGCTTGTAAGGAATACAGGAAGCTGTTGTTGAACAACACCTGAAGGACCATGTGATTTCCATCCATGGTTTAGCAAAATTAATTGAGGGCTTAGCATGTTCTTTCAAGCTTTACCGTATTGTGGAAGTGAAGCCGGTAACTGCTATGCCCTTAATAAACATTATGGTCAGCTTCTTGTTAGTAACATATAAGCATGTAAGTGCAGCCTACTCATACATAAATTTATTTTTGAAGGAATATGTTTTTATACTTATTAACCAAACAACCTGTAGCACTGCAGGTAAGGGTGGGCAGAGGTTCAAAATACATAGGCTGAAATTGTATATCCATTTACCTTAAAGTAAAGCCTATAAATCTCAAGTCTAACTCTAAGTTGACATATATAAGATTTTTATATACAAAAAGAACCAATATGGTACAGTGGTTAGAGTGCTGAATCTAAATTCAATGCTGGAACGCCTTAGGGTGAAGTCTTCATCTGGCAATGAGGCTCAAAGGGTGAATATGGACCAGTTTCTATCTCACCACCTAACCTACTTCACAGGGTTGTTGTGAGGATAGAATGAGATCAAGCAAAACCATGTACACTTGGCTGTCCATATCTATGGATACTTCATCCATGGATCCAACCAACCCCAGCTTGAAAATATTCCCAACAAACAAACAAACAAACAAACAAATTAAAAGATAAAATCCAAAACACACACTTTGATTTTGGCATTTTATATAAGGGATGCCATTTCACTACACCATTGTACTTAATGGGACCCAAGCATCCATGGATTTTGGTATCCACTGGAAGGGGGCCTCAGAACAAACCCTAGTGCATATGGAGGGCCCACTATATGGTGCCTTCAGCTGCTTGAAGTAAACATGGAATAAAATGTAATAATTCATATATACTTTGTATGCACTAAACTATGCGCTAAACTCAGTAGGACTTACTTCCAAATAGTCATATATAGGAATGAGTTGCTTTTCCATCCATCCATCCATCCTGTACCACTTGCAAACACTGAGAGAAAACACTGAACCACCAAGCTTATCTTGGTACCCTCACTCATTACCTCAGTGTTCCAAGATGAGCATGGCACCCACCCACCACTAAAACTGGAAATGGGCTTCCTATGTAGAAGAATTTGCCTGTGAAACTGACACAGTGGCAAGCCTTGCTTCAGGATTTGGGGCAGGGCTGAAGCAATAGAGCAAGTGACTGTAGCATTTTTTGCCTCCTGTGGTCCCCTTCCCAGGAGAAGAGGCATCATGAGATGTAGGGGCAGGTGGTCTGGATGAAACAAAGGATTGGGGACTCTTTCACACTATTTTAACACTAAGGTTCCACTTTAGCTGCCATGGCTGCACTCAAGCTCTGTGGCTGAGGATTGTAAATATCCTTCTTTCTTCTATTACTCTAAATATTCTAAGTATCTCCTCCTAAACTGCAAATCTGAGGATTCTGTAGACTGGAACCATGGCTGTTAAAATGGATGCATTGTGTTCTAACTATGCACAGTGCTGCTCTAAGTAGTGGTCCATGAATTGGTGCCAGTCCATAAGCTGCTGACTGCTGTTCCACAGTCAATGAGTATATATAGAGTGCCATATTAGAAAATAAATTGGCATATTAGAAAATAAAAGAACCCCTAAACCTAATCCTAACCCTACCAGTCCTCTGCATCAGAAACCTTGAGAATCACTGATGGAAGCCATTTCTGCACTACACTGTTATAATGTTATTATTCCACTTCCAACATCCTGTGGAATTCTGGAGTTTGTTGTTTACTGAGGCCAAAGATGCCCTTCCCTAAGCTGCAAACCCCAGGATTCCAGAGAATATTGAAAGTGGAATAATAGTACTATAACACTGTAGTGCGGAAATGACCATAGTGTAAAAGGGTCCTGGGATAGATTTAAAAATTACTTACAATTCCTAACATTTAAGCAGCCCTTACACCCAGCACTGAAAATTTTCCCCTTTCATATGCCTTTGCACATGTTTGCAGTCATATGAAGAATCAAATAAAACTTTAAGTATATTTCACTATATGGGTTTTCAGAGGTTTTAACACAGGATGAACAACCTGTTAAAAACTACATCATCTTTCATCTTCAGAAAGTCCTGCATTCAAGTGTTAGCTTACCTGCTTGTCTGAATGGACAGTAGGATTGTGCCATGAAGCCTTTTCCCTGGTCACATATTTTCTAGGTAGGTTCCCTTTTGACATTTATCTCTAGTCTTTTTGACTAAAAAGTGGGGTAAAGATGTTTCAATTGAATGAATTAGTAGATACATATAAATGAATATGTCATCTGTCCTGGAGTCACAGTAAATATAATGTCACCAATTTGGTGTCCCCAAAGCAGTGTATGTTGCCTAGTGTCACAGGAGAATGATTTTCAGCAGGAAAATGGTAGTGGGAAGGGAGATAGATATTTTACCATTCTTCTCCCTGCCAGTTTTCTATTGAACATTGCCAGCCAAGGCCAGTATCAGAACCATGAACACGAAGTGACTGAGAAGTCTATGATGAAACATCCATGAGACCTTTCAGTTATAAGTTTAGGTCAATATATTAATGTCAGTTTCAGTTTCAGTCTGAAATATGAATATGTGTAATACTTATTAGTCATCATTTTTATAACCTAACAAATCATCAATAATTGACTTTAGATCCATTTTTTTTCATAATGAATCATGTGTCTGGCAGCACCAGAAATAGAATAAGATCTGGAAAAATAGAATCTTTTTGCTTATTTTTACTTAGAGAGACAGAAGCTTTTTCTTTGTAATACTCAAACATCATGCCTTTCCTTGAAATGTATGGGAATGGGGTCCAGACAAACAGACACAGTTCTTCCTTTAGTCATTCATTATGGAGGATAGGTACACAGTATCTAAAGACCTAATGCTGGAGACAGTTAACAGGGAGAGACTGTTCAGTTCTTATCTTGAGTTATGTAGGATTTTTGTCTTCCTTGCCACTGTAGATAACACATTATCTCAGGATAGGAATGCCGGTTTCCTCTCCTCCTCATCTACAAAACTCTTCTTCCCTTCTAATTTTACCATTCTATTCTATTCAGGACACCTTTAAAATGAAACTGGAATCAATCCTATGTATACCTCAAAAGAGGAATTTTTTTTCTAAACTTAGGTCTTCTTGCTGCAGAATCAGTGATTTCTAAGACCTCATTCCACAAACTACATACATGTTCTTATTTCCATCTATGATTGGTGCTGCTTTTGCAGCTTTGTATATATGCCAATGAACTTTGCAGCAAGAAAGGAGAAAAGCTGAACAAGAATGCAATCTGCATTGTTTGGCAGGTGTGTCTTTTTGGATCCTCAAATATACGGATTTATGCACACAAGATTCCTGGAAGGTTGAGAAGTATGATTATCTTGGCTCATATATCTGCCTCTAATTTAGCTTGTCATATAGAACTCTAAAGAAACCAAAATCTTGTACATCTGAGTTATGAGATGACAGCATTTTCCTATTATCTACCCTCTTTTTAATAATCACCACCACCACCATCATAATCATCTCCACCTCCCAAAGCAGTAGCAGCAGCAGCAATGATAAGAAGGAGTTGTTATTTTCAAGTAATGACCACTCCCTAAACAAACTGCATCCAAATAAATTCCACTAGAATCAGCTCAGTTTACCTCTTCCTTGCAGAAGCCAAATTCAGCTGAAGACCTGAGTAAATCCAAAAGTCTCAATGCATCAATGACCAATAGACAGCATTTCTCTTGATTGTCCCCCAATATGTTTTTGGCTGTTTAACCTTTCTTGTAAAATCATGTTCTGGCATGAATCCAGTTGCTAGTCCCCATTGAATCAATTACTGAACAGTAAATCAATGCTTATGTAAGTACCATTGATTCCACTGGTTTGCTCTAGTTGGCATGAGCAACTAGTCTCTGTTGGCTGGTACAAGCCATCCTTGATTCCAAGCTATTTACTATGCTAAGTCATTTTCTCTCATTCACTAATCTCTCACCTATTCTCCCCACCTCCCACCAATTCTTATGAATTTCCTTGGCCTAACATGATGAATCCTGGGTTCTAAACCTAAAACATTGTTTTTGGTAATTTGTATTTACTTCCCTCAATCCCCAAAGAGAAGTGATGGGATAAAGAGCACGGTTAGTTGGTCCCACCAAAGACATTAATCTACTTCAGATAGTGCAGCAAATGCACTAAGTATTTTGTACTTGAGGCAAAAATGCCGCATCCTCCTTCTTCTTCTGGGCAAATAAAATGCAACTACAGTTACTAAGATAAATAACAAATTGCTGACCTTTCATGGCACCCCAAACATCTACTGGCTGTGTGTGAATGCAGCCTCTTAGCCTTCCTCAGTTGCCCACCCTGCTGCAGAGAATGACAAAAGACAGCTGCTTGTTGGGAACCCAACCTTGCTGATCCACTCAGGAAATAAAGAAACTGGATGCCATGTTTTCTGTTTAATAAGGGCCATTTCTGCACTAGACTATTATAGTGCTTGAGGTCCCTCTCTAAATTGCAAACCCCAGGATTCCATGGAATGTTGAAAGTGGAATAATAGCATTATAACAGTCTAGTGCAGAAATGGCCAAGGTCACTTTTATTAAGGATTTAACTTGAAATATTTTAAGCAAGAACTGCAATCAGGGGAGCTACTCACTGTGGGTTTCTGCTGAGGCAGCAGGTTCCCTTCCTGAGCAACCCCTCAGCCATCTTTGAGTGAGGCACGTAGCCCCAGAGAGCAATCCAGTGAGATTTGTTTTTCCCTCTGACTTGGCTTCTTGTTGGAAGGCCCCAGTCCACAGAACCCCCTTACTCAAGTCACATGACTTAAAGTGAGAACATCTCTCAGGCAGGCCTCAAGGGTGATCTCCTTCCCTAACCCTCCCTTTCCAGTTCCACAACCAGAAAGGAAAAGTTCAGAGACCTCCTTTTCACCAAAAGGGTGCTTACAGCTACTTATTCTTATAACTTTCTTCCCCTGTCTGCCTGCCATGGACAAGCTGCACGCATCACCTTAGCCCCTTTTCTCCATCCAAGCCAGCCAACATGACTCACACTTCCTTTTGGAGGTCACCCAGAAACACCACATTACTCTGCTCTGATGAATGGAAGATGTTGGCTCTGCACAGCTCTGGGCCTCTTGAAAACTATGTCAGCATGAGCTAAATATTTCCCCAAGCCCTTGCTCAAAGGCTTGTGAATTTCTCTGTTTGCCTTTCTGTCAGCTATACCCAGATAGCAGGGGTCACCTTTTCCCTGACATATCTAGTGCAGGAGGATAGTTGACTATAGAATTCTCACTCCAGGCCACTGAGCTTGCTCAACCCAGAAGTCCTCTTTGGTTTGAACTTAATAAGGGCCTTAGCTTCAATGGGCCAAAGTCATTCCTATCTAAGGCTAGGGACCCTGATGTTGCTTGAAAAGCTTCAGTAGCAACCTATTCCAGTGTAAGCCCCTCTTCTCTAACCACTCTACCATGGCCCATTCACTGAGGCCCAAATGGGATCCGAAGTGAGTGTTGCATGCCTGCTGTGAAGCCCAGAAGAACATGCTGTGTCCATAGACCAGCACTTTGCTTCTATACAGCTACAGTTGCTAATAGAGAGAATGACTAATGCTTGAAGGCCTGTGCATAGCATCAATAGACAGGAGAAGGCCACCTTTGTATTGATAGGATGGCATGGGCGCTATAACCTATTGCAGCAGCCCTAATCTGAAAGGAATGGGTCCTGAATTTATGCCCCTCCCTCCCAGTTTCTCCAGTGCCCTAGATATGATTGTCCAAAACAGATACCTAATCAGGGGAGAATGAGTCTGATGGGAAAGAGAAATCCCCATCAGGTGCCTCTTCTAGCTAGAAATTCTTACAATGCCCTCACTGAACACAATGAGAGATTTCTGCAGTCTTAGAGGAAGAGAACAGTACCCTTTCTGGTCTGGTTGGCTTTAGACTTCTGAAATGTAATAAATACTTCACTCTGTGTCAGTCTAATATCATGGAGCTGCAGGGCCCTGCCAGATATGTCATGTCTCCCCAAGGCCATCAGTTTGCTAACTGCAAGTGCCTCCAAAATGTGACCAAAGCTGCATCATGAAATGATATGACCTTATTGTTGCATTATGTGGATGCATAATGGACTCCTTGCTCCACAAATTTCTCACAGCTCTTGTGTGTGTGTGTGTGAGAAAGCAAACTGTTACAAACCTGTTGTTATGGCTAGCCAGTTCCATGGGAAACTTTTCCTCAGCGTTATCAGCTTGTCCGGAACTGGCACACAGCTGCGCCATCATATGTGTTTTTGCTACATGACATGTTATGGCTATGAACTTGTTATTCACGCTTGTTGTTGTGAGTTGAAGGTGCCTACAGCATGTTTACTGCATATCATATAAACCCCATGCCTTGTGTAAAAGTCTCTCTGTTCTTTTCTCTTTGCACTCTGTTGCTGATCTGCCATGATGTTCGGCAGAATAGATTTTGCTTCTGTAACTTAGGCTGTTTTGAGATTCTTTTTTACTAATAAACGTAGTCAATCTGCTAGTATGACCTCAGCAGTGTTTTGTTACTTGCTCCGTGAAGCAGGCATGAAGTCTAAAGCAAGCAGGAGTTTTTATTCCTTTTATCAGCAGGAGTTTCTAGACTCCTGTTTTGCAACATGGTAGCAGAGGATGGTTGCGATCCATCGACCTTGTTTTGAGTCCTGCTTTAAGTTATGCCTGCTGAGGAGTGTTTTTGAATAGGTTTTTAGCTGGTTCTACCATGGCTCAACCAGTGCCTGGGGGTTTGCCCCTTGTTAAGCTCAATGGGACTAACTACCTTGCTTGGTCCGCGAGAATGGAAAAATATCTGCAGGCCGAGGGTCTGTGGGGGGCGTTCACTGATCCTGTTTCATTGCAAGGTACAGCAGCTCAGATTGAGGCAGCAACTAGACGAGCCATGTCTATGCTCTTCCTGGCTGTGGAAGATGACCAGCTCACGCACATCAGGGACCTTAATACTCCACGTCAAGGATGGGTCAAACTACGAGATATACATCTCAGTGAATCTGGAGCAGCAAAGTATGCTTTGTCTCATAGACTTTACAATACCAAATGGACCCCAGGCACCTCGATGAGGGAGCATCTGACAGTTTTTTCAGAGCTGTTTTCATCACTCCGAGAGAGAGGCAAAGTTTTGCCTGAGAGTGACAGGGTCTTCTGTATTTTGAATTCCCTTGATGCTTCCTGGGAATTAGTCGTTTCTTCACTCCAGTCCGTGCCAGAAAGGGATTTGACTGTCTCCATGGTTTCTGCCCGGCTGATGGAGGAAGAAGACAAGCGAGCCAGGAATGCGACACCTCCCACACAGGCTTCAGCGGCAGAAGCCTGCTCCGGTAAGAAAAAGTCTTCAGCTGCTGATCGCAGTGAGGAGGGGCTGGTGCATGCCCATGCTGTCCGGAGATGTTTTCGCTGTGGATCTGCTTCACACCTCAGGCGTGATTGCCCACTTCTGAAGCAAGGGGAGCAAAGTACCAGTAGAGCCGGTTTCCGAGGTTCCAGAAATAGAGGGAACAAGGCAGGTCGTGCCAGGGGACGGTTGCGTGTTGCTGTTGCTGTTTCTGAAGGTCCCCAAGATGCAGAAGACCCAGACCCAGCCTGGCTCCTGGACAGCGGGTGTTCCCAGCATCTCATCAATTCAAAAGACCTGTTCAGTGACTTAAACTCTGCCAGTGTTTCAAAGGTAATTTTGGCAGATGGGACAAAAGCTGAGGTTTGTGGTGAAGGGATTGCCTATGTCCCAGCACTTGATATGTGTTTGAAAAATGTTTTGTATGTGCCCTCTCTTGATTTCTGTCTGTTATCTGTGGGGCAGCTGACAGAATCTGGGTTTAAGATTGAGTTCTGTGGAAAACAGGGCAAAGTGCTCAAAGATGGGGAGGTGTGTGCTGTGGCTACACGGGAAGAAAGGCTGTTCTTCCTTGAAACAAGACATACTGTGTGTAATGTGTATGCTAATACTCCACAACACCATGAATGCATTCATCTCATGCATCGTCGCATGGGGCATGCGAGTTTTCCAGTGTTAAAAAAGTTGGCAGGTTGCTGTAAAGGGTGTTCTTTGAAGTCTTGTAGTGTGTTCCTTGACTGTGCAATTTGCAAGCAAACCAAGTCCAAGCAGCTGCCAGCACCACGGGTTAGCTCCCGTGTGCCAACTGCCCCATTCCAGTTGGTTCATTGTGACATTGTAGGACCCCTCAGTAAACAATCACTCGGGGGGGGGGTAGATATTTCTGTCTCTTCGTAGATGATTTTAGCAGGTACATTTTCTGCTATGTGTTGAAGCAAAAGTCTGATGTGTATCAAGTCCTCAAGAATTGGTGTTCCCTGATTGAGAGGCAGTTTGGTTGCTCTCTTCAAAAGTTGCAAACTGATAGGGGAGCTGAATTCTTGTCAGAAAACATGCAACAGTGGTTCAAAAAGAAAGGGATCATTCACAGGACAACTGCCAGCTATTCTCCTCACCAAAATGGAGTGGCTGAGTGCAATGCAGGAGTCTTACAGACTCTGATGCACAGTCTGCTAACTGATGCAGATCTACCTCTGAGTTTTTGGGGTGAAGCAATTCTGACTGCCTGTTACATACACAATAGGCTCTGGAGTAGTGTAATCAATGCAACCCCCTATGAGTATCTGTATGATAAACAGCCTTCCATTGCTCACATGAAGGTGTTTGGGAGTTTTGCCTGGGTGCACATTCCCAAAAGTCAAAGGAAAAAAGGAGAACCAAAAGCCCAGCGTCTGCGTTTTGTTGGCTATGAGCCTTATTGTAAAGGGTATCGCTTTCATGCTGGTGGTAATTCCTGTGTTGTGTCAAGAAATGCCTCCTTCGAGGAACACGCAAACTGGGCACGTGTTCAATCAGCATCTGAAATTCTTCTCCCTGTGTCTGGCCAGCCTGCAGCGCAGCCAGCTCAACCCTCAGTCTCCGCTCCCAGGCCCTCGAGGGTTAAAACAGAGGAGAGAGACTTGCGAAGGGGGAGAGCTGTAAGCGATGTGGCTGAGTCTAGCACAGGGGAGGGAGAGCGAAAGTATTCAGTCAAAAGGTCACGTAGTGCTGAGGAGGGGGAAGGCACCTCACAGAGTCAACCCGTCCTCAGAAGATCAAAAAGAAAAACAAAAGGCATCCCCCCGCGTCGTTTCCCTGACACCCAAGCAGTCTGTGTGTGTGCAGCTGTAGCTTCTGAACCGGAAAGTTTTGCTTCTCTTGAAAGATTGCCTGAGCGACAGGCTCAGCCCTGGTGGGATGCCATGCAAAGAGAGATGGATTCCATTGCTCAGCACAACGTGTATTCTTTGTGTAAATTACCCAAAGATGTAAAACCAATTGACAGTAAATGGGTTTACAAGCTAAAGACCTCTGCTGATGGGCAGGTGAAATATAAAGCACGTCTAGTCGCAAGAGGGTGTTTTCAAAGCGACGCCACTTTCGACCAAATATTCAGTCCTACAGCAAAACAGCAGTCTATTAGATTGGTTTTTTCCCTGGCAGCTCAAATGAATGCTGTGCTTACACATTTTGATATCACTACTGCCTATCTCAATGCTGATTTGGAAGAAGAGGTTTATATGCTCCAACCTGATGGGTTTGAAGTTGAAGGAAAAGAGTCTCACGTTTGGAAACTGAAACGTGCTCTTTATGGTCTGAAACAATCAGCCAGATGTTGGAATGTTTGTTTACACAATGCTCTGCAGGCGTGTGGTTTCAAACAAAGCGTTGCTGATCCTTGTGTATATGTCCGAGGGAAAGGGGAAAGTTTAGAAATTCTCCTTGCCTATGTGGATGATTTGTGTTTGGTTTCTGCTACACAAAATCAAGCACAAGTGTTTGAGAATGAACTGGGAAAAAAGTTCCAAGTCAAAAATCTGGGTCCAGTTCAAAACTTTCTGGGAATTGAAGTACAACAAGTCAAAAATGGTTTTCTGCTGTGTCAGAAACAAAAGATTGTGAAGTTGTTAGAAAAATGCAACATGACTGACTGCAAGGCTGTAAAAACGCCTATGGTACCTGGGTTTATGAAAAACATTGGTGATGAAATGTTTCCTGACATACATCTGTATCAATCTGTCATCGGGAGTCTCTTGTACTTAGCAAGTACCTGCCGCCCTGATATTGCTCTGAGTGTAAACATTTTGGGCAGGGCGTGTGCTAAGCCTACCCAGTATCATTGGCAAGGTGTAAAAAGAGTGCTTAGGTACCTGAAAGGTTCTTTGGAGTACTGTTTGTGTATTTTTCCCAAAGAACAGCCTACATTGGTGTGTTACTCTGATAGTGATTTTGCAGAAGATGTGTCAGATGGCAAGAGCACATCTGGTTATGTTATCATTTACAGTGGAGTGGTTATTGATTGGAAAACTAGGAAACAAACATGTTTATCTTTATCAACAATGGAGGCTGAGTACGTGAGTTTGTCTACACTCTGTACTGAACTAGAATGGTTCATACAGTTGTTAAAAGATCTGGAAGTCCATGTTCCACAACCAGTACAAATATATTGCGATTCACAGGCCTGTATTCACTTGGCAGGTTCTGACAGAATTTCCTCTCGCTCAAAGCACATTGACATTAAGTTTCACAATGTAAAGTTGTTTTTGCGAGATGGGAAAGAATCTCTCACTTATGTGCCTTCAGAATGTAACTTAGCTGATGTGTTTACTAAGCCACTATCTGCTGAGACATTTGGTCAGCTTGTAAGTAAACTGGGATTGACAAAGCTTCCAGTCCAAAGTGGCTAAATATGTGACTAAAATTTGTTCCACAAGGAGTAGGGGAGTGTTGCATTATGTGGATGCATAATGGACTCCTTGCTCCACAAATTTCTCACAGCTCTTGTGTGTGTGTGTGTGAGAAAGCAAACTGTTACAAACCTGTTGTTATGGCTAGCCAGTTCCATGGGAAACTTTTCCTCAGCGTTATCAGCTTGTCCGGAACTGGCACACAGCTGCGCCATCATATGTGTTTTTGCTACATGACATGTTATGGCTATGAACTTGTTATTCACGCTTGTTGTCGTGAGTTGAAGGTGCCTACAGCATGTTTACTGCATATCATATAAACCCCATGCCTTGTGTAAAAGTTCTCTGTTCTTTTCTCTTTGCACTCTGTTGCTGATCTGCCATGATGTTCGGCAGAATAGATTTTGCTTCTGTAACTTAGGCTGTTTTGAGATTCTTTTTTACTAATAAACGTAGTCAATCTGCTAGTATGACCTCAGCAGTGTTTTGTTACTTGCTCCGTGAAGCAGGCATGAAGTCTAAAGCAAGCAGGAGTTTTTATTCCTTTTATCAGCAGGAGTTTCTAGACTCCTGTTTTGCAACACTTATAAGGTGAGTGACAAAGTTCCTCCCATTATCCCCTGATGCCCTTGAGTGCAGAAAAATGCATGGGCTCTTTCCTATCATGGGACTTGCCTTTCTCCCATGACCAGCTCTGGCCCCTGATATCATTGGTGACATCTGTGCAACCTGACACTTGAGTAGCTGAAGCTTTTAAAGATGTAGGAAAGAAAACAACCCATGTCCATCAGCACTAGACATTATGTTTATTAAAGTTTCCTGCTCTTCAATTAAAAGACAGTTCAAAACTTCATGAAAATCAGTAGAACAGCTATTACCATTTAGGATTTCCTAATCAGTTTGCAGCATAATTCAGATAAACATTTCTGTTTTCACAATTTCTCATCTTCCCATAGGGGTTAGGAAGCAAAGAATCATAGAACTTCAGTGTAAACAAACTCCTTAACAGTATTCTTGTCCACATTCGTTGGGGATGAGAAAAGGGATTCCATCCCCCTTCTTTCTAGAGAGATGATGCCCTTTGATGCATCAGGGGAGCAGTTCTCTCTAGCCCATCCAATGTATCCCTTCCATGAGTTTCCAGTTGCCTCTGGAAGGCAGATCCTGATATCTAAAGTCAGGACACAGGTAGATCTTTTGGGATGTTATCTCAAACCATGTGAGATGTGCACACACTGTGGGGGGAGTGAGGTCTTAGTGGCTTCTAGGGTATTCCTGATCTCAGTTTATGACCTTTGGCTACAAAGTCATGGAGGGGAGGGGTCGTCTTCAAATCTGTTTTGGTGTGGCAGCCCTGATCAGGCCTTAATCCATGATGCAGGAATGTTTCTTTCTCTAGAAGACTACTGCTCCTTCCTATGGTTCTCTATGGGAACTGCACTGAACCTTGTGTGAAGGCATTACTGGCCCCTCTGAACATAAAAAGGAGGATTTGGAGAAAGGGGAAATTAAACAAGTTAACACATGGATGTAAGTTACTTAGATTCATCATTTGGTGGCCTTAGCTCATCTGTGCAGCTCATAGGATTGTTTTCCACTCAGCACTCTTCTGCATCTGGCTTTCAACTTTCTGTTCCGCAGAGATGAAAGAAACATGTAGAACAGAGAAATCATTCATAAAATCATTGAGAGTATTCTCCATATACACAACCAACTCACTGGTGGACAAGATGGCTCACACTTAGTACTGGTGGGAAGCCATAGAAAATCTGATCAGTCTCATTGCATCTACATAAAATTCAATTTCTAGTAACTGGGGAGATTCAGTGAATGACTAACCTCATGTACATTAAATGGCTCATGATTATTATCTAGTAGAGAGGAAGACTGACGGTCAGAAAGATATTGTGGGCCATTTCTGCCAATAGAAAGCATTCTTTTGCAGCCAGAAAGAATATGAACACCATCTGCAAGCACAGGCAGGGGTGGAGGTAAAGGGCTCACCCAATACCACTGAAGACTACATTGGCCATTTTCTTACAAATGGTGACAGATGTAAGAGCAATACAGGTTCATTTTGGACTCCCCAAAAGATTAATTATTTCACTAAGTTGTGCTTCTTTCTCACTTGCTCAATATATGCCTGAATAGGCAAATTAGATGTGATTCTAAAGCCCAGTTTAATCTCTGGACCACTTGGAATTTAGGTGGAGATGGGGTGCCATATATCCATTTGTCATCCCCCATCTTGGATCATAATAGGCCAGTCAGGCCTACCGGGTGAAGAAATTTTAATTGTAACTTTCCTTAATGGGGGACAGATGTATTTTCCATTAGGAAAAGAGGAAGGCCATACTACAAGTGGATTGATTCAATTAAGGAAGCCATACCCTTGAGTTCTGAGTGGGGCAGCTAATGACTAGGACTCTTGAAGTTCTTTTATTCATAGAGTCACCATAAGTAGAAGTTGACTTGGAGGCAAATAACAACAAATGGGATACTAACCAATGTAAAATCGAGTTTGTGGAAGGTGGGTTTAGAGACAGACTGAAATCATGGGTAATATTCAAGTGACGGTCTCAACTTTGCTTATTTCAAGGGTTCTCTTATTATTGAAAAGCCTCTTTAGGGCAGCTTTCACTTCCTTGTTCCTTAGAGTGTAGATAAGGGGGTTGCAAAGAGGAATTATAATTGTGTAGAAGAGAGACAGCAATTTGTCAACTTTCATGAAGTCAGGGGTCTTGGGGAGAATGTATGTAAATAATGCAGAGCCATAGAAAAGACTCACCACAATCACATGAGAGGAACAAGTAGAGAAAGCCTTTTGGCGACCTGTGGCTGAAGGCATGCGCAGTATAGCCCTGGTGATATATACATAGGAAGCCAAGATGAGCACAAATGGAGCCAGTACAAAAGTTGTGTCCTCAAAATAGAGTGCCAACTCATTAGCATAGAGATCTGCACATGCCAGATTGAGAAGGGGTGGGATGTCACAGAAGAAGTGGTCCATCTCATTGGGCCCACAGAATGGCAGAGAGAAGATGAGCCCAATTTGCACCAGCTGCATTGGGAAACTGATGACAAATGAGCCAACCACCAGCCCCACCTGCATCCTTTGGTTCATGACGGTCATATAGCGCAGGGGCAAGCAGATAGCAAGATAGCGGTGATACGCCATGGCAGCCAGAAGGAAGCACTCTGGCCCACCCAGGAAAAGCATGACGAACAACTGGGAGGCACAAGCTAGCAGGGAAATGGAGAGGTCTCCAGTAGCCAAACTGGCCATCATCTTGGGAAGGGTAACTGAGGTGTAACACATCTCCAGTCCAGAGAGGCTGCGAAGGAAAAAGTACATGGGAGTATGCAAGGTGTGATCCATGGTAGTCACCACTACAATCAGACCATTTCCTAATAGAATAGTGAGGTAGATGGCCAGGAGGACCGTGAACAGTAGGTTAGGGTATTTATGATATCCCAGCAAGACAAACTCATTCAGAATGGTTTGGTTTCCCCAGTGTCTGGCTTGTTGGTTATCCATCTGCAGAAAGAACAGAGAAGCATACAGACATTGCCAGCAATGATTCCCTGATTTAATGCATTGAGGTCAGGGCATACCTTACTCACTCAGTCTCACACTGAGGCATTTAGAATTCTCAGCCAGAGAGCTCTTGGGCTTCACTACTATAAACCCCAGTATTCCACAGAATGTTGTCATGACCGTCAAAGTGGAATGATAGCACTATAACTGCATAGGGTGATAGGGTCCTCAATATGCTGGGAATTTGCTGCTGTTAAGAGCCACACCTAGGGTTGCAAGATAAGGGACTGTGTTTCCGTCCCTTTAAAAATTGTGTAGGAGAGGGAATGTCAGCAGACTTTCAGCCACACTTTTAATAAATTCATTATTTAGAAAATAAGAATAGGGTATTATATGGCATCCTATGCCGTGATTAGTTCCAGCTTCACCACTAGGTTGAAACTGGCTTGGTCTTAAGAGCAGAATGGCAGACACAAGCCTTAGATTTGTCTGTTCTCTGGAATAGTCACATGGGATCTATGCTGCAGTTGAAGCTAATATGCAACTTAAGGTTGCAATGCATGTGACAAGCCTCCAAGTGACTTACTAACTCAAGTCTTCCTTTGCATTCTCTCTTAGGCCATTTCCACACTACGCTGTTATAGTGCTATTATTTCATTGTCAACATCCTGTGGAATCCTGGGATTTGCAGTTTAGTGAGGTGTATTTAAAATTCTCAGCCAGAGAGCTCTTGGGCCTCAGTAAACTACAAACCCCAGAATTTCACAGGATGTTGAAAGTGGAATAATAGCACTATATTGTAAGTTAGCCCTAACTGAAATCTAGTGACTTGAGATAGATAACAAAATACCACTAATGTTAACTAAAATCCTAGGCTCTCTTGGGTCACCTCCATCAGTTCTGCAGTGCTATACTGCCGAGTAGTATTTAACAGTATTTATAGGCTTTGTAGCACTTATAATATTTGGCAATCAAATATGTTATGAACTTACAACACTTAGCACCCATGTGAAGAATCAAATAAAACCATGTTTGATACTAGTCTACGGGTCCCTCAATATACACAGTGTGAACACATGCTTTAAAGGGTAGGATGTCTATTAAAACAAACAAACAAGCAAACCATATTTTGTTTCCATGGTCATTCACAAAGAAAATCCTACTGCTTGTAGCACAACATAGAAAACTTCGGAAAATTGCTCTTTTAAAGACTGTATTGAGAGACAGGCAGGCTTTGTGAACACTCAGGCCATTTCTGCACTACGCTATTGTTCCATTTTCAACATCTTGTGGAATTCTGGGGTTTGCAGTTTACTGAGAATGCTAAATGCCCCTCCCTAAACTGCAAACTCCAGGATTCCATAGATGAGGAAAATGGAATAATAGCACTATAACAGTGTAGTGTGGAAATGGCCTCAGACTTAATCAACACAGTAAACTTGGTAGAAGAACCACACAATCTTTCTTCTCCCCATGTATTATCTTGGGGTATGGGTGGCCGAATGTACTTTTGGGGCCACTAGAAGCTTTCTATGACTGGTTTGCACCCCTGACATTCTTTGGACTCCTCTGAACCTCCCTTTTGCTGACAAGAAAAAAAGAGAGAGGTGGTTTGCTAGCCCTGGAACCTTCCAGAAATGATGCTTCACATTTTAAATAGGTTATAGACCCTTTTCCTACATTATTTAACAGTAAAAATTTCAGAAATTAGCTTCTGGCTACTTCTAGCTTTGTTTTGATCATTTAGGGAGGGGTCATTGTTATCAGTCCATGTGGCTCATGGAGGGCCCAGGCCCACCAAAGTTGTCCACTCTGCATGACGGGATTGAGTTCCCTGACACATAACAATGGCTTACTAAGAGACATTTAAAAAGATTAGACAAATTCCTGGAGGATAAGTACATGTAGCATCTGAATACCAGATGCTGGGAACAGATAACATTTGGCTGGCCATGGCAGGGATTAGACTGTCTTTGGAAGTGGAATAACTTCTCCCTGCCACCATACAAAGTTCCTTTGCTCATCCAATCATATAATTCTGCTCCATTTTAGGACAAAGTTATACAAGTAGAATAGACTCTATACATACCTCAATGCTAGGTAAGTTTTTTTTCCCTGCATGTGGGTCTCCTTGTTACGGCATCAGTAGTTTCATGTGAGAGATTCCAGAAATAGTTTTTCTTGCAATTCTTTTCATCCGTGATGGGTGCTGCTTCCAGATTTCTGTCTTTCCATCTGCATCAAGAAGCACTTCAATCAGAAGGGAGAATGGATAGATAAGGATAAAATTCCACAGAGTCTCTTTTCTTTATGCTCCACCTTCCTCGATCTACATGACTGTTGTGTTGATTATTCAGTTGCAGCAGGAGAATTCTCTAGGCATCAAGATTCATACAAGATTTAGCTTAGGTACCTGCTCCAGGTTATTTTTGCTTGCCACATCTAATATCCAAAAAAGCAGCAATGTGCATTGTCTGGATATGGAGCAGATATCAACCCTCTATTTCATAACCCCTGTTTCCTTTCCATAAAAAACAGCAATTAATTCTTTCCAATTCACAACCAGCTTCAAAGCAAAGTACATACTAATAAACTCCTGCTAAAATCTGTCCACCTTACCTGCTGACAGTGGAAACTGGACCAGGAAATTGAAGAGCAAATGCTAAAAGCCTCGATGTGTCAAAGATTAACAGAAAGCACCTCTCTTGATTGTTCCCAAATGTACCTTTCATTAAATAACCTTTCCTGCAAACTTGTATTCTGATGTCAATATGTAAGCCTCCCAAATTCACCTGTGCAGCATATGAATCTAAATAATTTCTCCTGTTACCACCTCATCATTTTCTTAGTACCCTCCTCTGAAGTTCTTATGGACCATGCTTATCTTCTAACTGAGTGAATTGTGCTATCTGATCTACACCTGAAGCTTGAAAAATGATGAAATGATGGAGGTAGGAGAGGTGGTTGATATGATGATGCTACACTGCCAAGACGTCCCAGAGGCAGCTAGGGATGCCTATGGCAGTGAGGCAGTGGATCGCCTCTGGGTTTTTACTCTGAACTTGAAAGAAGCTATCCCAGATGCCTGTTTTGGTGGTGTGATTCAGTACCTTGGATAGTTCCTAGAAAGTTTCAATCTAGAAGAAGGGAAGTCATCAGCAAGCACTGAGGCATACAGCATCCATAGCACATTGAAACCTAAAACAAAAATACTAAAGAACTCTTCTTGTTTCTGGAAGTTTTGTTATAGTTATTTGCCATCAAATCAGTTTGTGACTTAAGACTTCCAAGATCTCTAGCAACTGCCTTGCTCATGTCTTGCAGACTCAGGGTCATGGCTTCTTTTATTGAATCAATCTACCTGTAGTGTGAGTTCCTTCTTTTCCTACTGCTTTCTAACTTCCTGAAGATTATCATGTTTTCCTGGCAATTAAAATGCTGTTATTACTGGCAAGGACGGTAGCACAACAGCAACAAAAATAACAAACAATGTATTTATTTTTATTTTATTTATTGATTTATATCCCTCCAATCTGCTAAGATGAGGTTCAAAGTGGCTTTCATAACACTCAGATTAGCTGCTTCCATGTGCCTAATGACAGGGCTGGCACTCTTTGATAAGCAGTCATATGCACTGTAGCAACCAATGTTATAGAAAAAGTGCATCGTATGGGACACAGAGTGCCTGAAGTTGGAGGTCTGCTATGTTTCCTCACTAAGCTAACAAAGCACCATGAAGAAGAAAAAGAAGGCACATTTACCCTCTTTGCAGCCAAGGTGCCCATGTGTTCAACTTTGGATTCATTTCCTCTGCTAGAACCAAGTTGGTTTCGGCCTGTACCCTTTCAGAGCAACTGACAAATTCCCGAGGTATATATAAAGTGCTTATTCACATAGAGGATGACAAAAGATAACTAACTATGTGGAGTCCCACGGGAACAAACTTCTTGGTTTAGTTAAATAGCAGAGAAGAAACTTTTAAAATATAGTAAGCACTGCACATTGGAGTGAACAGGAGGATATAACTGCTCTCCACCTATGACAGCGGTTCTCAACCCGTGTGTTGTGACCCTTTTGGGGGTTGAATGACCATTTAACAGGGGTCGCAGCTCCTCTATCCTGCCCCGCCCCCTTTTGAAAGAAGGTGACCTCACAGCCAATGGGAGTGCTGTTTCTGAGATCCTGCACTGGGAGGAGATGAGAGGAGGTGTGCTGGGTGTGTGTGGGGACATTTCCCCGTCTTTCCCTGCCGGGTGGGGGGGCAGAGGTGGTGAGAGGAGACCCCGCGCTGGCAGGAGGTGAGAGGAGGCGTGCTGGTCATGTGTGGGGACATTTCCCTGTCTTTCCCTGCCGGGTGGGGGGATGGAGGTGGCAAGAGGAGACCCCGCACTGGCAGGAGGTGAGTGGAGGCGTGCTGGGCACATGTGGGGACGTTTCCCTGTCTTTCCCTGCTGGGCAGAGGGGCGGAGGTGGGGGAGACCGAGAGGGGCTCACGGGTGTAGCGTGGTCGAGGAGCTACAGTGGGTATCGCACCCTACTCCCAAGCCCTCAGAGGGATGAAAGGAGGAAGAAAGGGGCGCCCGTCCGACGTGGGAGTGAGAACATCCAAGCAGCCGCATTCCCTTTGAGGGAGGGAGGGAGGGTGGGAGTGAAACAAAACGCGTCTGCTTATGCCACCGCCATCTTTCCTCTCTCCCTGTCCTTTCCTCCCTGTACCTCGTGTAAAATGTGGGCTGTTTCGACATTGCCTTTGGGAGTGACTGGCTTTTTGAACTGTGGAAACCTAACTTTCAGAACTAGAACTACTGCCTTAATTCTGGCATTGATGGACGCTTTCTGTGCTTAAAAAAAAGGGGGAGGGTTACCAGTTTTTAGGCATTAGAAGTCTATCCAGAGCAGTGATTTAGGGCAGTGTTTACAATCTATTCGATATTGGAAATAACTAACTAACTAACTAACTAACTAATAAATAAATAAATAACAAAAATAATTTTATGGTTGGGGGTCACCACAACATGAGGAACTGTATTAAGGGGTCGCGGCGTTAGGAAGGTTGAGAACCACTGACCTATGAGGTCATCAGGTGCCATCTGCTATTTTTTGCGCTTTACTGAATAATATTGAATAAACATTGGTCAGAATCCTACATATACTATGTTGCTGCATAACTACTGGTATTAATGTAGCTCCATGGTGAATCCTGGCCCAATCCCACCATCCCTGCTTGTCTGTCAGCAGCTGATGGGATCAATGGGGGTCTATTCCCCCAGCACTTAGGAAGCAGCTGATTAACATTCTCACTCCATCCTGTAAGTGAAGTATGGTGCAATGGGAAGAAATGGACCCGTGTCACAATTCCCCCTTGTGTTAGAGAATACTTGGATGAGGGAGATTGGACTGTCAGTCAGTTGCTTCTTGATTGACAGAGGAATGGATTCCCATTGATCACAGAGTCTGCTTCCCAGTAATTGAAGACTGGGAGATTGTAATGGCCCATACATACCTACTAAATTGGGGGACTATGGAGGGATCATGAATATGAAGCAGTCAGAGGCATATAGATATAGGTTGTGCATTCATAACAGCTATACAGGATTCCATCCCATATGTTTTTTCCTCCTGGGTTCTTGACTGAATATTGAATAAAACATGTATTTTCAATGAAGGGCAGATGACTTTTATTTTCTTTTGTCCCTCTAGTTTCTGATGAGCCAAAGAGTCCATCAATTTCACCCAACTCAATTAGTTTCGTTCACTGATTTGTGAAAATTCTCACCATTTCCACCCACCAACCTATCTCTGGCTCATCTCACTGATCTGAGATCTCAAAGGTCACAAGTTGGCATTTCAGCCAGACTCTTAATGCATACAGGGAAAGCTTAACTTGCATAGATTTAGGCCTTACACTATTATAATGCTATTATTCCACTTTAAACATCCTGTAGAATTCTGGAGTTTGTAGTTTACTGAGGCCAAAGAGCTCTCTGGCTGAGAATTCTACATGTCCCTCCCTTCCACTTACTGTATATGCTTGTGTATAAGTCTAGAAATTTTAGTCAAAAAATTGACCAGCAAAACCTGGGCTGACTTAAATCAATGTAAGTACTGTACCTTAACTCTTATAAAACTAACCCTCCCTTCTCTGACTAGAGTGGTGAAAAGTAAGAGCTTAGTATATTCTGAGAGAACCCAAAAGAAGCACCAACCCCTTCTACTCTCTCTGTCAGGGTGCCATTTCTGGCCTTTTTGAATGCCCAGGTGGGAACCTGGCAGTGGCAATGGCTCTTTGACATGTCCTCTCGAAGGAACACTGCAAGAGTGGAGGAGGCTGAAGCTTCTTTTAGGTTCTCTCAGCTCTTCCAAGACGGACTAAGCTCTCATCTTTTGCCACTCTATTAAGAGAAGGAGATGGTTCTTTTTATGACAGAAGTTAATACTGTACCTTAACTTTTATCAAACTTTAAAAAGAACTATCCTCTTGTCTGAGTAGAGTGAAGAAAGGCCATTTTGAACACCTGTGCTAGAAAATAGTGGCACCTGTAGCAACCAGGGGCAATGACCGCCCAAGGTAGCATTGGTGCTTTTCCCTCTCTGTGGAATGACCCTTGACTTATCCATAGATCATACCAAAATCCATAAATTTGGCTACAAAATTCAACTTATATATGAAGTCAACTTATACATGAGAATAATAACTTCTGATGCTGCCCCCAATAGCAGCCATATCACAGGGGCATAATCAGAACTTCTTTGTTTTGGAAAGACAGCTTCTTCACATTTTTTAAAACTCTCTAAGACTCCTCTCCAAATATTTTGGAGACAGATATGGCAGTGCTATCAGCTTGACAGCTGAAACTTTTGGAGATGTAGGGAAGGACCTCTTAACGTCTTTGTGCAAAACTGAAAAGGACACAGCACAAATATCATTTATTCCGGGCAACAGAGCATAAGAAGATAGAAGAGTCTAGGTTTTAAATTTTTTTTATGAAACCTTATTGAAGCATCCTTTCTATTATTGTCAGTCCAAAGCCCACCAAAGTTTTGGGGATAGATGCCACTATCTTTGAACTTTGTGATACATGCACTATCAATTTGTGGCAAAGTTCAAGTCAGAATATTTTCAACATCAAAGCGCATCACAATTTTCAACAATTTAATGGCACTGGAGGAAGGGATTTTCACAGCTAATCTTCAGGGTGACAACTTTGAATGTGGCAATTAGAAGCTGCAATCTCAAGTTAAAATATATTTTCTCCTTTCCGTCCTCTTCTCCTAGAAAGTGAGCCTGTCCATCTTGTCCACATATGCTAAAGGAAACCCATCAAGACCTTGTCAAGGACCTATTAAGTCCTCTCAAAGGTGTGTAGAATTTTTGGAATACAAGGTTATTATACAAGTTGAAGCATTGATTTAAGTTACTCGGTGGATTCAGCTCATCTTGTGTTGACCTTAAAGGACTTTTTCCAGCTCAGGAACCGACTGAGGCTAGCCTTCACCTCCCTGTTCCTCAGAGTGTAAATGAGAGGATTGCAAAGGGGAATGATGACTGTATAGAGTAGGGAGAGCACCTTGTCAATTTTTCCAGAATCATCAGTCTGTGGGTGCAAGTACACTACCACCCCAGAGCCATAGAAGAGACTGACCACGATGAGATGGGAGGAACAAGTAGAAAAGGCCTTCTGGCGACCAGCACCTGCTGCCATGTGAAAAATGGTTCGGCTGATGTATGCATAGGAGGCCAAGATGAGCATAAATGGGATTATGACAAAAAGGATATTCTCAGCATACACAGCCAACTTGTTGATGTACACGTCAGCACATGCCAGGCTGAGTACTGGTGGGATATCACAGAAGAAATGGTCAATCTGATTGGGTCCACAGAAAGGCAAAGAGAAGATGAGTCCAATTTGGAGCAGTTGCATCGGGAGACTAATGGCAAATGAACCGGCTACTAGCCCAACCTTCACCTTGTGATCCATGATTGTCATGTAGTGGAGAGGGAGACATATAGCAAGATAGCGATCATAAGCCATGACTGCCAACAGGAAGCACTCTGTTCCACCCAGAAAGATGATAAAGAACATCTGTGTAGCACAGGCTGGCAGTGAGATGGAGACGTCCCCTGAGATCAGATTGGCCAGCATCTTCGGGAGGGTGACTGATGTGTAACACATTTCCAGCCCTGAGAGGCTGCGGAGGAAGAAGTACATGGGGGTCTGCAGAGCAGAGTCCCAAGTTGTCACCACTACAATCAGACCATTGCCCAGTAAAATGGCCAGATAAATGATGAGAAAAGCAATAAAGAGAAGGGTGCGTTGTTCTTGGTATCCCAACAAGATGAACTCTGTCACGGTGCTTTGGTTCTTCCATTGTCTGCTTGGGTCAGCATCTGTCTGCAGAGGTAAGCAAGAATACAATAATAAGACAATAAACAGTAAAAATAGTAAAAGTACAACAATAACAAATTAAATTGCTCCCATTGTGCTACACTTTTGTGACATCCAGAATCAGCTACCTGATACTGGTACCTGACTGCTGCTACCAAAATTTCACCGTCACGTACCTTCAACATCATGGCTTAAAAAGAGACTTGGTGATGACCTGATGCTCTTCCAAGGGACTCTGCAAGGACAAAGAAACGTATCATACTATGAAAGCCAATGTGGTGTAGTGGTTTGAGCTTTGGACTACAGACCCTGGAGTCTAGGATTTGATTCCCTGCTCAGCCATGGAAACCCACTGGGTGACTTTGTGTGTATTACACACTCTCAGCCCCCAGAAAACCCCATGAAAGGTTCACTTTAGGGTCACCATAAACTGGAAACAATTTAAGGCATAGAACAACAACACAACAACAACAACATTCTAGATTCAATAAATAGAATGAGGAGTTAGATGTTGGAAGTAATGTGTTCCTCTTAATACTTTGAGATTTAATATTTATTAGCTGTCCTACCATAGACATTAACAATTAACAAAGTAAATATCACATTGAACAAGAATGTTACAAAGAGAAGTAAACAGCACTAAAGATAATTAGGGGAGGGACAATTGCTTCCATGCTAGTGAGCTAGTAAGCTACCACAGTTTTCCGCCTGAACCTTAAAGAATCTATCCAAGGTGCCAACTTATTTTGGGGATAGGTTTCAGCAGTTAAGACTAGAATCCAGAGTGTATTCACTGGCATTGAAGTCACCTGTCATGACTAATTAAAATAAGCAAGAACCACACAATTCTGAAAGATACTCTCCGATCGTGTAAGCAGGAAGCCGATACCAATGAGTCTGTTAATTTTGCTTTTGCTTACTGTCTTATTCCTCTAGCCCTAATCTGCTTCATCCCATTTCTGCATGAGTATGCAATCTATTAAAAAAACAACAACAACTCCACAAAAAACTTATGTGCATTTTCAAGCACATTTCATACAGTACCTGGATTTTTCTACACAGCTGTGCTGAACTGTTCAGTATAATAATTTTGTATTTATTTAAAACTAATAAATACATTGCATGAAGGCATGCTTTAATTAGAAAACTGTATTGTGAAATTTGGACTGTACAAATATGGAAGTATACAGTTATTGCATTTCAGTCTGTGTACTGGAACATAAAGAAGAAACAAGTGAGTTTGCATCAGAAAGTGAATTCCTCCTCTATCCCTCTCTGATGGCACAAGGAAAAAAATAACAAAGGGCACAATTCATCAGGAAGTTCTGCTAAACAAGGGCTTTTTGTATGAATACAGTGGTGCATGCACAAGAGAAATTATTTGTTCAATTGCACACTAAGTCAGATTGCCTCAAATCACATCAGTCAATGCAAATGGAATAAAGCAATCCACAGTAAGGGGAACCAAACCATTGCTAACAATACTGTATGTAGTGACCTTTGGAATATAATAACCATGGGGATTAGAAACAGAAACATAATTATAAGCCATACAGCATTCACCTGACGTATTCTATGTCAGGTCTCACTCATTTTCCAAGATACTTGGAAGCCTGACTGATGCACATTTAATGGCATGGACTGTAAAATGCTCAGGAATGTATACATAGGTTTGATTTCCCTCATTCTTGAAGAAGCCCTCTAAGGTAATATAACCTAGTGGTAAACAATATACTGTCTTAAATGCATACTGTGTAGCTGACCTCTTTCCCCTTACTCTACAAGTGTGTGTGAATCGAATGCTATTCCAGTACCACAACAGAATCATTTTCCCCATACAATCCTATCCATCTCTGGTCTTAAGTAAGTTGCATTGGGTTTAATGAAACTTACTTTAGGTAAGCAGGAGCAAGATTATAACCTCAGAGTATATAATGGAGATCTTAATTGTATTTCTAGTTCCAGCTCTAAATATATTTTATAGAATTTCATAGAATTTTAGTTTCTAATCAAAGAAGGAATGTTACCTTCTTAACTGCTGGGTTGCTCTGGTTCACAGCTTTGAGTGTGTGTTGTATTCTTCTGGCTTGGATCACAGTTGGGAACCCTGACTTTTTGTCATGTGAAATAATGTTCTTCTGATGTACAAAGAAGATGGTCAGTATTTAAGAACATGAAGTAAAGTTAACTTCTAACTAATCTAACCACCAAGGGGTATTGTTAGCTTAGTCAACATTTTCCATTGACATCAGCTCCAGCAGTGGTGAATTCCAAGGGGAATAATGTGCTTCACTTGGGTAAACAACAGATGAACTACTTTTAAGATTAGGAATACAAGAGGAGCCCTGCTGGGTCAGACCAAATTTTCACCTATTCCAGCGTCCTGCCTCCAACCATCATCAACTGGGTGACTTGGGGAAGGTCATGAGAAGGGTTACAAGATCATGACATCCTTTTTCCTATTGCTTCAATGGAAGTTGGTGCCTTTCCTATCATCAGGATGGTGAATCCACTCCAGCTTTTAAAGAGCTATCCAAGGTGCTGATCTATATTCCCAAAATAGTTTCAGCAATTTGGGGAGGGGGTTCTGTTAAAATTCATTGGAGGAGATGATCTGCCCCACAGATATGGAAGCCATCAGCTGCCACTGACAAGTGTTTTTCAGGAATAGATGGCCTCTGAATTTCCAAGTTTTACTTAAATGTTACTGCCACTAGCCATGCCAACCTGTCTTCTTTGACTTTAATTTAATCTTCTTTTAAAGCCTATATTGACAATAGCTTTTGGCAGTGAGCTTTCTAGCTTAGTTATGCATTGCAGGAGACAAATTTTCTTGTGCCTTTCCTCTTTCCACCACCATGTCTACAGCATATGTGTGCATGTGTAAATAGGACTAGTGCCAAATGTTCCCAGTGTTAGATACCTACCAAGCCCAATGTCTTACAGCAGGCCCACTGCCTACCCATGAAACCTGCTGGCCCTGCTGCTGCTCTGCCTCTTCCTTGCTATCACTTCCTGTTCCCCTGTCCTTTCTAAGTGAGCTAGCAGTGGCACAAATTAGATGCTTGCCTCATCATCCAAGCCAAGAGTTAGACATGTATCCCCATATTCCCAACTAGGCAGAACCTTTTTGCTATGAAGAGTTGTGTCCATGAGGACACTGAAGTGCAACACACTGTTTATCACTGTTTATCCTGTAAATAAACGGATGTTCTCAGAGTAGGACAGCCAGTGACCAGATAGTTTTTACTGCCATATCTCATGGCCTTGACTCTAGGCACAGTTCTTGTAATTATCAGTGTGGAAGAATCCAATAAGACAGAATGAATTCCAATCAAAGATTTTTTCAAAGATTTTTAAGCCACAGAATGGCTTGTTTAGAAGCACTTAGGAACTCAAAAATATAAGACTAAACGCTTGAAAATATCTTTCTGATCAACAGTGCATTTACTATACAATCATGCCACTAGGAGACTTCTAGGAGTGAAATTCTCCTTTTATTGCCTACCATTTTATTTTTGCAACAGTGATGGGACCACAATGACAGTTGATTAAATCTGCTTTGGGTTTCATACCAGACTTTAAATCTGCTATGCAACATAACTGATCTCTACCCCCTCTCTGCACTAAATTTATCACCTTGGACACCTCTTTTCATGTCTGGAATAAAACCCAGAGCATTTTGTCTGACTTGTGGTAGGATAATTTGAACACAGCAATTAAAAATGAACTGGCCGAAGCATCAGTGGGGACTTAACTTTAAGTGGTCCCCAAAAATGTAGTCGTATCATTTGAGCCTAATTAGAGCTTTGTTTTATTGGAAGGACAGCTCCTCAGTGCTTAGTCCATAAGCCTTCTCCCCAAATATTCTGGAGACACATATGGCATAGCTATCAGCATGATAGCTGAGGCTTTTGGAGATGTAGAGAAGGACCTCCTGAACCTTTCTTGCAAAACCCAACAGGACACAGCACGAATATAATTTATTCAGGGCAACAGAGCAGAAGGAGATAGAAGAGTCTAGGTTTATAAGAAAACAAAAGGCTTTCATGAAATTTTAGTGAAACATCCTTTCTTCTATTGTCACTCTAAAGTCCATAGAAGTTGAGGAGATGGGTGCCACCATTTTTGACTTCATAATACATGCACAATCAGTTTGTGGCAAAATTCAAGTGAGAAATGTCAAGAACATTCAAAATTCAAGTCAGAATATTTTCAGTATCAAAGCACATCACAGTTTTCAATAACGTAATGACATGGCCACTATTAGTTGCAATCTCAAATTAAAGTATGCTTTCTGAACTTTTACTCTAGATGGTGACCCCTGTTGACTGTGCCTATGTTTGCAAAAGGAATCCCACTAAGACTTTGTGAAGGACCCATTAGGGCCTCTCAAAGGTATGTAGAACTTTTTTTTAATTCATATTTATTAGTTTTAATACAAACTAATTCACAAAAATAGAAACAAAAAAAGAAAAAGAGAAAAAGAAAAAAAACTATACACTAAAGATATACATGTATAACTCAAACTCAAACTAAGCTAAACTAAATTAAATGAAAATAAAACTAAGATGAAATATTAAAACACATACTAAAACACTGATTTATTATAATAAATTCAAGCTAGGTATCATAACTAAGTAAAATACAAGACAATTCTGACTTGCCCCCACATGCTGTAATGGAAAAGAAAAACCAATAAAAAGTGTCTTGTTCTACCATTACCAGTCTTACTAGATTCATCATACTGAAACTACTAACAATCATAACTATAGACTATTACATCATTATATTTTTAAATATTTATTTATATTTATATTTATTTATTATATATAAATTTATATATAAATATATATATATTTATTGCTCAAAAATTGGTTTCCGATCCATTGGAAATTTTTTAACTGGTTTATCTTTTAAAATTCATTGGCAAATTGGGCAATGTCCACAACTGTAACGACCCACAGTCCATTTCCAAGTTTGAGCAAACAACATTCTTGCAATTGTTATCATGCATCAAAGTACTCCATATTTACCATTGAGTTCTTTACTATTAATTCTGAACAAAACTTTGTCAAGAAGCTATGTAGAATTTTGGAAGAAGGGGTTATGACACATGCTGAAGCATTGATTTAAGCCACTCAGTAGGTTCAGTTCATCCTGTGTTCACCTTGAACGACTGCTGCCAGCTCAAGAATCGACTGAAGCTAGCCTTCACCTCCCTGTTCCTCAGAGTATAAATGAGAGGATTGCAAAGGGGAATGATGACTGTGTAAAGCAGGGAGAGGACCTTGTCAACTTTCACAGAATCACCGGTTTGAGGGCGCAAGTACACAAGCATTGCAGAGCCATAGAAGAGACTGACCACAGTGAGGTGGGAAGAACAAGTAGAAAAGGCCTTCTGGCGGCCAATGCCTGCTGGCATATGAAAAATGGTTCTGCTGATGTATACATAGGAGGTCACAATGAGGACAAAGGGGATTATAACAAAGAGGATGTTCTCGGTATATACAGCCAACTCATTGGCATACAAGTCAGCACATGCCAGGCTGAGTACTGGTGGGATGTCACAGAAGAAGTGGTCAATCTCATTGGGTCCACAGAAAGGCAAGGAGAAGATGAGTCCAATCTGGACCAGCTGCATTGGGAAACTGATGGCAAATGAACCAGCCACTAGCCCCACCTTCATCTTGTGACTCATGACTGTCATGTAGTGGAGAGGGAGACATATAGCAAGATAGCGATCATAAGCCATGGCTGCCAATAAGTAGCATTCTGTTGCACCCAAGAAGAGCATAAAGAACATTTGTGTAGCACAGGCTGGTAGTGAGATGGAGAGGTCCCCTGAGACCAGATTGGCCATCATCTTTGGGAGGGTGACTGAAGTGTAACACATTTCTAGCCCTGAGAGGCTGCGGAGGAAGAAGTACATGGGGGTCTTTAGAGCAGAGTCCCACATTGTCAACACAACGATTGTACCATTGCCCAGTAAAATGGCCAGATAAATGATGAGAAAAGTAATAAAGAGAAGGGTACGGTGTTCTTGGTATCCCAACAAGATAAACTCTGTCACAGTGCTTTGGTTCTTCCATTGTTCACCTGGGTCAGCTTCCATCTGCAGAGATAAGTAAGGCATATGAGTTTAATATCTAAACTCCCCCTGCACAGACGAATCTGTGGGCCAGTTGATATGAACCAGAAGATGATCTACATATCCTGATTTGTTACTCAATCAACTGAGAAGGTGAAATGTTTGTTTTCATTTTCCTAATCTCCCTCATCTGGAAAAAAAGGAAAAGCTGAGAGATCTACTAACATAGCTCTGTTAACTGCTCTTGGACACGAATTTTATAGCTACTTACAAACCTGCATTTCAGGTAAATATACTTCTGGAAATACAATCCACATATATCAATGGATACGGTTTGCATATACTGATATCCTATGAATAATTTTTATCTCTGTAATGGGAGAGGGAAATTTTTGTCTCTGCTTTGAGAGTTTGGGATTATCCAGTGGGAAAAAAAACGCTATCCTATGGGGACCCCCCCCCACTGAATTCATCAAAATTTCTTGTACTTTTACATCTGGAAAACCCTTTAGGTGTTGTACAGGTAAAACATGACAGTTGTAGACCAAGTGAAAAAGTTTTTCCTTTGATGGAGGTCAGAACCTCAAAAGTCACAGTCTATTAGCTCCCTCTTTTTCAGGTTTCCATTGTTGTGGGAAAACTTGGTATCTTTAAATCCAGGAAACATTTTAAGTGGTAGCTGTGTTGGCATTACAGCAAAATACAACAAAATCCAAAATCCACAAAAGTAGGAAATCTTTATTGGCTGGCTGAAATGGCACAAAATACCTCACATAAATTTTGAAGCTTCACTGGCTTCTTCACTGGGAAAAAAAGATGCTTAAAAATCATTCAGGAGAAGAAAAATGATGATGATAGAGGCCCCTCCCTAAACTGCAAACCCCAGGATTCCATAGGATTTTGAAAGTGGAATAATCGCGCTATAAGAGCATAGTGTAGAGTCACAGGCCTACATTTTGTATTATTTTACACCCTGAAATAGGTTCAGAATCTTATTTTATTTTTATTTATTTATTTATTTGTATCCCGCCTCTCCACATGGATCGAGGCGGCGAACAACTTACAAATAGCATGTATTTCTATACATGCCCCCAACAAGCTGGGTACTCATTTTACCTACCTGCGGAAGGATGGAAGGCTGAGTCAACCTTGGAGCCCTGCAGGATCGAACTCACAACCTTGGGGCTTGCAGTACTGGCATTTAACCACTGCGCCACCAGGGCTTAGCCTTGGACAGATTCTTTAGAGATTGGACTGAAATCCAGAACAGATGCTAGTAACATGGGTACCACCAGCAGCCACTGATTCAGTGGGACTTAATTTAAAGTAGACATACTGGATGAGATTCTCTCATGTTCTCATTTATCCTCAGAATTTAAGCACACAAAATTGGAGCCAGAGAGAAAACAGATGAGTGTGCCATCTGATCTAATACTAGCATACATGGAAGTAAACTGCTTTGTTTGCCTTGTGAGTGTAAGACTGTGAGAACAGAATGTAAGATAAAATAGAAAAGAGAAGAAGAAAACCAGAGGGAAAGAGAGAGAGAGATAAGGAGTGAAATAGAAGAGAGATATATGTGAGGGGGGTATTGTTGCTCTAAGTGAGTCATCCCACTGTAACAGGTCAGAGTCAAAGCTGAGCCCTGAGAAAGAAAAATATGAAGCTTACTGTTCTAAATTCTAGAATAAAACAGTCCAAATTGTTTTAAAAACTGTGTCTCTACGTTTATGGGTTTCTTACTAGATACATCTTCCAAAGAGGCAGCCAATACATGTAGATTCATTGTGTTTCCTCTGACTTTTTCACATATCATGCAATACCTGGATTTTTCTACACAGCTATGCTGAATATACACATTTTGCAATCAATTTTGCCTGGTATAATAATTTTGCATTTATTTAAAACTAATAAAAACATTGCATGAAGGCATGCTTTAACTAGAAAAACATCTTGCAAAATTTGGAGCTGGACAAATATTGTAGCATACAGTAATTTTATTTTAGTTTGTGCATTGGAACAGAAAGTGGAATCAGGTAAATTTGCATTAGAATGTGAATTTCTTCTCCATCCCTCTCTGATGACAAAATGACAAAGGGCACAATTCACTGGAAAGTTCTGCTGAACAAAGGCTCTTTGTACAAGTACAATGCAGCATACACAAGAGGAATTATTTCTTCAATTGCACACAAAGTCAGATCACACCAAATAACACCAATCAAGCAAATGAAATAAAGCAATCCACAATAATGGGAAACCAAACCCTTGTCTACAGTACTGTATGTAGTGAGTTTTTGAATATAATAACTGCAGGGATTAGGAAAAGAAACACTTATAAGCCATACAGCATTCTTTTGAACTGTTTTAGGCTATGAACCATTATGTCTCACTATTCTTCCAAGATTCTTGGGAGCCTGACTGATAGAAATTTAATGGCACAGACTGTAAAAGTTCTTGCTTTCTCTTGTATCATGTTCTTCATGAAAATGCTCAGGAATGTGTATATGGGGTTGATTTCCCCATGTTGTTCTTGAAACAGCTTTCTGAGGTAACGGAGTTGGAATGGTAAACAGTTTATTTTCTTAAATGTGTAGCATGCAGCTAAGCCCATTTCCTTTACTCCACAAGTTTGCATGAATCAGATGCTATTCCAGTACGACAACAGATTTATTTCTCCTGTACAATCCTATTCATCTTTGTTCTGCATTGGGCTTGATGAAACCTCCTCCAAGTAAGCAGGTACAAGATTACAGCCTCAGAGTTCATAATGGAGATCATATAATTCTATTTGTAGTTCAAGCAATAGATGTATTTTACAGAATTTTGTAGAATTCAAGTTTATTATCAAAGAAGGAATGTTACCTTCTTAACCACTGAGTTGCTCCGGTTCACAGCTTTGAGTGAGTGTTCTATTCCCCTTCCTTGGGCCACAGTAGGGAACTCTGACTTTTTGTCATCTGAAATAATGCTCTTCTGATGCACAGAGAAGTTGGTCAGTATGTAAGGACATGGAATGAAGTTAATTGCAAACTAACTTTGCAAACTAACTTAACCACCAAGGGGCATTGTTAGCTAAGTCAACGTTTTTCTGTTGACATCAGCTCCAGCAGTGTGAATTCCAAGGAGAATAATGTGCTTCACTTAGGTAAACAACAGATAAACTACTTTTAAAATTAGGAACACAAGAGGAGCCCTGTTGGGTCAGACCAAACTTTCACCCATTCCTGCATCCTGCCTTCAAACATCACCAACTGGTTGGCTTGGAGAAGGTCACAAGCAGGGTTACAAGATCATGAGGATCTTTTTTCATGTTGCTTCATTGGAGGCTGGTGCCTTTCTTATCCTCAGGATGGTGAATCCACTCCAGCTTTTACAGAGCTATCCAAGGTACTGAACCCTATGGCTGAAATGGGTTCAACACTTCAAGGAAAGGGTACTCTTAAAGTTCAGACCTAACACTGAAGCAGATTGCCTGTCCCACTGACCTGGAAGTCATCAGCTGCCATACGCAACTGATCTTCAGGAATAGATGGGTTCTGAATCCCCAAGTGGTGCTTAAATATTATGGCCACTAGCCATGTCAACCTCTCTTCTGTGAATTTAATTTAATCTTATTTTAAAGCCTTTATTGACAATAGCTTTTGGCAGTGAGTTTCCTAGAATATGCATTGCATGGGACAAATTTTCTCATTCCTCTCCTGTTTCTACCATCATGGTCTACAGCATATGTGTGCATGTGTGAATAAGACCAGTGCCAAAAGTTGCCAGTGTTGGCTACCCACTAAGCCCAATGTCTTACAGCAAGCCCACTGCCTACCTGTGGAACCTGCTGAACCTGCTGCTGCTCTGCCCCTTCTTTGCTATCACTTCCTGTTTCACTGGTCTTTCTGAGTGAACGAGCAGTGGCAGAAATGAGATGCTTGCCTCATTATCTAAGCCAAGAGTTAGACATGTATCCCCATGTTCCCACCTTGGCAGAACCTTTTTGCTATGAAGAACTGTGTCCTTGAGGACACTGAAGTGCAACACACTATCTATCACAAGTAGTGGGCTACTTTGTTTTTTTGCTTCCCCTCCCATCACCCACACTGCAGGCTACATTCTCCCCAAAAATGTATATTTCCTCTGGATATTATCTATCACATATTTTCAGTAAAACGAGGTAGCATCGTTGGGTAAGTCTTATTGCATCTTTCCAGGTATGACACTGACTTGGAATGGGCCCTGAACAGATAGTAAAGAGACAAAAAAATTACTTTTGTCAAGAGGGAACATCTTTTCAGACTCTGCTTTCAGCCTGCCTATTTAGCACAGTCTGGTCAGATAGACAGACTTTATTTGAGGCATCAGCTGATTCATAGAAATTTTAAGGTTACATGATCAGAGAGGAAATGCACACAAGTGAAGTTTGTTTAATGTAAGTTGCAAGGTCTAGATAACAGAGTAGCACAACCAGTTATCCTTAGAAAATTTCTAACTGGTTTATATGTTAAAATCTGCTGGCAACTTGGGCAATTTCCAAAGTTTTAAGAATCCGCTCTTCCTTTGCCAGTGCTTCAGTCCATTTCCAAGTTTGAGCAACAATATTCTTGCAGTTGTTATCATATATCAAAGTAGTCCATATTTACCATTCAGTTCTTTATTATTAATTCTCAACAAAACTTGTCAAGGAGCTATGTAAAATGTTTGGGGTTATGTCTCAGGCTGAAGCATTGATTTCAGTCACTCAGTGGTTTCAGTTCATCCTGTGTTCACCTTGAACGACTGCTGCCAGCTCAAGAATCGACCTAAGCTAGCCTTCACCTCCCTGTTCCTCAGAGTATAAATGAGAGGATTGCAAAGGGGAATGATGACTGTGTAGAGCAGGGAGAGGACCTTGTCAACTTTCACAGAATCACTGGTCTGTGGTCGCAAGTACACAACCACCCCAGAGCCATAGAAGAGACTGACCACAGTGAGGTGGGAAGAACAAGTAGAAAAGGCCTTCTGGCGGCCAGTGCCTGCTGGCATACGAAAAATGGTTCTGCCAATGTATACATAGGAGGCCAAGATGAGCACAAAAGGGAATATGGCAAAGAGGATATTTTCAGTATACACAGCCAACTCATTGATGTACACATCAGTACATGCCAGGCTGAGTACTGCTGGGATGTCACAGAAGAAGTGGTCGATCTCATTGGATCCACAAAAAGGCAAGGAGAAGATGAGTCCAATTTGAAGCAGTTGCACTGGGAGACTAATGGCAAAGGAACCAGCCACTAGACCCATCTGCACCTTGTGATCCATGACTGTCATGTAGTGGAGAGGGAAACATATGGCAAGATAGCGATCATAAGCCATGGTTGCCAACAGGAAGCACTCTGTTCCACCCAGAAGAAGCATAAAGAACATTTGTGTAGCACAGGCTGGTAGTGAGATGGAGAGGTCCCCTGAGACCAGATTGGCCAGCATCTGAGGGACAGTGACTGAAGTATAACACATTTCCAGCCCTGAGAGGCTGCGGAGGAAGAAGTACATGGGGGTCTGCAGGGCAGGGTCCCATGTTGTAACCACTACAATCAGACCATTGCCCAGTAAAATGGCCAGATAAATGATGAGAAAAGCAACAAAGAGAAGAGTACGTTGTTCTTGGTATCCCAACAAGATGAACTCTGTCACAGTGCTTTGGTTCTTCCATTGTCTGCTTGACTCAGCATCCATCTGAAGAGGTAAACATGAACATGAGTTTAATGTCCAAATTCCCTTTTGAAATATGAGTCTGTGAACCAGCTGAAATGAAATGAAGATGGGCTATATGTCCTGATTTATTACTCAATCAATTGACGAAGGGAAATATTTGTTTTCATTTTGCTCACTTCCCTCATCTGGAAAACAACCCCTATCAGGAACAACTGAGAGAACTATTATTATAGCTGTCTTTAACTACTCATGGACATGTATTTTATAACTACTGATGAACATGTATTTCAAGTAAATATGTTTTTGAAAATACAGTCATCTTGTATCAATGGATACACCTAGCACATAGTCCTGTCCTATGAATAATTTTAGTATTCTTATCTCTGCTATGAGAAAGTCATTGAAAACTAGAAGTTTTCCAGGACTATTCACAGTTCAGGAGTTATCCTGTGAAAAAACCCTATATGCAGTGTGTTTGCTACAGATGATGGCATTGTCAGTGAGAATATTTTGTGTTCTGCATGGAAATGTGACTTTCTGCACATGCTTTCTTTGTGAGAAGCTGGGTTTCGGCCCAGAAAATGCTATTTTCTGTCCTGAAATCCACATGCAGTTTTTGTGCAGAATATGTTCTGATCTGTGAAGATTCTCATCTGTCCAGGATTCTCCTCATCAAGGTTCTCAACTCTCAGGAAACCCATTTTTCATTAATTATTTGAATATTCTTTTCGTTCCCAACTCAAACTGGCAGCTGCTGATTTATTGCTTTTCATTTTCATTTTTAAATAATCATACAAGAGAAGAAAGATGATAGTGTCACAGGCCTACGTTTGGTGTCAAACATTGTTTCTGTTGTAGTTCAGTTGTTCTACAGGGATTTCAATGCATGCAAAGGCCATGTAAGGGGCAAGGGACAAAGAGCAATAAAAGCAAGGTAATAAAATTTCACCTCCATTAGCAACAGAAAAGTAACTTCCTTTGAGATCTAGGTTGCTCTTGTGTGAAGCATATTGCTCCTTTCTTAGGCAGAGAGCACTATATTTCTCAAGAAGTCCCTGTACTTTTACATCTGGAAAATCTTTTGAGGTGCTGTACAGGTAAAACATGCCAGTTATAGTTTAAATGAAAGACTTTTACCTTTATTGAAGGTCAAAACCTGAAAGAGTTAAGTCTCAGATTGTTAACTCCCTCTTCTTAAGTTTCCCTTATCATGGTAAAAGTTGGTCTCTTCAAATGCAGGAAACATATTCAGAGGTATCCGTGTTGGCCATACGGCAAAATACAACAAAATTAAGAATTCACAAAAGAGTGAAACCTTTATTGGACAAGTGAAATGGCACAAAATACCTCATGCAATCTTTTGAAACTGCACTTGCTTCTTCATCAGAAAAAAGAAGTTTAAAAAGTCATATAGAAGGAGAAAAATGATAGAGCTACAGACCTACATTTTGTGTCACTTTATAACCTGAAATAGGTTCAGAACCTTGGAAACCTTCTTTAAAGAGCAGACTGAAATCCAGAACATTAGAAAAGAAAAGAAGAAAACAGACTGCTTTACCTTATGCCAGTAAAAATACAACAATAGTAAATTAAATTACTCACATTGTGCTACACTTTCATGGCATCCAGGATCAGCTGCCTGATGCCAGTACCTGACTGTTGCTACCAGAATTTCGCTATCACATACCTTCAACATCATGGCTTAAAAGGAGACTTGGTGATAAATTAATTCTCTTCCAAGGTAATCTGGAAGGACATAGGAATGTATCACACTAAGTATAGTATATACCCTGATTTTTCTATACAGCTGTGCTGAATATACACATTTTTGTGGGCAATTTTGCCAGGTATAATAATTTTGCATTTATTTAAAACTAATAAATACATTGCATAAAGGCATGCTTTCATTCGAAAACTGTTGTGAAATTTGGAACTGTACAAATGTTGAAATATACTGTAATTGCATTTCAGTTTGTGTATTGGAACAGAAAAAGGAAACAGGTGAGTTTGCATTAGAAAGCAAATTTCTCCTCTATCCCACTCCAACAACAAAAAGACAAAATAATGAAGGGCACAATTTACTGAGAAGTTCTGCTGAACAAGGGCTCTTTGCACAAGCACAATGGCGAATACATAAGAGAAATATTTTGTTCGATTGCATGCAAAACCAGATTGCAGCAAATCACATCAGTCAAAGCAAATGAAATAAAGCAATCCACAATAAGGGGAACCAACCACTGTTAACAATACTCTATGCAGTGACTTTTTTGACCACAGGGACTAGAAACTGAAACATTTATACTTATAAGCCATACAGCATTCTTCTGAAGTATTCTAGGCCATGAAGCACTATGTCTCACCAACTTTCCAAGATTCTTGGAAGCCTGACTAATTCAAATTTAACGGCACAGGCTGTAAAAGTTCTTGCTTTCTCTTGTATCTTGTTCTTCACGAAAATGCTCAGGAATGTGTACATGGAGTCGATTTCCCCATATTCTTCTTCAAATAGTCCTCTGAGGTAATGTAGAAAGAGTGATAAACAATATACTATCTCAAATGCATAGGGCGTAGCTGAGCCCTTTTCCCTTACTCCCACAGGTGTGTATGAATTGGATGCTATTCCAGTACCACAACAGAATTATTTCCCTCATACAATCCTATCCATCTCTGCTCTTAAGTAAATTGAGTTGGGTTTAATGAAACTTACTCCAGGTAAGCAGGTGCAAGATTACAGCCTCAGAGTTTATAATGGGGATCTTGTAATTCTATTTCTAGTTCAAACTCTAAGTATATTTTATAGAATTTTGTAGAACTCTAGTTTATTATCAAAGAAGGAATGTTACCTTCTTAAACTGAATTGCTCTGGTCCACAGTTTTGTATTCTTTGAATTTGTATTCTTCTGGCTTGGGTCACAGCCGGGAATCCCGACATTTTGTCATGTGAAATAATGCTCTCCTGATGTGCAGAGAGGAGGGTCAATATGTAAAGACATGGAATGAAGCTAACTGCTAACTAACTTAACCACCAAGGGGCATTGTTAGCTAGTCAACCACCAAGGGGCATTGTTAGCTAGTCAACATTTTCCATTGGCATCAGCTCCAGCAGTGGTGAATTCCAAGGAGAATAATGTGCTTCACTTGGGTAAACAACAGATGAACTACTTTTAAGATTAGGAATACAAGAGGAGCCCTGTTGGGTCAGACCAAACTTCCACCTATTCCTGTATCCTGCCTTCAAACATCACCAACTGGGTGACTTGGGGAAGGTCATGAGAAGGTTTATAAGATCATAAGGACCTTTCCCCTGCTGCTTTCATACAATCAAGATGGTGAATCCACTCCAGCTTTCAAGGAGCTATGCAAGGTCCTAAACTCTGTCCCTGAAATGAGTTCAGCACTTTGGGGAGGTGGTTCTGTTAAAGTTCAGGCTGAATGTTGGAGCAGATCACAGGCCCCACTGACACAGAAGCCATCAGTTGCCATGGACAACTATTTTTCAGGAAGAGATGGTCTCTGAATCTCAAAGTTGTACTTAAATATTATGGCCACTAGTTAGCCTCTCTGAACTTAATTCAATATTATTTTAAAACCTTTATTGACAATAGCTTCTGGCAGTGCATTTCCTATATTAATTATGCTTTGCATGTGATAAATTTGGAGTTCTGTGTGAACTGAAAATGGTCATGACACCCAGTCTTTTTAAAAAAAATAATTGCAGGGTGGTCTTTCTGTATGTAAACCCCTGAAATTTCTAGGAAAGAAATGGGTATATCTACGGACTGATGTCTAGCACTGCTTTGACTGAATGTGAGTCAGCAGTGTGATGTGGAAGCCAAGAAAGTAAATACAATTCTTGGTTGCATCAATTGGAGTATGGTGTCTAGATCAAGGGAGGTAATGGTATCACTCTATTTTGCTTTGGTTAGACCTCATCTGGAATACTGTGTCCAGTTCTGGGTGCCTCAATTCAAGAAGGATGTCGACATGCTGGAACGTGTCCAGAGGAGGGCAACCAAAGTGGTGAAGGGTCTGGAAATCATGCCCCATGAAGAATGCCTTAGGGAGCTGGGTATGTTTAGTCTGCAGAAGAGAAGGTTAAGAGGGGACATGATAGCCGTGTTTAAATATCTGAAGGGATGTCATGTTGAGGAGGGAGTGGGCTTATTTTCCCCTGCTCAAGAGGAGCAGTGGATTCAAGCTGCAGGAAAGGAGATCCCCGCCGCAAAAGAAGAGATTCCACCTGAACTTCAGGAAGAACTTCCTGATGGTCAGAGCTGTCTGGCAGTGGAATATCCTGCCTTGGAGTGTGGTAGTCTCCTTCTTTAGAAGTTTTTAAGTAGAGGCTGGATGGCCATCTGCTGGGAGTGCTTTGATGTGTGTTCCTGGACTGGATGGCCCCTGTGGTCTCTTCCAACTCTATGATTCTATGATTTTACGAGCGTATTTACCTGGCGTTGCTCGGGATTTTATTTTCCTCTTAAGAACTCACCTAACTGTCTTCTCCAGTACCTGTAACTTTGCTTCATATTCCTCAAAGCAATCTGTATTCAGAGTTATTTACATACACAGTTTGGGTTCCTGAGTGAATGCACTGTTCTCCTTCTTGCCGCTAGGCCTCGTCTTCATAGAAACCAGCCTATTCCAGTACCTGTAACTTTTCCCCATAGTCCCAAATCTAATCTGTATTCAGAGTTGTTAACATATGGAAATTGGATTCCTGAGGGAATATATTGCCCTCCTCCTTGCTGCTAGGCCTTGTCTCCATTGCAACCATCCTATTCCAATACCTGTAACTTTTCCCCATAGTCCCAAATCCAATCTGTGTTCTCTGGTGATGTTAAAGTACCAGCTTTTGATTTTTTTTTTTTTTTTTTTTGCTTTCTGTTGAATTTGTGCAATGGCTTTACATTTTCTGGAAGCATTTTTTGTTTTGAATCGCAGCTTTAAGATTCCTCACATATGAAACCCATACAATCTACTGTGTGAGGCGAGAAGATTTTATAACTAAGTTGTGTATGTCACTTTAATTTTTCTCACATATGCCTCCCAAACATTTTCTGGCATCCTTATTGATGGTAGGCCTCATCTCCATAGCAACCGGCCTGAGGCCCAAGAGCTCTAGGCTGAGAATTCTAAAGGTCCCTCCCTAAACTGGCAAGCCCAGGATTCCATGGAATCTTCACAGCCAGCTAATCATATGAGGTCTTTTTACCCCACACAGCCAATCATATGAGGTCTTTGCCTGCCTGACGCAGGCAAACAGACAAACTCACAGACAAACACTGACTTTTATATAGTAGATGAAGGTGCAGCTATCATGTAATTGAAACAAAAAAAATAAATATGTTCTTACTAATATTGATGGGATAAGTCAATAGAGAAACTTCTATTCTCAAAGTTTTTGAAAAGGGAGTGCCTGTCATATGCACTCTTACAGGAGTGAGGGTAGATCTGGATCTATTGGCTGGTCTCTGAGTGATACGCAATAAGTGATGAAGGATTTCTGGCGACCAAGTATTTGATAAAGCAGAAAAAAAAAGACTCTCCTGAATTAAATTATTAAAATAAAGGCTAATCTGAGTTGGATTATTGTATGTGTGGGCTCTGGTCAGTTTGCTTGCTAAGGCAAACTACTTAAGTTCTGTGTTCCTTAAAACTTTTTCCCCCCCCTAGATCCTAGTTCTTGGATCTGATGATCCTAGTTAAAAATAACAAGGCATTTCCCAAAACATGGAAAACTTCTCACTCCCACACTAAGATCTGTATGAGAATAAGAGTAGAGTTGGCCTTTGCCTTGTCAGAGTTGGGGCATAATAATATATCTAAGATGAATAAGAAGCTAGAAACTAGGAAGCAAACTGAGGGTGAACCAGAGATCAGAGCCTAGAAATAAAAAGAATTTTTTTCAACAACAAGAATCCCTCAGGTATCTTGGGGTATTCTGAGGTACTTTGAGAGCTGTATTCCAAAAAAAGTAACTTCTTGAAGCTTTGGTAAAGAGTAAGCTAAGTATATTGACTAAGAGACAAAACAGAGGAATAGGAAGTTCTCCATTCAATTTACTATGAAGTTACCAGGAAGCTTTAGGCAAAATCTCTCAGCCTTAGCTTTTCCTCTTCCAATATGGGAAAAATTATTCCCTGTTATGCTTTAGAGCTGTTGTAAGATGGGGTGGACAACTGTGGATATGACAGGAGCTATTGCCTCCAACCCTCCCACAGGTTGCAGTGGTACTCCCAGCACGATTGGAGGTGAAGTTTGGTCATGCCACTTCCATTTCTGAGAATCAGGTGTATTTTGGCCAATTATTTCCAAACCCAAATATCAAATTCTTTATTATGGTCAACTCAACAAGTACACAACATGTATGATAAATTAAAAACACAAAGAGAAATGGGGTCAAATCATACAGGCATAGCTTATTTTAGACGTTTCCCTAGTACAGAAATTAACTTTTCTCTTATCCTGATCGCCTCAAACAAAAACTTGGGGTTAATATCTTGTAATAGGAATTTGACATAAAATTGGGCCAATCGTCCTGGTAGGTTTGCCAATAATGGATTTATCCTACGCTGTCATATTTCCTTGTAGAATCATAGGACCAAAGAATATGCTTCATGGATTCTAATTCCTGACTGCTGCAGGGACATAACCTTGCAGTGTAAGGGACACCAGCAAATCTACTTCACAGCATTTCAGATAGAAAAACATTAAATCTGGCCTTTGTAAAAGGTCTCCAATAATTAACGACAGTCAAATTCTTTAAATTCTCAGCTAGATGAAAAGAACCAACATATGGTATACTCAGTGAGCTTGGTGAGCAGGATGAGTATGAATGAGCCTGAAGGTCACAAAAAGCAATATCAGGTAGATTATTGAGGACTTGTGGGGACTAGTTGACCCAAACCACATTTTTTGGGGGGTATGCTTTTTTTTCTGCCAGATTTTTTTTTGAAACAAAATGGAAGAGGGGTCCTGGAGGCTTCAGCAGGGGCGCTTGAGAGTCATCAGGGGCGCTAAAATGTGGTCCCAGGGGCCACATGCATCCCATGGCTCACACTTTCCCAACCCCTGTTGGAAGATAATGTGAATTGCTACTGAATGGAAATATAATTGCTAAGGGTTATTACAAGTGATGTTCTGATAGTGGGTCAGTCCATCGTACTTGCATTCATTTCAACATGCCTTTTCTTTCCCACTAGCCTCCTAAGGGCAGCCTTCACCTCCCTGTTCCTCAGAGAGTAAATGAGAGGATTGCAAAGGGGAATGATGATTGTGTATAGTAGGGAGAGAACCTTGTCAACTTTCAGAGAATCACTGGTCTGTGGTTGCAGGTACACAAGCATTGCAGAGCCATAGAAGAGACTGACCACAGTGAGGTGGGAAGAACAAGTAGAAAAGGCCTTCTGGCGGCCAGTGCCTGCTGGCATATGAAAAATGGTTCTTCTGATGTATACATAGGAGGTCACAATGAGGACAAAGGGGATTATAACAAAGAGGAAGTTCTCGGTATATACAGCCAACTCATTGGCATACAAGTCAGCACATGCCAGGCTGAGTACTGGTGGGATGTCACAGAAGAAGTGGTCAATCTCATTGGGTCCACAGAAAGGCAAGGAGAAGATGAGTCCAATTTGGATCAGCTGCATTGGAAGATTTATGGCAAATGAACTGGCCACTAGCCCCACTTGTACTTTGTGGCTCATGATTGTCATGTAGTGGAGAGGGAAGCAGATGGCGAGATAGCAGTTGTAAGCTATGACTACCAACAGGAAGCATTCTGTTGTACCCAAGAAGAGGAAGAAGAACATCTGTGATGCACAGGCTGCTAGTGAAATGGAGAAGTCCCCTGAGATCAGATTGGTCATCATCTTAGGGAGGGTGACTGATGTGTAACACATTTCCAGTCCTGAAAGGCTGCGGAGGAAGAAGTACATGGGGGTTTGAAGGGCAGAGTTCCATGTTGTCACCATCACAATGAGACTATTGCCCAGTAAAATGGCCATATGTATGGCTAGGAGGGCTGTGAAGAGGAGAGCTGGATACTCCTGGTATCCCAATAAGATGAACTCATTCACTGTGCTCTGGTTTTTCCAGGATCTGGTTTGTCTCACATCCATCTGGAGAGAAACAGACATAGGCAGTGAAGTCTTTAAAATTTGGACATCAATTTATTTTTGATGTGATCATCAGCCTTCAAACTTTTGACTCCAGTTTCAAAATAAATAGGATGAAATTACCTGTCTTCAGTTAATGTTATGCAGGCCATAATAGAGTTATCTTCCATTTAAAGTGTTAGTTACGTCCTATAAAGCCCTAATTGGCTCAGGCCCAGGCAATTTGGCAGATAGTATCTCACTGTACAAGGTGGTCTGGGTTCTGTGGTCATCAGGAAAGGCCCTTCTGTCAGTCCCACCACCATCACAAGCATGGTTGGTGGGGACACAAGAGAGGGCCTTCTTAGTGGCTGCCCCTAGACTCTGAAACTCTCATTCCCAGATAGGCCAGAATGGCAAGGGAATCGCTCCATGCCATTACTCACCGGATCTTCTGGCTCCTCGGTCCGGTCCAGGGTGAATTGGAGCAGTGCATGGTCTTAGATCCGTACTGCTCCAGCTTCCACAATGGTGGCTTCCCGTTGGCTGTGGGTCCTGACCAATTGCAAAACTCGCCACACCTAAAGCCCGCCCTCTGCAGATCGCAGGCTCGCATTGGTGCGAGCCTGCAAATCTGCACAAGGGAGCAGGAACACAATGGTGCGTTCCAGGAAAATAAAGACCTGTTTTTTGCCGTCTTCAAAACACATGCTGGAGGACCACTTGGGGTCATTTTGGAGCGGACTGAGGTGCAGATCTCAGGTAAGTAGTTCGCTCGTAGTCCGCTCCAAGGTGCAGACATCCTCCGTGGAGGACGCACTACACCGTTTTAATTCCCCTGTGCGGAAAAGGCATTATTCTCCTTTCAGAGGCAGGCTAAAACCTTTCTATTCAGACAGGCTTTTAAAACAGAAAGCTTTTAAAGAACAGGCTGGGGGTGCTATACTATTTTAACTGAACCATTTTAAGAGCTTTGCTTCTTTTTTGATTGCATCTTTATTTTGTAATCAAGTGTTGTTTTAATACTGTAACTAATTTAATTCTGTTTTAATTACAGTAGAGTCCTGGTTATCCGACCTAAACCGGCGGGCTCAGGGTCAGATAACTGAAATGTCGGATGACACGGAGCCCAGTGGCGGCCGCCATTTTGGGGGCATGTCGGAGCATGTCTGGGGGCACAGAAATGCCTGCAGCCACGCCCTCAGGCAGCCGCGACGTCGGTTAATCTGGAGTGTCGTATAACCGCAGGTCGGATAACCGGGACTCTACTGTATTCCTTTTTTGTATGTTTTTAACTGTATTGCTTTTTAAATTGTGAGCTGCTTTGAGTCCCAACTTTATGAAGAACATGGGATATAAATAAATAGAACAACAACAACAAGGACAACAACAACATCTTGAATCAGAAATGGGCAAAAGGTACATTGGAATCTATTGTGATTTACAGTATACTTTGGTGTAGTTTTCTGAATCCCAACAACAACAGCTGAAAAGACCCCCACCTTACTGACAAAGAATATTTTGATGCAAGTAGAGTGGCTTCTTGTGTGAAAGAATATGATTCTGGTGCTGTTCCCAAATTCCAAGTCTGGGCACATAGCCAGAGTTAGCCTTTTCCTTAAATTTTAACCTATATCTGCCCATCTTAACCATTATTTTGCTCTTGACTGTAGCTGATGGACCTTAGCACCTTATTTTTGTTTCTCCACATCTTGTTCACCAGACACGTTCTTCTCCTATCATGTCCTTATGAAAATATGACTTCACTTGCATGGGAATGATCCCTTGTCTCCCCCCCACTCAAAAACACAGGAAGATATGAGCAGGAGTATCAGTGCATCAACCTCATGCCCTATATTCCCATTCACAAGTTGCCCCTTTCTCTCACTTTCCTGGTCAGCTCAGTTTTTGCAATACACCTATATGTTGGACAACTTCAACCTACTGAAATCAGCAGTGATACTCCCTTGGTTGTGCATTCAGTTGGACACCATTGCTCCTCAACACAAGGATTGCCTAGTGCAATCTATAGGTGGCTATGCATGCAGGGATTTATGCTGGATACTTCTTTTGTAGAATCTTGGTCAATCTGTCTCTTACTTCGGCTTCAAGACTCTTGCAAGATAATTACTATAACCTTGGACTTTGTCAGTTCAGAGAGCTTTACAATGATCTCCTTCTGCTTTCTTTTTTTTTTCCGTTTTGACATCACAGAAATTTCTCTGTGCATACATGCAATTTTTTAAAATTGCTTTTTGTTAAAGATAGGAACAGTTGATAGAAGATGCTTGTAGGACATGTAATGTCCATAATGGCCGCAGTTGGTAGATACACGAAGACTTCTAGGCTGGAAGTTATGTGCTATTCCTATGAAACAGGGGTTGGGAGTATAGGAGGACATCAAAAAGGGCCTTCTCTACTGTAGCACCTCAAGCAAAGAATAACTCTCTGTAGAAGTACAGATGCTGCCGATGCTGGTTTCATACTGTCACCAAATAAAAGCATATGCTGGAATCCTGTATCCTGTTCACCCTGTTAGTGAATTGGAGAATTGTAAAGATGTGTATCATTGGTAAGAATGCCTAACATGTTTTGGGATCAATGTGCATGAATATGCAATGAACATTGGTGTGCATGTGCCTTGATGCCCAATGAGCATCGGGCACTTTGCTGCCTCTGCTACATAGTAACATAACAGCAGCCCTCTACTGGATACGGACATTGCAAAACTGACCAATTCTAATTCTCCCATATGTAAGTCCACATCTACAGGGCCATGAGAATCCTACCTTGGTCTGACCAATGAAATGCCCATGTCCAACCATTTAATTTTCAGGTTGTGTATTTGAGGAAGAAATTTTACCAATTGTCATGGGTGATGCTTGCTTTGCATTTTTGATGCATTAGTGATTTATGAAGGTGTGAGTCCAACTTGTGTCTGCATAATTGACTTCTTTGATCACTGCAGGAGTCAGAATTCTCTACTGAAAGTACAATGACCAGCTTCTTAATGCAGGAAAAAAGCGTGATGGAAAAAGAAAGAAGTATTTTGCACTTGTTGACAGGGTCCTCCAGAGGTCTAAAGGATGATGCTATCACTGTGCATTGACCTACAAGAACGTAGCTGGACACTGTTTCTCTGCTCTGTCCTGGGACCCTTTCACACTACACAATTACAGTGCTATCATTCCACTTTAACTGCCATGGCAACACCCTATGGAATCCTGAGGTTTGTCATTTGGTGAAGCACTTAAGTGCTCTGGCTGAGAATTCTAAACACCCTTCCATAAATTACCAATTCCATGTTGTCATGGCTGTTAAAGTGGAATTATAATGCTATTATTGTGCCATGTGAAAGGGCCAAGCCTCTATCATTGAAACCTTAGCAATATTTTCCACATTCCTGACTTAGCTCTTGGGAGGCACTTTAGAGATATACTGTAAACGAGCCTCTACTTTCCATTGGCCAGCAAATGACAGTGTTGTGTGCATTTCCTGCAGATAAAAGTCCATTGATGAATATGCAACATCCTACCAGGATTCTGGCCGTAGTATTGTTTGTCATCACTACAGAGTAGCATCATTCCCACATCTTGGAAAGCTACTTTTAAAAGTCATTTGTCACAGTTGTAGTTCCAAAACTCAGCAATAGTAGGAAGTTAAAGTTATAACTACAATTTTGAGAAGTAAGTATTTTGTTTTTCAGAAGTTAACTACCATTTGTTATTTAAAACACAAACATCAGAATCTGCTTGTGCATGGTATCAATTAACACACCTTAGTGCGTAGATTCAGACTGTGGCCCTTTTATGTTACACCATTATAACATGTTGCCTGCTGTGGCTGCATCCTATAGAATTTTGGAGTGTGTAGTTGGGGAGGCACTAGAGCTTTTTGGCTGAGAATTTTCAATACTTCTCCCTAAACTGCAAATCCCAAGATTCTATAAGATGGAATAACAGCTGTTAGAACAGTATCGTTCTGCTATAATTTTTTACTGTAAAAGATTCTCTTGTTCGTAGGGCAGTGGGTTCTGTCCTTTCATCACTGTTGTGATTTGATTCAAATATTTGTTGCATGTAAACAGGGGCATATTGTTTTGCTTTTTGTCCTGAGCAGCAATATGTTTTGTGAATTGAATGGGCAAAGGGGAAAACTCTTTTTTTCTTTATTGGCCAGCTTGATGCTGGTTGTTTATGGTTTACCTTTGGTCACCACCTATGACATTTGTTTATTGATATTATTAAACTGGATGAGGTGTGAGTCAATAGATTGGTTTTTCCGTTTGCTTTACCTTTCCCATTCCTAATAATCAGCTACTTGGAAAGTTTGCTCCAAAGTTAGTTTGCATGCCCCGTGTGTGACCTCTAATTGCATTGTGTGGATGTGGCACTGATAATTATGCCTAATTGCAGGGTTTGGGCATGGCTTATGCTTTGGAGAGGGGCCCCTTTGGGAGTTTGCACTAAATGACAAGAGGAGCATTCAGGTAAACACAGGCCAGAGCAAATATTATTCACTAAGTTAAACCAAAACTTTTGGCTGTTTTCTCAACATAGATGAGAAAGTTTTGTCAAGGCCTTCTGTGTTTGGCTGTTCTCAGTATTGACCTTGCTGGGCTATGGGGAAGGCAATGGATACTTTGTGCTCTGGAGTGGGGGCTATTGGCTTCCATAGCACTGTAGAGTTTAGGCTGATTTTTAAAACCATCCATTGTATTGAACTTTTTCCTCAAAACAGGTCTAGTACCTTGGATAGCTCCTTTAAAGCTCAAACTAGAGTCACTATCACACTACACTGTTGTAACGCTATTATTCTACTTTAACTGCCCTGGCTTCAACCTGTGGATTTCTGGAGTTTGTAGCTTACTGAGGCACTGGAACTCTCTGGCTGAGAATTCTAAATAGCTCTCCCTAAACTACAAATCCCATGATTCCATGCAATAACGCCATGGCAGTCAAAGTGGAATAAGAGTGCTGTAACGGTATAGTGTGATAACAGACAGAGCAGATTCACCATGAGACCAACATGGGAGCCACTAGCTACAATGAGTGCTCCATACAAACAAACCCTGTTCCAAAGCAACTTGAATTAATGAGGCAATTAAGGCATATTTCTACAGAGTTGTAACTCCCACCTCCATAATCTTGTTTCCCAGTCAACCTCTACCTTTCATGATCTGCTAGCTGTTTAATTCCCATGGGGTGGCAGAAATTCTTATGGTCAATGGCAGGACACATCAACTAGTAATCTCATGATGGGTGCTTCCCTGCTAGGCATATACTTCAGAAAAGCCACTTTTGGGGCATTTAGTAGGGCTTTAGGAGTGGAGACACTTTTCTTTTGTTTCCAAAATTGCTGGAGATTCTCACCCTCAAGATAACAGCTATCTTTGAGCTAGTAATGTGTGTCTGTGTGCCCATGTGCAAGTGTGTTTCCTTTCTCCAGCAACACTGGATGTTGCACCCAGGACTGAAAAGTTTCTGCATTCCAACAATATCTCATAACATGGTCTGATACTCAGGAGTACATCCTGGAAACTCTAGTACTCAAATACAGTTTAACAACAGTAAAGGTATATGTGTATATACAGTCAGCCCTACACATTTGCCAGTTTCACTTTTGTGGATTTGATTATTCACGGATTATTTGCTGTCACCTCTGCTGCCTCCCTATGCCATTTTTAATAGAGACTGCAAGCCTCGTGAGACTGAGAAACTGTGAACGAAGCTTGTAAGTCCCTATTAAGAATGGTGTGGGGTAGCAGTGGAGGTGGCAGTAGGCCCCACCAACCAGCCACTTCTGCCTTGTGAAGGAACCCTGATGCCTCAAAGGAATCCATGTTGGGTTGAATATGGTAATGATACTTTTTTGTATGTGTTAAATATGGTTTGAGAGGACCTAGAGTTATTCACAGTTTTTTTCACTTTCACAGGGATCCTGCGCCTCAAACCCTAGTGAATGTGGAGGGATGATTGTACTTTTACATATACGTTAGACAGAAAAAATACAGGCAGCCTTCTTTGGGAGTCAGATACGTTTTACAGCTGGGCTGCATAGATGAAAGATCAGGATCTACTGGTAGATGATTTCTAAAGGTGATCTGCTGTAGACTGGTAAATATTCTTGACATTTGTTTCACAATGCCAACATATTATTTTTGAAATAGAATTCCATTTTATTGAAATAAATTTTATATTTCTGACATGAAAAAAGTGGCAATAACAATATGACTGGCTATGGCCATGTAAAGCACATTCCAAAATGAATTTCAAACATTATTGTCTTCTGAATTAAAAAAAAAAGAGTATATAGCGAAAAAAAAGGCATTGGTTTGAAGTCCTACATCACTGAGCATAGCATAAAGGTTTCACAGGCAGAACTATGCTATGACTTTCATCACCTCCAAGATTCACTGTCTCACTGCAATAGCCTCTTCCATGGCCATTTAGTGGCTGGTAAAGAGCAGGATGGGGATCCGAGAAGTGTCTGGCTATGTCCCAGTGGCCAGACACAATATGATGACACGAACTGCTGAGATCCACAAGGATCATCCAGAGATATCAGTGGATGATGCCATTGTTCTGTGTCCAACTAAGGGGACACACCCAGACATTTGTCTGATTCTCGTCCCCTTTCCATCAGTCAATGAATGAATGTAAAGTAGGTTTATCGCAGTGAAATGATGAATCTTGGCTTGGTTGTTGCAGAAGTTGGAAGAGAATACCAACCTCCTCCATGACCAAGAAAAAGGATATGTATGTGTACACTGGAATTATGCTTGTGCTGGGGTATAGTTGTGGGGAGCATTGTACCCCAATAAGAATTCTGAACCTAGACAACCTATCACTTACCTCACCCCTTCTAGCTTGGATCTGGTAGGGGATAACTACCTTGGAAAACAGGCTGGGTTGATCAACGTGGTAAAGTCTGGATAGTTTCCTTAACCAATTCTTAAATCAAATAGTCAGTCACTGTTATAGAAAATAAAACCATTAAAATTTTATTATATAACAGTCAAATTGCATGTGACTGGCATCATGGGTGGCTGAGTCACCCACATTTTGAGTTAACACTTCTGACACCTCAGAGTATTTTCTGGTTCATTTGGTCCTGGGCAGCAAATCTAGAGCAGCGGTTCTCAACCTGGGGGTCGCGACCCCTTTGGGGGTCAAACGACCCTTTCACAGGGGTCACCTAAGACCATCAGAAAATATGTATTTCCGATGGTCTTAGGCTCCATTCCCTCCTCAGTGGTGGTGCGCAAGCGTGAGCCATGCGCTCATGTCCTCCTGCCCCTTGTTCAGAAGGGACTGAAATCGCTCCCCTTCTCCGCTACGGGGAAAACCTCCTGTCTGACAGGCCAGCTTGGGGGGGGATGGCGGCAGCACAGGGGGCAGACCCCCTCCTCGCCATGGCCCCTGCCCCACTCACCACGGAGGGGGCACTGCGGAACGGCTGGGGGGCTGCAAGGCGGCGCTTTCCCGAGGGGGCGAGCTGTGCCCGGCGCAAAAGACAAAGGCGCTGGGATTCCTCCCCCCTGGCCTGGGTCGACACTCTGGAAACTTTTCCCACACTACCCCCCCCAGTGGAAACGAGAGCGAAGCAGAAGCAGAGCCTAGGGGGTTCTTGGAGTTTTTTCCCAGGGGAGACATGCGGCTCCTCTTTCCCTCCCTGCCTCCCCCTGCCCTATTCCTGGCCGGCGAGGAGGCCTTTGTGGGGTGGGGGAGGCATTGTAAATAATAAATAAATAATTTTATGGTTGGGGGTCACCACAACATGAGCAACTGTATTAAAGGGTTGCGGCATTAGGAAGGTTGAGAACCACTGATCTAGAGGATACATAGTATGCATATATGGGATGTATATAAGCATCCCTTTATGTCATCTCTCAAGAACTGGGAATATCTTTTGTCGGGATGCTGTCACCTTTGGAAGGTGCCATATTAGATTTCTGAACAGAAATCTCAACAATTCCATGAGCATTTTCTATAATGGGTGTATATGCATGAATGTTCGGGATCTTGCAGGCCTTTAAATCCTCTCACTCAGACAAATGTTTGAAAGCTATGTGCTGCATTCTTCTCCAATTTCTTATTGCCTGTCTACTTGAAATAACTTAGATGAGACCTCAGCCATTACAGTGTGAAGAAAACCTTTTATGAATGGAATCCATTTCTTCAGAGACAGTCACATGTTTGAGATGGGTAAAACAGTAGATAAGTTGTTTCATTAACTCATCTTGTATCAGTCTTGTTATCGCCTTAGCAGCCATCACATGAGTTAATCTGTGGCTTTATGTCAGTTTGACCAACTGTTTTATCTGTGTTAAACACTCTTAAAAGTAGGAACCAAGAGACTGCAGTCAGAGGGTGAAGAGGGAAGGGGCTTAATTATTTAAAGAATCTTTCCCTTTCAGTTTTAGTCTTAATCCTCAGCTTGATTCCTAAAATTAACTAATCCAAATTGCTTAAGCTACCCAGCACTCCTGTGTAGTTTTGACACTCATGCAGGGAATTAAGATGGCAAAGTCTCAATATCTTGCTTTTTTTTTGTTGCATCAATGGTGTGCCCTGTGCAAGTGGCTTCAATGGTAAGTCTCTTCTTCCTCTCTCTTCTTTGAATGAAAAGGGACTAGTTAGGGAAAATAAAAGCGGGTGGAGGGTTACACTCAGAATTTGCTCAGTTTGAGAAGGAGAAATGGATTTACTGTGGCTAACCATTATGGCAGGACTGCAGATAGCAGTCCTGTCAGTGCTAAAGAGATGGCTGTAGCGAGTACGGCTTTAGCCATATTCAGGGAATTGGCAAGTGTGGGTACTCCATACATGAAGCAGAGGGTGCAAGAGAGTCTGAAGAGATACCCTGCCATATCTGTGGAAGCTCTCCATGTATGTGAGAATGTGGGAGAAATGAGGGTTTCATTCTCTTAGGAGTTTCCATGAGTACAACAGTGTCTACTATAGTCTTATTGGCACCTTTGAGTGAAGAAAGTCATGACAGAGCGGGATGGAGTAGTGCATACCTCTCCTTTCTTGTGAAGGACCATGCTCACCAAATACTTGAATGGAGGCTTTTCATGAGGAGACACAAAAGTTCAGCTTCCAACATTTCACCACTGGATTCCTAAATGATTAGAAGCTTTCTTCAACAGAGTCTCCTACTCCCATTTAACACAGGAAGTGGACAGACTTTGTGAGTTTGTCCATTTTATCTGTCTATTTTGGATTCCTTAGTTTATCATTTTACTAATAAAATCATTTTACTACATTTTACTAACACAGTCTGTGTAATTGGTTTATGTGGGTTTTGTTTGAAAGTTGACATAAAAATTCATATTCATTTTCATTAAAATTTTCCATAAATATATGCACATTTGTATGGTCAGCCCTCCACATTTGCAGGTTTCACTTTTGCGGATTTGATTATTCACAGATTATTTGCTGTCACCTCTGCTGCCTCCCTAAGCCATTTTTAATAGGGACTGCAAGCCTTGTGAGACTGAGAAATTGTGAACGAGGCTTGTAAGTCCCTATTAAAAATGATGTGTGGCAGAAGTGGCAGTAAGCCCATCAGCCGCTTACTTCTGCTTTGTGAAGGAACCCTGATGCCTCAAAGGAATCCATGGTGGATTGACTAAGGTGATCATACTTTTTTGTCTGTTAAATATGGTTTGGGAGGGCCTAGAGTTACTCATGTTTTTTTCACTTTCGTGGGGGATCCTGTGCCTCTAACTCTAGCGAGTGTGGAGGGATGACTGTATTGTCTTTCCAATGACATATACACATTGTTATGTGCACTTTATCTCCAGTTTGTGCACCGCTACAACCAAACTTCCTTAATTTAATACATTAAATTACTGAAGGTCAAGGGCACACAGTAATAATAATGAAACACTTGCCCAAAGGTGGATTGGAGGGATTTCTTTGTCTACCTAATATAGCAGGGACCCTACCAAACTTACTTATTTGTTTTCTGAGCAGGCAGCATGACTTATACTATGCAATTATCCATTGATTTCAGACTAGCTTCAGTGAGATGTCAGAAAACTCATTCAACCCTGTACTGAACATGGCAGATGCCTCTCTTGATGATCGGTATGATGGCTGTCTGGGAAGCATGAAGAGCCTCTTGCCTTCTCTCCTTCGAAGTGAGCTGCATGCATCTCTACTGTATAGAGAAGCTTGGGGGAAAGCTATATTTAACTGGCAGGAAAATAGGCCATGGTTATATCCAAGGAATGTAGAAGAACTCTCCGAGGTGGCTCTCTACGCCTATACTTCAGAATCCCCTCCACTCTATCGGGAGTTCAATTCTGCCACCCGCACAGCAGGAAAAGGGGTTGAGAAATATGAAGCCTATCCTTTCAAGTCCCTCCATTTCCTCCTAACCTGGGCAACCAAATTTCGGGGCAAGAACTTCAGTTGTCAGCGAGTCTACAGGGGCACCCGTTTGAAATTTTCTATTGGCCACTACTTCCGGTTCGGGCAGTTCACCTCTACCTCAGAGGATCCCAAAGTAGCTAAATACTTTGACACAGTCACTTTCTTCAAACTGATCACCTGCAAGGGAATTGAAATAAGTGACATGTCCCATTTTCATCAGGAACAGGAAGTCTTAGTTCCTCCCTATGAGACGTTCAAGGTCATGTCAATTGAAAAAAACTCAACCAGCAAGACTGTATTTGCTATGTCGATGGGAAGTTGCAGCAACCACAACTGTATTCTTATGGGGGAAGGTAACTAAATGGAAGTTACTAATCCTTTTGTTTTTTAGGGGAGCCAGTTGTAATTCAGCCTCCTTCTCCTTACAGACACCCTGTCTTATTTGGATTAGGTATGGGTGGTTGGATAGCAGAATGCAGGTAAATCTCAGTAAGAGATTGAATGCTGGAGCTTATTCTTCCTCAAATATCATCTTTAACTGAATAAAATAGGGAGATGTACTTTTCTTGTGTAGGGAACATCACCAGTTCTACTCCAGTTCTTTCTAACACAGTATAGAATGTGAGATTTCCTCCCCATCTAAAGCTGAATGTGTGTTTAAAGAAACCAGGGGATGAGCTTATTTTTCTTTCTCTCCTTTATAGATTCAAACCATACCAAGGGATGCCATGATCATCAAGGTATGTGGGGCACTGAGATATGATCAGAGCTCTGGTGGGGAGTAACAAGAGCAAATTTGACAGTGGCTCTGGAAAAAAGAATGAGGTTTCCTAGGTCTTCCTATTAGGTCTGGAAGAGTTACAGTGTGGAAAATAATCACCTAAACATTAAAGCTGGACTTTTCTATTCTTGCAAGATGATTATTGCACTAGAAACATTTCTTGATTTGCTCCCCTTGCCTCTCTTTTGTAGTAAGCTGCCTGCCTGCCTGCCTACCTAAGTCATATTTTGTTTTGTGGATGTGAGACACATCTCTCAGACCATTTCCGCACTACATTGTTATAGTGCTATTATGGAATCTTGGAGTTTGCATTTTAGGGAGGGGCATTTAGAATTGTCAGCCAGAGAGCTCTTTGGCCTCAGTAAACTACAAACCCCAGAATTCCACAGGATGTTGAATGTAGAAATAATAGCACTGCAACAGTGTAGTGCAGAAATGGCCTCAAGTAAAGTCCATTCTGCTAGATCTGTGAAAACACATCCTCAGATTTTCTAGTTATGGATTATGTTCAAATGAGCATTGCATTCATATAATGAACACACATCTCCCTGTTGCTTTTTTTTTTTTTTTAAATAGAAGCTGGTGGGGTGGTGGTGAAGTTTTACGAAGAAGAACCATGAAGTAATTTTTTCAGGCAGCAGATTAGAACATGAAATATATTTTCCTGACTGTAATCTCTTTCGGTCTGTTGTGAAAAAGAAAATTGACAATTGTCCATACTGGAAGAGTCGCTGACAGAAAGTACAGTGCAAGATTAGCCATATTCAGATGTCCTGTAGTCCGGATTAAGTAAATACTCAAGAAGGGGAACATGGTAGTCCTCCCACCTCTTGTCTTGCCCTCAGAAGAAAGTGACATTCAGAAGGAGAGACTTTCAGTTATGTCTAGAGTCTCTCTATGTAACTGAGAAATCTTGAACAATCTGTGTTCCTGATCATGTAGCTAGTCTCCACACATAGAAGAGGATCTTCTTCAAAATGTCATTCTTCACATGCAGAACGTGATGATTGAGGGAGCAAAGCTAGCAAACACACATCATCACAAAATCTATATTCTAGAATTTATGAGCAGATGCTCTCAGGAATATTTACTCCAATCTAAATCCCAGTTGGTTCAATACAGGTTTCTCCCAAGTAAATGTAAGTAGGATTGGAACCAGAAAATACTTAGGTAATGCTTTTTGCTTGACCATATGGATTAACACCTTCTCCTTGGGCCTAAATGCAGCTGCAGTCCCAGCTAGAGTAGAACTCTTGAAGCAGTGATATTCCCAGAAGTACCAGTTTACTGTTCAGAGATGATTCAATAACTCTACTCTATTTGGAATTTGAGGTTGCCAAATCTCAGGGCTTGGCCTTGACTCTCAAGTTTTTGTGACTTTCATGAGATGAGGGTTCAAATTCTTCAGTATCGGTGGGCTCAGCTCTGGGCAAGAGAAAAGGTCTGTGTGCAAACTTCCAGGTTAGCTAGCAGAACAGCTGCATTAGATTCCTCTTTCAACTCCAAAACAGAAAAAAAAGTGCTCTCTCTTTCTGCACTACACTGTTATAGTGCTATTATTCCACTTTCAACATCCTATGGAATCCTGGGGTTTGGAGTTTACCGAGGCCAAAGAGCTCTCTGGCTGAGAATTCTAACCACCTCTCCCTAAATTGCAAACACCAGGATTCCATAGGACATTGAACATGGAATAATAGCACTATAACAGTGTAGTGTGGAAATGGCATGTGTGTTTGAATGACAAGCTGGGGACAGGTATGGTTAGTGCTTGATGAAGTCACTGGGGTTGTTGCTAGGTCTCAGTTTTTGGCTTGGAAACCTCAGGGACTCAGAGCTGGCAACTCTAATGGAACTAGCAATTGGATTTAGGCCTTTGGGTGCTCCTTCATCATCAATGCATATTTATTTTATATTTTAAAAGTAGTTTGCATTAGTTGACATGGTATTCCCCCAAACTTTGAAGTTTTGCAATACATAACTGTATGCACCTATACTCTTTATTAATATATGGTTGCACTTTCTCTCTTTCCCTTTACAGTGTTGTATGTGTGAGGCTTGGTCTTGCCAATAACCACCGGATGCAGCCTATCAAGATTTGTTCTTCACAAGGATCTCTGCAAACTTTCCACTTTGTTTATTTGTATGCATGTATTAGTCAGATGCTAAAGCTGATTCAAAATGTCCTTGTCAATTTAGATGCCTCTTTGTGGGTGCCAAAATGGTGGTTAGCAGGGAGAGGAGTTTAGTAGTTTTTGTATGTGTGATTTAGGGCCTTTCTGCACTACACTGTTAATAGTACTATTATTTCACTTTCAACATCCTATGGAATCATGGGGTTTGAAGTTTAACCAGAGAGCTCTTTGGCCTACTAAACTACAAACCTCAGAATTCTACAGGTTGTTGAAAGTGGAATAATAGCACTATAACAGTGTAGTGCGGAAAGGCCCTTAGTCTCCAATAGTGGCGAGTGAAACAGCACTCCTCTATGAAGATGACAGTTGTCCTCTGCTTCCCTGAACTCCTTTGGGAATGGCAGTGCATGATGAGGACATTTTTTCCCTTTATGGGCCAAGTGAGAAATAGGAATGTCAGCTGCCAGCCACATAGCTAATGGTCATGGGAGGAGCACTGTCTCAAAACAGGCAGCAGTGACACAGAAAAGCAAGCTGGCTTGTTTTAGGGCTACTATTCTCCCTCTCTTCTAGCTGCCATTTTGACTCAATAATTTCACTAAGGAATTTTCCAGTCAGACTAGATATGATGTCATATACATACTTACAATTGCCAAAGTCAGATTGCTTTCTTCTTTTTTGACTCTTATCTTGCTTCCATTTTTGCTCTGAATGACAATAATTTGTATTGCTTTATAACTTTCTAAAAACTTTCCCTCCCCTTTCCATGTATTTCTTTACCGACAGTTAGGGATGTTAACCGTCTAGTCCACAGCTTTCCAAATTTTTCACGCCGGTGACACAGTTTTTAGACATGCATCATTTCCTGCTACAGTAACTCAGAAAGTAATTCAGTATGTGGGGGCAGCCCCTCCACCTGAGCCTGGCCTGCCACTCTCACTGGGGTCTTCCTCAGCCTGGGGCAGTGGTGGTGGGAAAGGCAGCCCCTCCACCCAGGTCTGGTCCTCCGCCACCCTTGCTGGATTCTTCCTCAGCCTGGGATGGCAGCAGAGGCAGCCCCTTCACTCAGGTCTGGCTCGCCTCTGCAGGGGGAGAGGCAGCCCCTCCACCTGTTATGTTCGTGTGACACACCTACACACTGCAGCTTGCATACTAATGTATGACAACACACAGTTTGGAAAGCTCTGGTCTAGTCTATATCCATAGATTGCCTCCCTTTCTCATGCCCATGTCCTGTCCATGCACAGTTTCAGCTATTTCCTTTCCTTGTGTTTTGTAATTGGTGAAACCCACTGTTTCTCCCTCTCAAACCTCCTTCTGCTCTAGCCAGTTTGCCCAATGGCTGAGGCTGATGGTAGTCCAACAATTTCTGAAGGACCGTGGGCTTCCCCCACAAATGTAAGACATTCTTGAATGTGAGGTCGAACAAGGATGAACATTAGGCAAATCAATTCAAGATGCATATTCCTGAAGCTGTTCTTCAGAATGTCAATGTCTCATGACTACAAACCCAATGTAAGATCATGACTTGCTACCTTACCCGATCTTGGCATGGCACGTAGGACTTTCCAGTGTAACTGCTCACCACTGCTGCAGAGGGTCCTTGGAATAGTCTCTGGGTACAGTAGAGTTGCCATACTTCCTCCTTTTCCTCAACATGTCCTCTTTTTCTGCCTGAGTGAATTTTTTTGAAGTGTCTGGGTTTTCTTGCAACATCGAGACTGGAGGAAGTGGGTGATCAGATAACAGAGCTGTGAGGTGGAGGGAGAGAGACATGCCAGGTTAAAGGCCCCAAAGCAGACAGACTCAGCCCCATCAGGGTTACTGAGTGGGTCACTGTCATCCAGCTGAGGATGCTGTCAGAAGAGATAGGAAGAGGGAAAAGGGAAGTCTCTGGCCTAATCCAACCTAGGAGCAGCCTTTGCTGAGTGCCTTGACAGACCTGAGGGATTTGGATCCCTAATTCTTCCTCTCCTCCTTTGGCAGATCCATTTGTCCTTTCTTTTTGCTTTTCAAAAGCTGGTGACCCTAGGGGATGGGGACTATATGGAAAATATCTGTTGCATCTCTTCCATTTTGAACTGGATTTGATCTGATCCAAATCTGTTGATGATCACTTCTGTTAAAATTTACTCCAGAGACAATTCTGTTGGATTCCATTTGGAAGAAAAGTGGGATATAAATTCAACCAACCACCACCAACAAAAATATTAGTAGCAGTAATATTTTAATTTTCTCTTATGGTTTTTACTTTGGAGCTAGCACATGTCAATTCTGAAATCAGGTTGCATCAGATAAAGGATGACTAAACAGCTGTAAACAACTTTCATTTGTCATGCTAATCAATCCTCCTAAGAGAAGAAATGCAGCCAGTGCAGCTTTTATGGAAAAAAAAATCTATTAGGACTAGGGGAAAGTACCAGGCTTTCAGGATGAAACAGAGGGAGATCAGATTAGAAGAGGGGTGTACAAAGTGGGGGTCATGGGTTGCCATGTGGCCCATGGACCCCCTTTTGTGTTCCCTGCACCCCCAATTTCCCAAAGCTCTCAACCCCCAATTCTCAATTCAAAGTAAAGGATTCTGCCCAAATTTAATGTTGAAGGACCAAATTAAAATTAGGGGAAACTGATCTATTTAAGACTGCTTTTATTGCTCTGTGTATGTAAAACAGAAATCTTTTTTTCCTCAGTTATTCTGGCTTTTGATATCAGCACATAATAAAAAAAAAACCCACTTTTTCAGTGCAAACCTGTGGTTTTTGATCTCTGCAGCTTTGAGATGTCTGTTGGTGTTGTGTCATGGAAAGGAAAGAAGAAGGGGAAAAGAAAAGCTCATTTGCTGATACTTCTTAATAACAGATGTTATCTCTATCTGCCAACATGGGGTGTAGCTAAGCGGGGTTATTTCAATCTCCCAAGTTTTTAGCATTGCAGTAACTTAAAAATTCAGCTGAGCATTTAGAAATGCACTTTAGGCATTTGAAGGAAAGAGGCAGGCAAAGTTGCTAAGGGAATGTGAAAACAGCCACTATACAAGTTTTCAACGTGAGTGCTGTTTCATTCTCTGTCATGTTAGAAATTTGGAAACTGAAGGAAAATGTTAGGAGGGGGCAAAATTCTTAGTTGGAGGGCCAACATCCTCCCATAGTTACACCCTGGGTCAATGAAATACCCAAGAGGTAGATTTTTGCCCACTCTACAACTGGGGAAGAGACACCAGGCCAGTAACATTAAATCTTCATAGATCCAAGCAAGAATTTAAATGACTGGAAGCATTCAGCTGCAAGTCTCCCTTTAGTGATGGCAAATGAAAAACAAGTGTTTTGCCAATGGTAAGGGGACAAGGTGAGGATAAAGACAGAATAGTGTTTATTGAAATCTAATAACTTGAGATGTCATGTAATAGCTCTCTCCCAGGGTCTACAATGTATTAATTTACCACCTCAAATTGATATCTCCATGTGGCTAATATTAAAAATCGTTCCATGTGTCTGAGAGGGTTACTGAAAAAGCTTGCGTGGGCAGGAGGGCTGAAAGGCGGAAGTTGGAAAAACTTTGGTCAACCCAAACTGTCATGTAGCCAGGGACCCCTCTAGACATTCTGACTATCGGACAGAACAAAAGGGCTCAATAGAATCACAATCAGCCTGCCAAATGGGGGCAATTTCCACCCTACATGTGCCTTTATCTCACCTGGGCAGAGTCATTCACAAGACTCTGGGAAATATTCAGCCGGAGATGATTGGTGTGAAGCTTTGATCTAGCCTTCCTGGCTATTTGTTTTTCCCTGGGAAAGAACTAACTCTACATGCATATTTTCTCTATAAAAAACCCATGTTTTGATCTGTTGTTGGGTTCATTTTACATTTTCCTCTTGAATAGCTGTCAATCTGTTTTGCCTCAACCCCTCCTTCCTGAATTTCATCGCTCTCAACCCTCAGTCTTCAACCATTGGCTTCTTTTGGGCGTCATGATCAGGTGTAGTATTCCCCCAGGAACACCCCAGAACAAAATCTCTATCAATTTTCCTTACTCTCTTCTTCAGTAGTTCTTGAATGAACGCATGAGTGTCTGTGTGAGTCATTGTTTAATTACTGATAGTATAATAAAATCTTTAACTGAACAACTTGCCTAATTCTTGGCCTGACCTGGCATACATTGAGTTACAAAGGTCCTTCCTAAGTTGCCCTGCCTCTTGCTGTAGCTTAAGAGAGTGCTAAAGTAAATTTCCCCAATTTTGTGTTAATATTGGATATTTGGGTGTCCCTCCCAGGGACCCCCGAGACACAGGGTAACAGTCAGCCTGTTCAGAACTTCCCTCACCAAACAGAACTATGAATGTACAGCCTTTTTTTTTCACATGCAGAACTTTTTAAGTAAAGAAGGAAAAAAAGAACAATTGGGATTTGGTAAAACTGCTCCTTTTTTAACAATTGCTCAGAGATTATGAGAAGACTTTCCAGGGGAGGTGCATGAATAAAATATAAGTCCCATATTGTAACAGGCATATTATCTGACCTGAGGCTTTTAAGCCAGATTGTTATTAACACCATGGCTCTTGTGTTACAGAGTCTTCCAGAGTTCACAAAGCCTGGAATAGGAGTTCCCAGCCCTATCTTCACTTCCACTTAACACAGGGGATGGGCAACTTTGCTGGTTCTGGAGCCTTCTCTAGACCTTGGCCAGCCATGCTCACACATAGGGCTGCCAAGTTCAAAATGGGAGAGGGCTCCTATACCTTTAACAGTTGTGCAGAAGAGGGAGTGTCAGCAGGTGTTCCTTGTTACCTGGTTGCATGATAAGCTGAACTTACTGAAATCTCTCCTTCTGCACAACAATGAAAGGTACAGGAGCCTTCTCCAGTTTTGAACTTGACAACTGTACATCACCCAACCTGACCCCCATTCCTCCCCCAATTTGCCATGAAAATGTCCATGAGAAGTCTATGGGAGATGAGATTGGACATTCATAGGCTATTTAAGTCCCCCTAGATCTTTTCAAAGGAAATGGCACCTTTTCCAGAAACAGGAAATGACGAGTTGCTGAGATTTTGAGGAACATGTTATATTGTTGCTGCCTTTTTCATTGATGGTACTGATATCTTGCTGATATTTTCTTGTTCTTTCTTGCAAAAAATTGATAGTAATAACATAGCCAATGAACCAAGTTTCCCCTAAAGATGTTTCTGTCCATTTTTCTGAATGAGAACACATATCCTGCATTGGTTGCCAACTGTCCAACAGCCACATTTCAACTGTCAAGGGGGGTGAGCAAGGCACAGATAGATACTGATACTGACCATAACTAAATGTCTAACCAGAAGAAGCTTTTCAGTTATGCTTGGTCACATTTAAAATTTACTCAAGCCTGGGCAACATGCTTTTTCCAACTATACTTGCTAGAATCCCACAGCTACCAATACAAAATTTTCTTTTTTTGGATGACAGATAGTCTATTCTGGCCCTAAGCTGAACAAACCTCTCATAGAACCTTATAATAAGAAGAAATAGGATGGTTCCATGGAAAAAGGGTAGAACGCATATGTGACAAATATATTGGAGGGTATGGAAATGCAGTACAAAAAATTAACTTCTGAAGCAGTGAATAAACAATACACTGTAAATCTATAGTATTACCCCCTCCATTGATGTGGGAGGGAGTGTTGTACATGGAAAAAAAAAGTTTGCCCGATGTGTGGGCTGCATGACACAATTTGATTTGCATTGAAATGTGTTCATTTTTAACTTCAGAACAACAGGAGCTATGGGGAATTAGTTTTAAAAGAAGTGAGTTGCCTGTACAGTTTACAGCCTCAAAAAGTAGTTACAATTTCTTTAAAGTACTTCTATTTCATTGTTATTCCACAATACAGAGTTTTTCATCACCAGAATACTGCAAGACACTGTCTTGTATTACAAAACACATGTAAGTAGTGACACTACACACCTTGTAACTGCAGAAGCAACTAAACATAGCTATGCCGCCCTGTAAGAGGTAAGTTACAATGATGTTGTTCCTTGGGAGCTAAATTGGGATCTAGGGCTGCCCTCTGCCACAGCGTATTAAGAGGAGTCTCCAAATGTTGCAGCACAGTCTTGTTGCATTTTAAAGTGAAGGTACTTACTTCTTCATAAAATATTTCTGTCCCCCCGGATCTCAGGGCAAAATTCAATAAATCAGTTTAAACAAGTACTGTAAAGCTTAATATCATCCAAAGAGTCTTCTCTGTAGACTGAAAACTATTGGCCAGTCTAAGACTACCTACTAGCAAGATTGCTTAAAGCTGTTCCTGCTCCAACTCATCTGTTGTGCTTCCTTGGCCTTGAATTTTCATGACTACAGTAGCATCTCTTACTGGTGGTTCCCAAACTTTGGTCTCCCAAGTGCTCTGGACTTCAGTTCCTAGCTTGGCCAACAGTGTCAGGAATTCTGGGAGTTCAAGTCCGAACAATCTGGAGGACCACAGTTTTGGAATCATTATCTTACATGCCTTTCTTAAAGTAGTTATATGGATACAACAAAAGAAGCACTCTTTGAAGGCTGTTTGAATGTTTCAGTGTTTTTGTCTGTAGTACTGAATTAAAAACTGTTGCATGAGAAATCAGCCAGAGCCAAGGAAAAGTTTGAAACCTTTTTTTAACTTCCTGACTAGGCCGCTAGCTGTTTCTGTATCTCTCTTTTGGCTTCAGCTGTGAGAGTTTCTTGTTGATATTATTAAACTCTAATGTGTGTGAGGCAGCAGCTGTGTCCAGAGGAGGGGAAGAGCTTCTCTTTTCTTTGCAGCACCTAATAATCAACTGGTTGGCAAAGTTCATTGCAAACTTAGTTTGCAGGCCTGATATGGCTTCTAATTAAGCTCGTGCTGGATCAGCCTGTGTCAATTATATCTAATTACAGGCTTTGTACTTGGTTTGTGCTTTGGAGAGATATTCCACTGGGGGTTAACACTGAATAGCAAGAATAGCATTCAGGTAAACACAAATTACAGGCACAGTTGAGACAGGAGTTTTTGAGTTGTTGTTTCTAGGTGATTGGAAAGTTTTGTGAAGGCCTTTCAACTTGGGTTAATTCTCCCTTTTGATCTTGTTGACCATGCCAATATGGTGAAGACACATTGGGCCCTTTGTGTTTCATACACCTACATTGCACACTAAGCAAATTCATGTCTATGATGTGAATCAATCAGGGAAAATCACAGAGCTAGTGCAGCTGATGGCTTCCATGCTGAGGGGGGTTGTAGGTCTACTTTGTGTTTTAGTCCAAACTTTAACGGAGCTAAGATGCTGAACCTGTCTTGGGGATAGGCTTTAGCATGTCTAAATTCTTTAGAATCAGAATCAAAACCCAAATTGGACTTGCCCCCACTGACATGGAAGCCACCAGCCACCATGGTACATATTTGTACTTCTGTGCCAATGATATAGACCTCTGGATGCTGTGGAACTCCCCTCAGGCCTAGTTGGCATAGCCAGTGGTGAAGGATGTTGGGAGTTCAAAAATATGTGAGGGGAGGACCAAACTTTACCCACTCTTGATCTGTCTTGCATTTCGTACCCTCTTATCTCTTCATGTGAAACTTAATGCAAGGAAGCAGAAGACCAAAGAGGAAGCATCAATATCTGATTGAAAGCACTGGAAAGCTGTCTATCAGTGTGGTTTCTCATTTTCCTCCAAATGTACCATGTTCTGCTTGATGAATATCTCTGGATGAACCTAATCACCCTTTCTATTTCACTTCTGTTTGGGGCAAGGAAATGGGCTGGCTGTATTGTCTCTTTTTCAAGGAGATACCACAGAAAATTTTGCAAAGAGGCATTTTCTTGAGATGACATTCTTAGATTTTTTTTAAACCCTAAATTGTAAAAGCTCTCAGAGATAGAAAGATCAGACTTTTGGTACCTGACTGCCCCCCACAATTTTCCTCCTTGGAATATGATGGGGTTGTGTCACACCAAAACCATCATCTTCTGGCAGGTTAAATTGCAACTGGCAGTCACCCAGTGAGCCATATCTTCCTGCAAAAAACACTCAGAGAAGTTGTGTTTAGGAATTAAGTATAAATATGGCTTGTTGTTGTTATTTAGCATCAACTCAGCTTTGATATATCTTGGTTTAATTCCAGTTGGTAGTCCCAATTAAAACAGATGATTGGAATAACGGAACTTACATGTGCTTAACAAATTCCCATTGATTCAGTGTTGGGATGGCTAAACTGCAGATTAACGCCTGGTATGGAAATCATGTGGCTCTCCAGAGGTTGTTGAACTGCAACTCCCAGCATTCACCATTGGCTATGTGGGCTAGGGCTGGTAGGAGTAGCAGTTCAACAATATCTAGATCACCCCCACTTCCAATTTTAGTGATTGAGACTCCACAAGCTGCACCTTCCCCTATGTCCTATGTGTATTGGGCTGCAATGGATGAAGAAGGCTTCTTTTTGAGTTCAACAGGAGACAAGGAGAATTGTCTTTGTACCCAGGCACCATGTTATAGCAGGATCCAGGATCAGAAAGAGGGTTCCCCTGGCATCCAAGCAAACAGAAGTGAAAACACTCTTTAGAACTCACAGTTCAGTGCAGCAAGTTCTAGGACTGAGGGGTAGTGTGGTGAAACCGATGTGTACAGCACCAATCAATAATTTTTATTACGGTCAATGACCAAGTTCAAAAATTCATCTACATACATGATATACATACATCTGGTAGCATTAGCAAAGTATAAATATAAACATAAATCGTATAAAATATGTGATATAAAACATAAAATATAGGTACATATTCCTATAATGTGTACAGCATCTGTGTCCCTTTCCTAAGGTCATTTCCTTCATTCAGGCTAAGGACAAGGTCTGAAGGATGCTAAAGGGAGCACACTCTGCAAATCTGATTATTTCTTTTTTAAATAATATAGCCACAAAACTATAGTTCTGAGCACCCATTTTTTTTAAAATGTTCCTTTCATTTTGTGATCATATCAGGGCTAAGGTGAGTTCAGCAGCATCCCATTACAGGGACGAAATCTGAGACTGGGGAGAAGTCCTTGGGAGGACACAAGGTGAAGCAGGCGAGGGTTGAAGGGGTGGTTCAGTACTGCTTCAGGGCCAGCTGATTTGAAGAAGCGGGCACAAGAGGAATCAAAGCAAAATCCACTTAGCCAAGGGAGAAAAGCTCTGTCTCTGAGGCTGTGCAGCTCCAGTGGCTACTCTCATTTACTCTCTTAGGGTCACCTTAAGTTGAAACCGACTTGAAAACACACAACAACGACACTGGCACTCCACATCCTGTCTTCTGTAAATGAGCTCAAATACCCACTGACTTCCTCTCCTTGGGAACAAGTGGAGGTGGTTGCCCAGGTTTTAAAGTTACCTCTCACACAAAAATTGGACTTTTTCCCCTTTCACTGCTGCTTGCCAGGAAGTAGTCTTCCTGCCTGGAGAGTCTAACAATCGTAGCAATTCCTTGCGATTTCAGCTTGCATTCCAAGACCTGGCAAACTTTTTAGCAGCTGAGGTGACCTGAACAATGTTGTGTACCCCTGCAATTGTTACAGTTCATTAGGAGCAGGCCCAGTTAATCCTCTGTTGTCCCACCTTTTTCAGCTTTCCTCCTTTGTCTCCAGCTTACTTCAATTACCGCAAACAGAATTCTAAGTGCGAAAGTAGTAAGTAATCAGTAAACTCAGAAGTGGGGGAGAGGAGAGAAGGGGCAGAATCTTGCTCTTCACAGTGGTATCAGGCAAAAGCAAACTTCTGAAGACTCCTAGCTTATGTATTCTCTTTAATTACGTTTCCCATATTTGATCACACTCTGATGTTCATTGGCCAGGCCCCACCTGGAATATTGTGTCCAGTTCTGAACACCACAGTTCAGGAAGGATATTGATAACCTGGAATACGTCCAGAGGAGGGTGATCAGAATGGTAGAAGATCTGAAAATTATGCTGTATGAGAAATGGCTTAGGAAGCTAGGCATGTTTAGCATGGAGAAGACAAGTTAAGAGGTACACTTTCCTAATATGATAGCTTTTGCAGTGGTGCAGTGTTTTGAACTGTTGCTGTATTATCCTTACAAACCAGTGTTTTGCATTGTGACACAGAAGACCACACTGGGGTGCTGTTGGTTAACTTTTCCTCAACAGTGCTGTCCATGTGGAGCTTCATCTCCATAGTAACTATGTAAAAACGTGCCTGGCCAAACACTGTGACTCAGAATGAAAACCTGCAGAACTTCTTTTCAGCAGAGTCAATACTAGAAGATCACTTAATGGTAAATAGGTAGCCTTTAACACGTAAATAGTCAGGCCATTATAGAAATGCACTAAAACTGATTGCCTTCATTTCAGTGTGTGCTGCAGAATGAGTGGCATTGTCTGATGAGTGTAATTGTGAGGACAAAATTTGAGGAAGAGGGCATCCATCATTCTACAGAAAGTGACATGTAGAAAAATGTGATCTTGAATATAATATGACTGTTGATCTCTTACCATATAGATTGAACCCAGAGCAAAGTTATCAGCAAATAAAAATACTCAGCCACTGAGAAACTTGGAATTTGTCATGAATATCACAAATTGCCCATATGCTTTATATGTACAGTACAGTAGCAGGGGGTGTATGTTTTGAAATAAATAAAAATAAAGACCAACTCTAAATATCCAACAATATTAACACCCTTTAAAATTCAAATATAACTATTTTATTTTCTTCCTCTTCTGTCCTTTCATCCCATTTCCATCTCTTCCCTCTTCACTTTCTAAGAACTGTATTCATTTCCTCAGCTCACCTGTGCACTTAGTGCCTCCAGAGATTGTAGAACTACAGCTATTGGAGAACTACAGTTCCCAGCAAACCCTTCCTGGCATGGTCAATGGTAAAGCATGCTGGGAATTGCACTCCAAATTATTTTTTTAATTTAATTTTTATAACAAAATATCCATCCAGTAAAAAAAATCTTTCTACAATTTATATAGCCATATAATAACACCTTCCCATTTTATTCACCCGTATTGTGTGAGTTTTCCCCAAATTATATACTATTTCTAGAACCTTCTTTATCTGAACCTTCTTTATGTGAAATATCTTTTTCTTCCCAATCCTTAAATACTTAGGTTTTTTTATAAAATATTTAAATACATTCCTTTACCAGATGCCCTGCCCCTAACATAACCCCACTACATTATCCTTTCTACTCTTCACCTCTCTTTACTTTTAACCCAATTTACAACCAGTCTCCATTTTCGCTCAAACTGTTTTGCCCCAAATTAAATAGTTGGTAAGAGACATACAGAACTATATTTGCCCTCCTTTTCAGATCTGTAGAGTTCAGTTCTGCTAGACTGTCCCTTGCCGTATGGGCTAGGTCATTGAGTCTGTTGACTTTAGCTTCTGTTCAGACCAGACAAATTGGACAGAATGTTGTGTCTGTTTCTCACTACACAACAATGTCTTTTGCTGCATAGTAAGAAATGTTATTCCTTAATCACTTCAGCAATTAAACCTATGTTTCTAGCAACAATATCTATATAGTTACATTTGACGGGGGGGATAAGGACACAGTTTGTGAAGTTTCAAAAGTTAACATAAATAATTTTGTGGCATTTTGATTTGGCCTAATAAAGGCATCATCACAATATGGACTATGAAATATGCTTTATGGTCAACACAGCTGCCCCTGAAGTTACCAAGGCAGCTTTATTATTGTCCTTAGATTGCTCATGCCACTGAAGTGCTATTAATGCTGGGTCAAGGTTTATGTGGTCCACCAGATGAGGAGGGGAAGGCTATCTTAGTACCTACAACTAAGAGTTGGAGGTTTGTTGCATGCTCTTCCTTAGATTTGATTGTACCCTTGTGTACAGGATCAGAAGAGAAGAGTCCCATGAATTGCACAGCACAGCCCTCTGAGGAGCAACTTCCCTGCCCACTCAGCCTCAGTGCCACCTTGGGTTCTCACTATAGCATCTCCCATGTGGAGTCAAATTACACCCTCACAGGTGTGCAGTACACAACAGAAGACCACACCACTGCCCAGGTGAGAACACTGACATGCTGAAGAGCTGATATTTAGTGTTTGAAACTTCCTCTGTTTTAAAACTTCCACTATTTGGAAAGATAAAGGCATACACATTGTTACTGTTGATAGCCATATCTAAACCTTTGTATGTTTGTTTTATTTTGGGGATACACCATAAACCTCTGCTTCCTGGATAACAAGCTCTAGCTGAGGATGTTCCCACAGTTTCAACATTCCTGCACATTCCCAACATTCTGCCGTGGTTTTGCCTTGGTTCTTCTTGGCTCTTTTGGATTCTGGTCATTTCTGCATAGACTGTTATAGTGCTATTATTCCACTTTCAAAGGCTTCCAAGGCACCTTCCTAAACTGCAAACCCTAGGATTCTATAGGATGTTGAAAGTGGAATAATAGCATTATAACAATATAATGTGAAAATGGCCTCTGTGGGTCAAAGTGAACAATCATATTAGAGGTGTAGCATTTAATGAAAAAGATATTTTAATTTTTTACTTGAAAGTAAACAAATGCTTTCCAGTCTAAGTCACTGTGGATAAAGGATTAAATCTCCCCCTGGCCAGGTAAATTTAGAGCCATGTGTGGGGGCTGAAGGGGAGGTAAGTTCAGTGGAAACAAAACGTTCTTTACATACCAAACTTTGGAATCATCAAGATTTCAAAAAGTAGGCCTCCTTCTGTCTTTTGAACTGTCTGCGTCAATGGCAGCGACAAATGAATGAGAGGGTAAGATAAGCAATTGTGGAACGAAGTGGTCAGAAGACACACATTTTCCATTCTTCCCCCATTACTGAAACATTATGGCATCTAAATACAAATATATACCTCAGGTATTTTCACCGTTCCTTTTTTCTCTATGTGAGCATTTAAATCTGATCGTTTAAGAAAAACTGAAATAAAAGAAAAGCATTCAGACACGAATATGATAACAGGAAAACCACAGGAACAGTAAAATTGCTGCAGCAGCATCTGAGTAACAGAGGTTCAGAAGATTTACTTTGAGTTATACAGTCAAGGTGTGAGCTCTGAAAAGCCCTCTTCCTACATTCACATTAAAAACTGAAATGGATTAATTTTTTACCCCCCCCCCCAAATCTAAGAGGGAAAGAAAGAATACAGGCAATGCACTTTGATGCTAATGCTAGGAGCTGCCTATCTGGATGCAACACAAACTCCCTAAATCCTTTGAAAGCTTTCATAGCAGAGTATTCCAGACCCTCTCTGATTTTGCTTCAAGTTTTTCAAGCTCTGTAACATCTTTTTTGGGGAGGGGTGAATCATAACTGCACATGTGTTCAGTTTTATTCAATGGCAAATTTGAGGACAGAGGAGCTTTTGTTTTTTTTTGGAGTTATTATGACATCATGTCAGGCCCTCAACCCTTGCTTCTGTTTATGACATTCAAAGTTTCCCTGGAAGAAGCACATCACTTTGAGCAAGATGTGGAATTGCTAATATATTATGGAGCAGAATTTCACAAGCCTGTGACCCTTGTAGAACCGGGGAAACCTGGGGCTGTTCCAGGTGAGCAAGAGCCTGGATGATAGAAAGGAAAGCCTTAGAGCAGAGCTTTCCAAACTGTGTGTTGTGAGACATTAGCATGTCAGCTGCAGTGTGTAGATGTGTTGTGCAAATGTAACAGAGGGAATGGGGCTGCCACTCCCCCTGCCGCTGCCACTGCCCCAGGCCAAGGAAGACCCCAGTGGGGGGGCACGCTTAGGTGTAGGGGATGCCTCTCCTGCTGCCACTGTAGCCACCCCAGGCCAAGGAAGACCCTGCAAGGGTGGCAGTGACGAGGCAGGCCTGGGTGGAGGGGTTGCATCTCCCCCTGTCACCACCCACGGTTGAGGAAGACTCCAGCGAGGGCAGCATCAGGTGGAGGGGCTGCCTCCACTTTCTGAATTATTTACTGAATTACTGTGTCGTGAAATGATGCACGTCTAAAAAGTGTCACTAACATGAAAAGTTTGGAAAACTCTGCCTTAGAGGTTTGGCTTGTGGGAAGGATATGGGAAATAAATGCCTGCTCCAAGTGTGGTGTGACTGCATGTGGAAATGTCTTTTGAATCCTACTTCAGATAGCATCTCCTTCCCTTTTTTATGACATAGGTTCACTGATGGGAGATCCAGTGCTTCTGCTTAGCTTGTATCCCAAGCTTGTATCTGCCCCAAAACCAAGTCTGAATGCTACTGGTGAATTCTTCTTCCTGGTGGATTGCGCCAGCAACATGGCTTACAGAACTGAGAAGAACTTAAATTCACGATCTCGGGATTTTCTGCACTTAGTTTTTAAAATGGGGCGGTGCGTCCTCCCGCGAGGACGTTCGCATTTGGGGGCAAACTGAGTTCGGACTACTTACCGTTTGTCTGGACTTCAGCCCGCTCTGGTATGCCCAGAACTGGTGGTCACCCGTGCTATTGAAAGACCGATTAAAAGAGGACTTTCAACAGCGTGGCGCACCCGAGTCGATCGCTCTGTAAAGTATAGATCTACAGGCTTGCGCCAGTGCGAGTCTGCAGATCTTCCAGGGGCAGGCTTCCGGTTGGCGAGCTTCTCTGGTTGGTGGAGAGCCTCTGCCAACTGGAAGCCTCCATTTTCGTCACTGGAGAGTGTGTAGCGAGGGCGCACGCTGCTCCGGACCGTCGTGGATCATTGGGGGGGACCGTGCCAGTCTGGTGAGTAACGGACTGCCCCATTTCCCCCCCAAAGTGTGGAAAAGCCCTCGTATTCAGAGTGCTAAGGTGCTATCAGATTGCACAAAAATGGGACACCATAGAAGTAGTTTTGGACAAGGAAGGATGATCTGTGGGCTAACAGAATCTAACAGCAATTGGAAAAGGTTGATGACAGGCAGCTAAACTCATACAGACAGCAGAAGATTAGAATGACATAAAGCCAGACTGTCCTGTGTTCTAGCCATTGGTCATAGTTATTTCATCTTACACAGAATAGATGTGCTCTTTTCTGCAATTTTATGGTGAATTGTCTACATATTTTCTGCACAGGGAATTAGAGTGGCAACTGTTTCATACACTCAACATGCACACCTGAATGAAATAGAATTATGCACACACCCCATTTACATCATACTACTTTGGAGAAAAGTGGTTGCTGCATCCACATAGCAAGACCCTGGCCACTCCCATTCCTCTCCCTCACTCCCTCAGCCATCGCTGATTGGTCTGTTTCTTAAAGAAAAATAAACACATTTTAAATGGCTGGGTCAAAAAGCAAACATCCTCAAAATCCAGGCTAAACTGCATTGAGAGTCCAAAAAGGGAAGAAAATCAGTATCAGTATCCAAAAGATCCATTGGCAATATCTGAAGAGCAAAGCCATACAAAACAACTCCAAACTGGTCTTTCAAACTAAGCTGTCAAATTAAGTTGTCAATTAGCTCCATATTAAACTATCAAATTAAGTTTGCTACTTTGCTACTTCGCAAAGTGAAAGTTAAGGCTGCAGTGGAAAGGCTATTCCTCGGCAAGCACGAGGCAACCTGAAAGAGAAACAAAAAAGCAAGTTGCTTGAGGATCTTCCTCTAATCAAATACCTTCATTCATCAAGCAAGTTCATGTCTTCCATAGATTTCCTTTGCTAGGTTTGTGCAGTATGTATGTTTGTTGATGTGAGGAAAAAGAAAGACCTCTTAACAGTCCATTAGCACTTTCTTTCTGCTGTCTTTTTGACAGCAGCCTGTCCTTTGATGGTTGGAGAGAGATAGAGATGGAAATGACAGCCTAGGAATGCCCCTAGCCAGCCACTTTTGCTCTGTGAATCAATGTCACAGTTCTGCATGTTGGCAAAAGCGAAGTAGAAACGGTTTGGGAGATTTGCATTGGAGTTTTTCTGGTTTTACAATACATCAGTTTTTGTCGCATTGAACTGTGCTAGGAGCTGAAAACATGCAGAACCACAAGGAAAACTATGAAGCTAAACTTGTACAACGTGCAGACAGGAGGGTGAGAATTCGAGGCAACTACAATGTATTGACCTTGTGCAGAAATTGTCTCTCTCTCTCTCTCTCTATTCACATACATAGATTTTTTTCTGTACCATCCCAGTGTCTATGTTTGAAAACTCTGTAGCTAAACCAAGACAGTTATTCAGTATATTTCTCAATCTGCCTGTAACAGTTAGAATTTCTATGGTTACAGATCTTTTTTTCATTATTTTGCTCATGGTTAAATGAGGTGTGTTGAAAAATAAACAAACAAACAAAAAGCAAAGTGGAAGCATAGAGGGACAATAGTTAGAAGTGAATGGCAAGAATCTAAAATCCGTGCCAAGAACTTTTCCACTCTCTACCTACCTGCTGATTTCATGGGTTAAACTGGCTGAAGTCTCCCGATATTCTGATCCTGTTCACATAATGAGAACATTATGAAAGGATTTTTGGCACTGTTGCAAAATGGCTGTCATGGCAGGGCAGTGAAAAATAACATCCATTTCAGAGAAGGCAAACCCACTCTCCCTTTATCTGCCCTAAGTCACCTTCTCTCTGTATCCCAGTCATGGCATTGAAAAAGGGAAAGAACAGAAATAACATCTGTAAAATACAGAATGCTAAAGTACAAGTAAGAATAGCTTGTCACAGAAGTGTCCCTGTTCAAAACCTGCCAACTTACATCCCCCGTGAATCTATTGTACAAATTCCATAAACAATGAGGCTAGCACCAAAAAGACCCAGAGTTGGACCACTGAAATCTTTGGGATCCAAGTTAGTTGTGACTATCTTAGGTCTCATTGATTTCAGATTTCATTGACTCTCTTGTAATTATAGATCTTACTCTGCATTTCTAATACCTCTGTGGGAATGCTATAAATCTCCAGATGATGTACTACAACTCTCAGCATTCTTCAACATTAGCTCTGCTGGCTAGCGCTGCTGGGAGTTACATTTCTCCAATATCTGGAGAGCTGCACAATTCCATTCCTGGTTGAGTGCCTGGAAATCTAATACTCCTTTAAGATGTATCAATTAGCAAGGCTCCAGAGGCTGGCATTAAGGTGGGGATATTTTAATATGTGTGAAAGTGTGTGGAGCAAAAGAAATGCAGTGTCGTCTGAGACATATCTGAGAGAGGCAAAACTTAGCTAGGTGAGAGGATGGCTGGTATATTATTAAAGATATAAAGATGACTTGTTTGGCTAAGGATACCTAGACCTTGATGGAGGACTGTGCTATCATCTTTATTCTTGGATCCATGTACAGTACGATCCTCTTAGCCACGGATTCATAATCTGCGGATTCAGTTATCTGCTGTTGAAAACAGTGGGCAGCATGGGATTGCGCTGCCCACTGTTTTCCTGCCTCCAGACGCAGGCCCAGGGCCCACCATGATCAGGCCCAGGGCGTTCCTTACTATCCACGGATTTCCATATCTTCAGTGGGCCTGGAACCAATCACCCATGGATACGGGGGGTCATACTGTATTGCTAGAGTCCATGTAATTCAGAAGATGGCCAAGATATCAAGATAGCTCATTTTATGGCTGAAGATCAACCTACAGAATATTGTTATATACTTGAGTGCTATCAGCTGTGACCCTTCTTTATATACAAATGGAGGAAATGAAATGAAATGATTATTAAGTCTGCTGTTGATTTCATAATACTGATTAATGGTGATTTACTTAATATGAATTTACTGGGGTATGTTTTGTCTGCTTCTATATTCCCTAACAGCAAATAAGTCTCTTGCCTTGAAGCTGATCTGCTTGCAGAATGCTGATGGATCTTGGTCCCTGGACACCTTCCTACTCAATATTCTAGGCCTGAGTGAAGTAAATACTTGCAGAAAAATGCCTACCCAGGTAGGGCACCTGGAAATTTGGATACTCCTGTAGGACCTGCATTCTAGGTCTTTGTGAGCAAGGTGCCAGTTCCTATCCAGGAACAAGGTGCCTGTATTGGGCTGGTACTAGACTGGAGATGCATGAGCAAAAAATGAACATTCTTTGTTCTCCCATTTGCACAACCCCAGGTAGTGCCAACAGCAGGGGCAACAGTTCTTGCTATCCTTTGGCTTTATGTCCACACTGCAGAAGAGAGTGACACCTGGCAGCTGCTAGAAGCAAAAGCCTTGGGCTGGCTCCATGAAAATGTAGGTGAGAGAAGGGGAGGCACAAGGAAAGAGTCACTACAGATTTGGTGGTGCTAATGCTAATGAAAGTGATGGGATAAGACAGTAAGGTAGTCAGTGTAGAGGACTATCCCTGCCAAAAATGTATGGTGCAAAACCTGCTAGCTTCTCTGCTTTGAATCTAGTTCTTCTATCACTATCTGCCATTGTTTCAGAGGCTAATGTGGCTCACATATAGGAACCTCTCCCTACAAAATCCAAGTAGGTTAGTTTGAAGAATTAAATAAGGATGGTTTCTGATGCCCTGTGTGTGTGTGTGTGTGTGTGTGTGTGTGTGTGTGTGTGTGTAGAGGATCCTGCTGTGGTCTTGCTCCAACCCCCATCTCCATTGGAAGTTGTTGGGGCACAACTGTAGAAAAGCTGCAACTAAACCTCTGGCAACTTGATTGGTATGGCTTCATCCATGGTGTATAAATTATAACACACTGCTCTAGGTTGTACAATAGGACTTTAATTTCCAGACCTCCTTTGCTTCTGATTTCAAGTGTTTTTGCAATCAATCAATCAATCAATCAATCATTGTAAAAGAAGTAAAATAAAATAAAATAAAATAGAGATTGATGCATATGAATTCAGTTCATTTCCAAGTCTATCTGAAGTGAGCAGGAGAGTGGTTCAATAAGAAGAATATGACTACTACTGCTACCTGGAAATAATGGTTTTTACATACCCTAACTCACTTCTTCTTTGTTGCAGGGCCTCAGCTAGCTGAGTGTGTGCAGGCTGGCAATATCTTTCTGATGTGTGACATCAGCCTTGAGGTTTTTGGGCTCTGAGCTGCCCCTCTTCTCCGTGCCCATGACTGACAGTTCTGCACCAACCTTTCCTGCTCTTCAACTATGCTTGTTCAGTTCTTCTCAGATAGCTACAGTACTTTCTAGAACCATTGGTTCCTGTCTTTCTCATCACACAGTTCCCAGTTGCCTTACCTCTGTGTGGTTGTGCTGCCTGTATCTGCTCGTTTGGCAACCATGTATTGGCAGAGCTAAGGGAGAACCTGGTCATCTAAACTGGCTAAGCAAAAAGAATATATGTACAGTATTCTGGAGAATAGGTTAAGAAGGAGAGTTCCAACTCAAGTCAAGATGGTCTCTGTAGATTTGTTCCTCATCAACATCGTCCTGGTTGTGTTTTGCTTTATTAAGTATGTTGTTAACCAAGGGTGGTTGACAATGTTGTGTCAGTACTTCTGTCAGGTCAGAAACAGGTAAGATATTTTGAGAAGGCACTCCCACAAGTGATCAATGAGTTCTGATTTTAAAAGCCTGTGACTTCCTGAAACAATGTGTTTCTGATTTCCTGTGCTTTGCTTCAGCAATGTGATTCTGCAACACTGCATCCATAGAGTTAAAAAGAGAGTGCTCAGATGACCTCCAGCCTGACTCCACCTCATACTTCCTTAGCATGTAATGCAACTTAGTTTTTTTCCGATGCATTGGGAGAAATTCTTCTTCTGGGATCCCTACAAAATGCGTGTTTGTTTCTGTACAAAACAAAACCTTCCTCCCTAGATGGGACAGTTTTGACTTGCCCAGTGCGTTGGAATAGCTGCATTCTGAGGGATAGAAGATCTGTGGGAAGTGGTGAATTGAATCTCTCCCATATAAGCCCCCTATCCAAACATCATGATACAATTTAATCCCTCAGGCAGTTCCAGTTTACAGTGGGAAGGGGTGTTCTGTATGAATATCTGAGGATGTCTTTTTTTCTCTCTCTTGTGCATTTACTTCCCCCCAAGTGGAATGGTTAAAAAAAACTATGCTAAAATAAAGTTCTGAGGCTTGAATTCAAAGCCTTCTTGCAGGGTCTTGATAATTTCACTCACATCGCGCACTGGATGAGCTTTATAAAAAGCTCCTCTGTCTCCTACTGCCTCACTTCACTCTAGGCATGGGGAGTAAAGAATGGGAAGGAGGATGAATGAGCATGTGCAGAATGTCAGCATTACAGAGCAATTTTTTGGTCTGAAATAATTATTTCTGCATGCGGTCAGTATCAATGTAAAAATTCTTCATTGATATACTCATATCAGTCCTTTGAATTTTATTTGTCCTGGAAGTAGTGTGGGGGGAGGAGTGAGCACAGATTTTTCATGGCGGCTCTCCTTTACCTATGGAACACTCAGTTTCTGGGGCCCCAAATATGCAGAGATCTGTCACAGATAGATGAGAATCTCCCATCCAGAAACTGGACTGTATACTGTGACAGTTATGAAAATTACCGTATATACCCATGTATAACTCTCAAAATTTTAGTCAAAAAATTAACCCAAAAAACTTAGGTCAGCTTATCCATGGGTCAATGTAAGTACTGTAACTTAACTCTTATCAGGAAAAGGAACCATCTCTTTCTCTGAGTAGAGTGCAAAAAGTGAGAGCCTACTTCATTCTGGGAGAACTTAAAAAGAAGCACTGACCCCCTCTGCTCTGTTTGTTGCGCTGCTGCTTCTGGCTTTTTCTGAATGCCTGGATGGGAAAATTGTGCCTTCCCTCAGTGGTGCACGAAGAGAGTAGACGGGGTTGGTTCTCCCAAGATAGTCCAAGCTACTCAGAGAAGGGATGGTTCCTTTTTTTGAAAAAGAGTTAATATTGTACCTTAACTTTTATCAAAAAAGGAACCATCTCCATCTCTGAGCAGAGTGGCAAAAGACCTTTTTTGAATGCTTGAGGGTGGGGTGGGAAATGATGCTTTCCCTCAAAGGAGCACCAAGAGAGTAGAAGGTTTAGTGTTTTTAGGTGTTCCTAAGATGGATGAAGCTCTTTCCTTTTGCCACTGTACTCAGAGAAGAGGTGATTCCTTTTTTTTTTTTTGGATAAAAGTTAAGGTACAATATTAACTCTTATCCCCCCGCCCCAAAAAGGGGTGGAATCATCCTCTTCTCTGATTACAGTGGCAAAACCCCTTTTTAAATATCTGGGTGGGAAAGTGGTGTGGTGGCTGGCCCTCTGAGGCAATGCTGGTGCTTTCTCCCCTTCGCAGAATGATCCCCAACATATCCATGGGTTACATCAAAATCCATAATTTTGGCCCCCAGACCTGCCCTCGACTTATACCAGATGTTAACCTATGTATGACTATATACAGTATACATGAAAGTTGCTCACAGTGGCCCAAGAATGCATTGTACGAACCTCCATTTATGATGGAAAATCCTGCAGAACTTGACAATCAGGAGACATCCCTACTCGGCTATGCTCACTTCAAACATCAGTGCGTGTAGTTTATGGTCTGTTCATAAGTTGTGTGTTCTTTTTTCAAAATGCTTTAAGCATCTTTAGGGAGCTGGTGTGGTAGCCAAATAAAAAGCATTACAACAATTTCCTCAGTATTTTTCATACCTCAGTGTCCTCTTTGCTCTCTGTCAACAAATAGTCATCTATGAGAGGATTCTAAGCAGAAAATGTCTGGAGAAAACCTATTGATGATGCTGTGTCTATACCACAACTTGCTCCAAACCCACAAGGTCAAGTTTTAAATTATAATCATAATCTTTTAAATAGAGACTTTTCCTTTTCCTTATGTTCACCTGTAAATCATAGCATCTCATCAATTACTACTTTCAAAAATAACAGCAAAATACTGTTAAATAAAAAGACTGCACAATCTCCTTGGGCAAATTCCAAATTCTAAAACACACCAGGCCAATTGGGTCTGATCTACAGTAGCTTTGAGAGCCAAAGTGGTGTATAGTGGTTTGAGTACTGGACTTTTAACTCTGTAGACCAGGGTTTAAATCCCTGTTCAGCCCTGGAAACCTACTGGGTGACCTTAGGCAAGTCATACTTTCTGAGCCTCAGAGGAGAGGCAAAGGCAACCCCCCTAAGCAAATCTTGCCAAGAAAAACCATGATAGGTTTGCCTTAGGGTCTTCATAAGGTGGAAAAGACTTGAAGGCACATAATACTAACTCTAAAGTATGTTTCGGATCACCTTGAACAAGATCCAGAATGTATTGGCCCTGTCTGAAGCAATTTGGACCAATTTAAGGAGTGGGGAGACAGTATCTCCTTCCAACTACACCACAGAAAACAAGGGTAGGGAAAGAGCTGCCTGTAGGCTGCTTGTGGCCCCTGAGCCCCACTTTTGTGGCTGCCTAGTGATCCTAAATGTGTCTCCACTGATTATGTGTATGTCTCCACTGATTATGGGGCATTTTAAAAAGCATTTTTAAAAGCCCAGACAACCCCAACTTGGCTGCAAATGTGCCATACAGTTTTAGCCAATAACATAGTTCACATAATGGAACTGATGTTGCCCAGAAAATGAATCGTTTCATTGCCATGTTCTCCTACCCCTCTCCCCAGTACTGCCACAGTCAATTTTTAAATGATCATTACCTTGTGGCCAGAGATCTTTCTTTGTTTCTTATGTTAATAAGTTAAAAATGGAACTAATACTTAACAACTGATACTTTTAAATAAACACACCCTATTAATAATCATAAATCAGACAAATATTAAGTTGAACTGATCTGCTGAAAAAGATTGCATATCAGCATTATACAAATGAGCTACACCAAAGTTGGACAATTCCCAGACTGTGACTTCATATTGCTCTGGATGACAACAGTCTAGATTCATTGGGCTACTTGCCACTCATTTCTTGGCCATTTCCACGCTAGACTGTTATAGTGCTATTCCACTTTCAATATCCTATGGAATCCTCAAAGGTCCCTCCCTAAATTGCAAATCCCAGGATTCTGTAGGCTGTGGAATAATAGCACTATAACAGTCTAGTGGGGAAATGGCCTTTGTCACTTAAAGAAGTGAACAAGACTAGTCAGTTCCCTGATTATGTTGTGAAGAGTAAAAGCTGCAGGGTCTCTCTAAGAGGCTCTAACTGTGAACAAAGGAAACCTACACTGACTGACTATGTGACACTTTCTTTTTCTTCCCCAAAGAAGAAAACAAGTCTTCATAGTATTGAGGAAAATACTTCTTAAATTTAGTCACACACAATGCAACTTTGAAGGCTAACAATGCTTTGCAACAAAGGCTAAAGCCAAATGCTGATAATAACTCTGGGGAAGCCATTGTCTGCTCTGTCATTGTTATAATTACAGCTTCCATTCTTTTACACAGTGGATTTCCAGGGTGCGTTAGCAAAATGAAAAGTCAGCTTAATTGCTCTTCATTAAGGTCTTTAAAAACTATTATTTGCAAAAACCTCTTTAAAATCTGAGTGCTTTACACGTAAGTGACCTTTTTTTTTTTTTTAAAGAAAGAAGGACATTATACCATCATTAGGAGACAAAGTGAACAGAAGGAACAACCAATACCTGTGCAGGGTGACTCTGTACCCTACCTTGTACAGAAGCTATAAATCTGGGTAATAATGGAATCCTCCATTATTTCAGAGAGGTTACAACAATAGTGCTAAGAGGCACAAAATGCTGTAGATGGAAACATAGAATTCTATGTTTGGAGGAGAAACTTTCTCAACCTGATCATGTTAGTGGTAATATGGAAGCTTGTTTTGCTGGGTTGTGCTATAAGCGAAACAGTTTGGATTAATTGCTCCATACCTGACGATCCACTCCCTATTCCTCATGAATTTTACCAGCCAGGTGACCTCATTATTGGTGCAATTGTTTCTCAGGTGTTCTTCTTCCATGATAAAGTGTCTTTCATGAGAGAGCCTGCAGAGACGCTGACTGAACTAACCGTGTAAGACACATTTTTCTCACTCTTTCTTTTTCCATCTCTTTCATATGCTTTACTTACATAAGAAGAGGTTTTGTGATTAAAAAGTTGAATTTCTGAAACATTAAAACTTCATAATCATTGTTTTGCTTTGTTTTTGTGCAATTTGCCTTGTTCTGCTTTTATATTATATTGCTGGATATAAACCACTTGTAAATTATCTTTGAATAACCCCACCATAATGAAAACATCCTAACCATTTCTCTACAGCTTTTATAATTATGATTATGTTCTTATTTAGATTTTCCACAATGATCCTTCTCTGATTTCTCTTACAAACTATCAGGTTTTCTAAACTTCAAATTTTGAATTTCATATTACTGTTTAGAAATAAAGGCACGTTCCATTCTTTCTGTTATTTTTTAAACAGCCTGCCAGGTGTCTTTCCATCATACATAGGAACTTGGGTTTATTGCTTAGCATGAAATGAAGGAAATTAAAAAAAAATCAAAACATTCTTACAGGACATGTTCTCTTTTAACATTTTCTTTGAAAAAGCCATCCAGAATATCATACCTTACATAGGGCCACTTTACCTTGGACTGCTTTTTGTTTTGTTTTGTTATTGCTGTCATTTGTATTCAAAGCAACTGATTGCAGTAAACACAGAGAAAGTTGATTAAATTCTGGAACGATCCAAAGACTACTTCTGTGAAAAATATCTGTTTCAGGTACTTTATTTTTTACAGTCTTCATCCACAGTTTTATTCAATGTGATATGAGGTAAACTTCAACTTTATGCTGTGTTGTTGTTATTGTTGTTTCTTGGTAAAAGAGACTGCAACACCTCTTACAGGTCAGTGCCTAAGAACTACCAACACCTCCTGGCTTTAGCATTTGCTGTCAAAGAAATCAATGAAAATCCCCAAATCTTATCCAACCTGTCTCTGGGGTTCTACACCATCAATAGCTACTATACAGCAAGGATGACCTATAAGGCTACCCTGGGTCTGTTTTCAACACGAAATAGGTTCATCCCCAATTTCAGATGTCACAGCCAGAACATGCTGATTGCTCTTGTTGGAGCATGTATCTCTGAAATCTCTGCCAATGTGGCTACCCTTTCAGCAAGGTACAAGACTCCACAGGTAAGCAGTATGTAAGGGGATTTCTCAACTGTTGCATACTTTTATCAATTTCAGGAAAGCATTTTGCAAAGTTCTTTGAGATATTTTGGAAAGCAAACTGAAAGTTCACCAATGGCTTCTCATGAATATGAGGGATGTTTTGAGTAGGGGTGGCCAAGGGCTCTGGACTGTACCTAATTCTTTCCTTGTCTTTATCAATCAGTTAGATGAGGATGTGGGTGGAATGTTTAGCAAACTTATAGGTGTCAATGACTGGAATACCACAGAAGAAATCCAAAATGACTCAACAGAATAGAGAAATAGACTGAATGGGACAATATTCACTTCAAGAAAGGACAATGCAAAATTGTGATTTAGCCCACAACAAAAGAAAAAAAAACTACAGTGGAGGAAGCTTGACTTGGCATTAGTCTATGGAAAAAAGATTTCTGGTTCAGATAATAGTCTGCAATGCAGTATAATTTTTTTTTTTTTTAAGAAAAGGGAAGGTATACCTTGTTGTTGTGTGCTTTCATGTTGTTTCCAATTTATGGTGACTTTAAAGTGAACCTGTCATGAGAGTTTCTGGGGCTGAGAGTTTATGACGTGCCAAGGTCACCCAATGGCTTTCTATGGCTGAGTGTGGAATTGAAGCCTGGTTTCCAGGGTTGTAGTTCAATGCTCAAACAACCATGTCACACTGGCTCTCAAGTTATACATTAGGCTGTGGTAATTGAATGATAGGAATGGCTCTAGATAGAGGCCCTTTCTGCAATTCACCTTTTCTCGGTGCTGGGGTGCAGGTATCTTGTGAGCAGCCTCCAGCAAGAGGTTCTCGAGTCCCCATTGCTTCAGCTCCGCAGCTGCCGGCTGCTCGTGCGAGAGCCCCACCTCTTCCTTCTGCAGTGCAGCCTGGGAGTTTCCCAGGCTGTGCTGGGGCAGGAAGCGTGAGTGCCGTGGCTCCGGAGCTCCACATGCATGGCAAGTGTGTGCAGGCCCCCAGAGGGATACACGATCGCACACCATTTTTGGCACTAGTATATGGTATTTGGCACTAATATATGGTATGCTGTGCCCAGTTCTTGGGGTCATACATTAAAAAAGAGGGGAAAGGCATATTCTGTCTGTTTGCTTTGCCATCTGTTGAGGAATTTTACCAAAGAATATATTAAATACTAAAAATCTTATATTATATCCTTGGATCAGCATTCATAATGGGAAACAAATCCTTCGCAGAAAAGTTGAAGGAATTGGATATGGTTAACTAGATTAAAAACAGTCTTGGGCAGGGGACAATATAGCAGTTTTGAAATATATAAATGAAGAGAGCAAGGATAGTGTCCTAATAGTAAACAACAACAGAAGTTTCACCAGGGTGACAAGCCTGTCCCTCGTTGGAAATTACTGGACAATTTCTTGTTTATCTGGAAGCCTGAATTTCTCACAATGTGCAGGGTATAGACACATGTGACCTATAGGAGTCCCTCTAATGTGGTGATTTAAGACTCTTGCATAATCTACCTGAATTATTTTAAAATAAATTTTATTTCAGATCACTTATGGATCATTCTTGCCATCATACCCTCCCAAAATCTATGTCCCATTTTTGTATCAGGTGGTCCCAAATGAAATCCAACAGTACGGAGGACTTGTGAGGTTACTGCAGCATTTCAGATGGACATGGATTGGACTTTTTGCTGTGGATGATGTCAAAGGAGACAAGTTTTTACAAATAATGGTGCCAATGCTTTCACAGAATGGCATTTGCTATGCCTTCATATACAGATTACCAAACTGGGCTTATGCAGATCAGATACCAGATTTATTTTTTCATCAGGGCAGAAGCTATAACAAAATTACTGCAGGAAAAGCAAATGTGTTTTTTGTATATGGTGAAACCCCATCCTTTTATTCTTTGAGAATATTATTGTTTGTAGCACAACTCTTGACATCACCTCCATTGGGTAAAATGTGGATTGTTACCTCCCACTGGGATTTTGACTCACCCACTATTCAAAGAGGCTGGGATATAGAAACCTTTCATGGTTCCATATCTTCCACTGTTCACTCCAAGCAGCCCGTGGGGTTCCAAGAATTCACTCACTCAGTTGGACCTTCTTGGATCACAGGAGATGGTTTTATTCTGGACCTTTGGGAACAAGCATTCAGTTGTTCTACAGATCCTTCTAAAAGGAAGGAAGAGAAGAAATCTTGCACTGGGGATGAAAAACTGGAGACTCTTCCTGGAACTTTGTTTGAAATGACCATGACTGGCCACAGCTACAGTATCTACAATGCAGTATATGCTGTGGCACATGCATTGCATGCTAGGTATAAGTCCATCTTGAAGCATGGAAGATTGGTAAAAAGACAGGAATTGGGACTTCAAATTGATCAGCCATGGCTGGTAATCTGAATTCATTGTTTTTTCAAGATCTTGTCATCTAGACATAAGAGGAACTCCAGTTCTGTATAAAACAATTCCAGAAACTTTGTTTATAGTTTTTACCTGCAGTAATTTATAGTTTATATTATAGTATTTCTGTATTGCCTTCCAGACCAGAAGAGCTCCTGACACAATGAACAAATAAAAACCCAATTAAAACAATACAAATATAAAAAATAAAATAAAAACACATTGAAATACATCTTAAAAACTCTTACAAGCAGTCTTAAAACAGTCCTGGGCCCTTTCCGCACAGGGTAAGTAGAACAGTGAGGTGCGACCTCTGACGGAGGTCGTCTGCACCTTGGGAGTGGACTGGGTCGGACTACTTGTCGCAGTTCCACACCTCAGTCTGCTCCAGAGCGACCCAAAGTGGTCACACAGCATGCTTTTTAAAAATCTGTTTTTACAGGTTTTTAAAAAGCACGGAGCGCGCCACTCCGTGTCACTCCATTCCCGCGCTCCGGTGCAGATTTGCAGGTTTGCATCAGTGCTAGCCTGCAGATCTGCCGGGGGCAGGCTTTAGGCTGGCGAACTTCAGCGGTTGGTGGGGAGCCTCCACCAACCAGAAGCCGCCATTTTGGATGCTGGAGCAGTGCGGAATGACCACCTCGCACTGCTCCTCGTCAGGACGGACCCAAACGGACCCACCAAAAAGCCAGTGAGTAGTGGCAGGGAGCGTTTCCCTCGCCAGGTGAGGAAAGGGCCCTGGAATCCAGTTTCAAAACAGTTAAGTTCCAAATACTTAACTGAAGTTCCAAATACTGAATGCCCTGCAGAACAGCACTGTTTTGGCTACATGTTGGAAGCGTAAAAGAAATGGGATCAACCTATTTCCTTGGGCTGGGAGCTCCACAGCTGAGGCACTGCTACAGAGAAAGCCCTGTTACATGTCTCCATCAACCTAACTTCACAAAGTGTTGGGCTTTATGTCTCATTTTATGAATAAATTTTGAATAGTCATCCCCGCCACAGTACGTCTCATTACAGGTATAGATAGTTCCAGGCCTCTCCCAGTGTTCTTTCAGTGCTGAACACAGGCACACATCACTGCAATAGCATAACTTTTATTGATGGTAAAGATACAGCTGACAGTACATAGCAGAGAAACAACTGCAACCCTTTTGGTCCTGGCCTCCAGCATCTCTTTGCAGCCAATGGTTAAATTGGGCCCCTGAACAAATTCTATCCAGATTTATCCCTTTGGCCAGCATCCAATTCCCTACCAGGGCTGAGGCAAAGGGAAGATGGACTTCCAAGGGTTATACAGCGCAGGAGCAAAAAATGAAAATTCCGTGCACAAGCATCACTCATCTCTACCCTAACAGCTATGAAAGCTCTGCAAGCAGGTTAGTGACAAAGAGCAGTTCACTCCCCATCCATTCTCAGCCTTTATATCTTTTCCCTGCCTCAAACTGCAAAATGAGTGCAAAAATTATCCAACAAGGTCACTAACACATAGGGATATTTCATGCCACTGGACTGCACTCGACGCCTGACCATGTTACCAAGAAGAATCCCAGAATGGGATACCAGGTGGTTGAGGCCCAGCTTACTACATTAATCATGCTATAAGTTAATCCAATAAAACCAATGGCAACACGCCCTGCCTCATGAGTACAAACATAATGTGCTGCACATTCAGTTCACCGCAGGGTTCTTCTTATGGCCAGAGGAGGGGGAGGGAGGGAGCTGGTCAGGCAGTATGGACTGTGCTTCATCCTGGCTGTAATTTTGCAGAGAGAAAACAAACCTAGGAAGGAAGCAGAAGATAAATAGGGCTTGACCTCTGCCTGGTGGAGGATTGTTTGGACAGTGTGTAGAAACCAGGAGAAAAGATATATGTGTACATGAGTTCAAGTTTATGTACACATAGGATATCAACAGGATTCCAGCTGACATGTTTTAATTAAACCATGAATCACTTCAGTCCTACTGATTACAGTGGACATACACTAAGGGCTAAGTTTAGATTTCACCTACCTTGAGTCAGCTGTAGGGAAAGACAATACTATCACAATACATACTGGTTTTCAAAAACAGTAATGCAGATTTTAGTAGCGGCAGGCCTTTGTGAAGCTTATTGTAGATATTTCAAACTCTAATTGTACTGTTCTTATTACTCTCTTTCAATCCAGCTCCATCACTATTTAAGTCATGTCTTATTCAATAACAGTGCTGGAGATACTGTGCACTTTGATGAAAACAGAGAATTAATTACAGGGTTCGACATTACGAATTGGCTGATGTTCTCCAATGGCTCAGTGGTTAGAGTCCAAGTTGGAAGATTGGATCTTCAGGCTCCCACAGGCCACCAGATAATCATTCATGAGGACCGAATTGTCTGGCATAAAAGCTTTAATCAGGTAAACTTTATTTGGAAGAAATCTAATATATAAAAGTCAAAGTTTGTTGTCTGTGTCAGGCAAAGACCTCATATGATTGGCTGCCTAAGAAGAAGCTATGGAATCCTGGGGTTTGCAGTTCAGGGAGGGGCCTTTAGAATTCTCAGCTAGAGAGCTCTTCTTGGGCCTGTCATGAATAGACCAGTTGCTATGGAGACGAGGCCTAGCAGCAAGGAGGTGGCCAGTGTATTTCCCTCAGAAACCCAAAGTCTGTATGTTAATAATTCTGAATGCAGATTGGATTGGTGAATATGGGGAAAAGTTACAGGTACTGGACAAGACAGTTTGGAGAATTAGGGACACAGGATCTCAAATCTTTCTAACAAATGTTACCTATGAGAAAATAGAATCTTGGGCAATTCTGGGTAGATATGCTAGTTGACTATACAGAAAGGAGATGTTTGGTTTTGACTGGTTCAGTCTCTGCCTGCACTTCAGTTTCTGAGTTACGCTGCATAGCACTTAAAAAAATGAAATCACTTATTCTTCATTTTTTTGTAAAAATGCAGTAAACAGAAATGATTAGGTCAAAGTTGTTTCCTTCCATGTTTTTGCATTGTCTTGATAGCATGTTTCAATTTTGTGAGGGTGTAATGGAGTAGGAAGAGAAGCATATTCCTTTTTTTTTAAATCTTTCATATAATCATTGAAATAATTTTAAACTTTTATATTAATGGTCTTACTTCACTTCTGGATGGTAACAAGCCCTGCTTCATTTGAGTGCTGTCCCATATGCCTAGAAGAGCCTTCTTTTTTCCTTGGTTTATTCATTTTCTGCCTGTCCTTCAAGGAGAACCAGCACGGTGTAGTGGTCTGAGTGCTAGACACGGACTTTGGGAGACCAGAGTTCAAATCCCCACTAAGCCATGAAAATTCAGTGGTTGACCTTGGCCAAGCCACATGCTACAGAGGAAAGCAATGGAACCCCCTCTAAAGAAATCTTGTCAAGAAAACGCTGTGATAGGTTCATTTTAGGGGTGGAAATGTTTTGAACACACACAAAATGACCACTTCATCAAATTAAGTAATGTCTGGTTGCCAAAGTAACTCAGCCTCATAGATGTGGTATCTGGAGACCAGTCTGGATGGTCCTCTGAGAAGAAACAAAAACTTTGCTTGGCAAGGAAGAATATTTCTTCTATTAAGCAAAGCATTTGTCAGCTGCTGTTTCTTCTTCTTTTCTTTTGTTCCAATATGGAAAGAACTTACATGATTTGCAAAGTTCACTTCACATTTTAAAAAGTACCTGAAGTTCCCTTCTTAAATCTGGCTGGAAAGAAATTTTCTGGCATCTCTCATGTCATCTTTCATGACATCAGATGCTACCAAGACACTGGCCATTTCTGCACAGAGTTTTTAAACGGTGCAGTCCATCCTCCAGGGAGGACGGCTGCACCTGGGAGCAGACTGGGTACCGACTATTTAATGTAGATCCACACCTCAACCCACTCTGGAATGACCCCAAGTGGTCGTCCAGTGTGCTTTTGAAAAACCTGTTTCTTTCGGTTTTTCAAAAGCATGAGCATGCCAGTGTGAGCCTGCTCCCTTGTGCAGATTCGCAGGCTCACACCAATGTGAGCCTGCAATCTGCCGGGGGCAGGCTTTAGGCTTGCGAGCTTCAGCGGTTGGTTGAGACCCTCGACCAACCAGAAGCTGCCATTTTCGATGCTGGAGCAATGCGGAGCGATGAGCACGCACTGCTCCGGAGCAGCCTGGACCGGACTGGGAAGCCATAAGACCTGGTAAGTAGCGGCGCGGGGTGATTCCCTCACCCCATGAGGAAATGGCCATCCTCTCATTTTGACAATCCTCCTCCATGTTTATGGACAGGTGTTGCCCCTTTCTGTGTGCAATTACAACTGCTATCCTGGCTATAGGAAGAAAAAGAAGGAGGGAGAGGTATTTTGTTGTTACGATTGTGCTCCATGTCAAGAAAGGACAATTTCTTATCAGAAAGGTAGGATGTTACCAAGGAGAGATAGCAAATATTATGCTTCAGGTGAAGATAGGTGCGACTTCACTTGAACAAGTGACCATATGCCATTGGGGGTGAGAGAGGTAGAGATTCTGGCTGGGATGGTCTGGCAGTTACAATCCAAACAGACATATAAACAACAACAACAACCCCTCTCTAGTTTATGATGTAAACTGATATTCTCAGACCTCATCCCACACACCTCCACTTCTCTCTCCTAGTCATGAACCTTAGGTAGTGGACCCCATTTTTTTCTCTATTGTATCTGATTTCACTGAAGACAGTGTTTGTTGAAATTTCCAATACCAAAGAGTCCCAAGTCAGAATGGGTAAGGAATTTAAGCTAATATTTGTTTTAAAAAGTCAAATGCAGAGAAAAAGAGACAGAGTGGAAAGGAGAAGAATGACTTTCAAAAGGGATGGATGGAACTCACTAAGCAGAACAGTATTGCCCCCTTTGGAAATTTGAGATGCAAATACTGTTAGCTCAAATTGATCTGTTTGTAGGCCTGGAATCCGTGAGACTTGTAGCTGGCACAGAGAAGCAAGCCAGCTGGGACTGGGAAAAAACAAAAAACAAAACAAAACTCAGAAAGATCTTGGTTGCAATTACTTTTCCATGGAAGATGATCACTTCAGACATACCAAGATATGTACAGCCCAAGATACATGCAATGCAGTATTATATTTTTCATGAGAAAACAGCATTGAATGAGAAGATGTGACTGTAAAGGAAGCTATATGTTATGAGGCTGCCTGAAGGCACTGCTCTTAATAGACTCCTTGAATACCTCTGAAGGAAGGCCAGGGATAGATATAAACATTGTCTTTTAAAAGCCGGAGAATTTAAAGATGCACAAAATTAAAACAAGAATCCTTCTCTATCTAGTTTTCAGAAAAAACATGTCAAATATTTTTATCAATTTTTGGTGGAAAAAATCTCCCTGATGTACTGATGTACTTATTTTAGGGTTCTTTTGTATTATATTACAACAGCACTATGATTCCACTTTAACTGTCATGGTTCCATCCTATAGAATTCCTGTGCTTGCAATTTAGAGAGATATGCTTTGAATTTTCTTTCAGAGAGCTTTAGCGCCTCATACTACAAAGCCCAGGATTCCAGAGGACATAGCCGTGGAAGTTAAAGTGAATAATAGTTTACAATTTTGTAGTGTGAAAGGGCCCCAGGCTGGGTAGAAGTCAATTTGTATGAAACAAGAGTTGGTGAAACTATTCAAAATTCTAAGGGAACAGAATATAACAGTATACAAAAATATGCATTCTCTATACCCTTACTACTTAGTGTCAAGTAGATATCGTTCAACATTTTGAAAAATTTAAAGAGTTCTTCCTTTCTTTCAGATATGGATGCCTGCATAACATGTCCAGAAGATGAGTACCCTAAGGGAGACAAAACTCAGTGCATTCCGAGGGTTGTAAGCTATCTTTCTTACAGAGAAGTGTTAGGAGTCATCTTAGCTATCTTTGCCATCTCTCTCTTTTTCATCACAATTTTAGTGCTTGGAATATTTTTGAAACACAAAGACACTCCCATAGTCAGAGCAAACAACCGGACCATCAGCTATGTTCTGCTCATCTCCCTCCTTCTTTGCTTTATGTGTGCTTTGCTATTCATTGGACAGCCTGGAAAGGTGAACTGCCTTCTCCGACAGGCAGTTTTTAGTATGGTCTTCTCTGTAGCCATTTCCAGCATTTTGGCAAAGACCATCACTGTGGTTCTGGCATTCATGGCTACCAAACCAGGATCCAGGATGAGGACCTGGGTGGGAAAAAGAATGGCAATCTTGATAGTTCTTTCCTGCACCTTTATTCAAGCAGGCATCTGTATAGCTTGGCTAAGTACATCTCCTCCATTTCCACAAGTGGACATGCACTCACTAGATGGAAAAACCATTCTAGAATGTAATGAGGGCTCAACCTTCATGTTTTATTGTACCATGGGCTATTTGGCCTTCCTTGCCATTGTTAGCTTCTTTGTGGCTTTCCTAGCGAGGAAGTTACCTGACAGTTTTAATGAAGCCAAATTTATTACTTTCAGTATGCTGGTGTTTTGCACTGTGTGGGTGTCCTTTGTTCCAAGCTACATGAGCACCAAAGGAAAATACATGGTGGCTGTGGAGATCTTTTCCATATTGTCCTCCAGTGCTGGTTTGCTAGCTTGCATCTTTTTCCCTAAATGCTATATTATTGTTTTGAGGCCTGAGCTGAATGAGAGAACACGGCTCGTGAGAATCAGAAATAAAAGAACATAAATTTGTCCCTTCATTCTGACTTTTTTTCATTGAAAATGTTTAATGTTATGGCTGTTGGGTACAGCGCACCTTAAATTCCTCCTGCATCTTAAACCTACTCACATTCTATACTGCCTGATACCATCTGTAGGAACTGACAGAGGAGCATGCAAACCTACAATTCCATCCTTTTGTGTGCCATTGGAAGAATACTTTTAAGATCAGTTTGGGTCACTTATTGAGTCATTTTTTTCCTGCACAGATACTAGGCTTTCTGCTGTTGTTGCAGATGAAGTAGACAGGTTTTCACAGACAATGGTGTCGATGCATTCCCAGTGTAGCTTATGCTTTTACAACAGTGAAGAAAGCAGTGAAATTGTCATTGGAGTAAAAAAAAAGGCTGGAGAGAAGGACATTACAGCAGGTGATGGCAAAAAAGGGAAGCCAAATTTGACATAACAACACTTTGGAACACATCTGAAGAGCAGAACAAGACTGGACATGGTTTTTAATTTAAACAATGTTTGTCATATGTTGGATCCCTGAGGAAGTACATTTCCAGTGAAGAAAATAAAAAAATAAAAATATTTACACTGTTGCTAGGACCTACGTTTTTCTGGCATGCCTCACCTTTTGCTCTCATTTTAAAATGAGCCATAGTTACCACTTACTACTTCGTATATATACCTAAGATGTTTTACTTTTGGTTTGGTGACCTATTAGCATATAAGAGGAGGAGTTCCCCATTTCTCAAAGTGAAATACTCCAAGTGTTCAACTGAAATCACATTCCTGAAGATACAACATGATCCTCTCCATTTTGGGAATAGGTTAAATATAGCCAGTGCTGAGAATTATTTTTGTTCCTTTCTACATGAACCTTCAGAAATTTCAAGTTTTCTCATTAATTTAATTGAAAGAACTGAGAGTTTTAAAAGAAATCAGATGTGGAAGAAAGCAAAACTGAGAGATTTGACCGTTCTTCATCCATGTTCTAGCACTCTTAAAGAATTATGAAACTAGATGGAAAGAACATTTAAGGAAAGGTGTGTGCTACCCTTGTCCATTTCTTCTGGGCTGCCAAATGCTTGGAGAGGAGGTGCTGTCTTTTGAAAGGTCATCCTCCATGAGTGGAGGAAAAACAGGGTATATAAGCAGCAGGGGTCACCTGTGATCCATGAAGGGATTGTACCTCACTCTGAAACATTTTGTTGAGACATATTCCACCTCCACTCAAACCACAAGCTTATTTTGTCAGTCAGTTAGTTCATATCTTGCCTTTTTCTCAGCACAGGATTCAAGACAACTTACAGCCTTTTAAAAATAAAATACAGCTAGAAAACTATTAATTGAAAAGTTAAACCACAGTTCTGTTTTAAAAAGTAACTAAAAACACAAGTTAGAAACAGTTTAAAAACAAATCTGAAACAAAACAGGAACAGAATACTCCTCATTAAAAGCTCCATCTGCCACAAAAGGTTAAAAACCAAAGGTCTGCTTAAATAACAAAGATCTTTGCTTCTTAATGGAAAGACAGCAGGGAGGGGGCCAGCCAGACCTCCTATGGAAAGGAGTTCCACAACTTGGAAGAAGCCATCTAGAAGGCTCTCTCCCATGTTCTCACCAAAGATGCCTGTGGTAGGAGTGAGACTGAGAAAAAATTTTCCACTGCAGATCTTAAAGCTTGGATAAGCTCATATAGGGAGATACCATTTTCCAGATAGTCTAAATCCAAACCATGTAGGGCTATAAAGGTAATAACTGGCACTTTGAATTGTTCCTATAAATGGACCAGCAGCTAGTGGAACTGTTTTAGCAGGAGGTTATAGTTTCCCTATTGCCTGCCCCAGTCAGCAACCCAAGTGCAACAGGGGTGTAAGGTTGTGCATTACTCCTTCTTACAGGTTTAGTCTGCCCAATTTCTGAATATCTGAAGAATGCTGCAGATCACCTGTGTCCTATAGAGATACAGGAGTCTCTTCTTTTTTAAAAAGAAAGGGGGGAGGGAGGAAATAGCCCTCCTCATGTAGAAGTTAATGGGACCTATGTAAATGTGTTAATGTTTTCTTCAAAGGTACAGTGGCATGTGGTTGCAGTAAATCCACCTTGAGTTTTAATCTGAACTTGAAAGGAGCTGCTCAAGGAGCTGAACCATTTGGTTTCAGCATCTTGGAGAGATCCTTCAGACTGAAATCCTAAGGAGATTTGCTACCTCACTGACATGCAAGGAACCAGAGCCCCCTGAAATCCTGAAGAGATTTGGTGCTGTTAGTTGGGAAGGGTAAAGATGATTGCTTTTTGCAAGACATAATTCCTGGTAAGACACAAATCTATCTCCACTCTCCCTTTGTTAAACACGTTAATGACAGGCAGACTGGTGATAGAGTGATTTGTACCAGTTCACCCATTTCATAAGTGTGTTTGGTATACTGGGAGAGAGGGGAAAAAACAAGTGAGGAGCAAGAGAAGCCAGAGTTTTGTCACCTATTATGCAATGCACTACTTAAGCAAGAAACTGTGGCATCTAGTTAGTGACATACAGGGGCAGAAGCCCAACCTAACATCTATATATGTCTTTTTTCATTCAATGAAGAGGAAGGAATTCACAACCTTGCTTATGGAATGACCAAAAGACCTTCAAAATGCATCTTGCACTCTTTCCCTGGCCATTTATTAGCTGGTGGAGACCAGGTTATGGAGAAGAAACATCTAGCTATGTGTCTATAGCTGAATACATGGTGAAAGCAACTCCTGGGGCCTCCCAAATGTTCACTGGAGATTTCAAAGGATGAAATCATTATTGCATGTCCAGCTGTAGGCACATAGCAGGATACTTTTTGATCCTCTATTCACTGGTCACTAAATGGCCAAGTCAGGAGGGAACAGCCATGAAAAAGTTTTTTTTTTTTTAGGGACAAGGGAGAAGAAGTTGGAACGTTATGCTCCATCTCTCAGTGCAGGATCTAGGGCCATGACTAACAGAAATCAGGGCTTAATATGATGTGTGAGCACTCCTCAGGGGCTGAAATATCTTTTAAGGTCAATTAGATGTGTTTATCCTCTTTCTGTGGCTTTTTCTTCCAGTGTCTCTAACTGGGCCTTTGCTGTGTCTCCCATTCTTGTGCTGGCTGCTTTAGGAATCAATGGAACATCCTCTCCTGACTTTTTCTAAGGTTATTACTTTTACTGGGATTGAGATTGTGAGAACTGTGGTTGTACATGAATTGAGCTTCAAAACAGGCCAGCAAACTAGAAGAATCTATGCAACTTTCTGGAAGCTTGAAATATTTGGGTTTCCCAATCATGGAACACTGACACTTGAGTAGAGATGGACACTGTCAAGAAATTGTTTTCTTACATTAGTCCCGTATAGTTGAAGATTGGGTTACAACTCCATCATGCTGTGCTTGGGAATGCATATACCATTGAAATTAATTTTGAGGATATATTTCTTTAAACCTTATTATCAGTGTTATTTACAAGAGGACTGAGTGCTGTCAGGGAGGCTAAATGTTGTGAAAATACTTTGCTAGTTGCAGGGAATGTTTCATACTTGGAAGAGGGTCAGTGGGAGTTTGAAAGTTTTTGAGTTTTGGGGGATATTTAAATGGAATGATTGGCTAATTGTTATAACCCAAATTATGGCCCATTTTTCTCTAAATTGATAATTTATTTTAGTTTATTTTTTGCTAGATATCTCAAGTTTGAAGATGGAACGGGTACACTTACCAAGGGAACTACCTTTGAGCATATTCAGGCTGAGGCAATGGGACACATGGGAGCTGTATGGATGTAGAGTGAGATGCAACTACAGAGGAAGAGCTGCAGACCACTAACTTGGCTGTGGTATAAGCTTGGATGGTGTTGTGAGGAAAGTCTGGGGCCGTATGGCAGCCCTTCAAAAGGCAGAAAGCTGAGCAGAGTAGGGAGGAAATTGTGAGATAGGAAGGGAACAACCGAAAGCAGAGACAGAAGATTTCATAGGTGTTTGGGTTATGTATTGTGGGTTGAAGGATCTGGCAGCCTTCTCTCAGGCATTGCAGCTCTGAGATTTATCTTGCTGTGGAGGGCCAGTTCAGTGCTGGCAGGGCAAAGCTACAAGCAAGGGCAGAGTGAGTAAAAAGAGCTGTCTTTTAAAATACATATAAAAAGAGAAAGTAGTGGAATTGCTTAGATACTACCACCATCTAGTGGTTTTTTTATGTCATAGCCGCTCAACCGTAACTGATGGACTGAGACTTATTAAATTTGACTGGAGGAATTAAAGTCTTAAAGGAAAAGTGGAAAAGTTGTCTTAGGCCATTTCCGCACTCGCTTGTTATAGCGCGATGATTCCACTTTCAACATCCTCTGGAATCCTGGCCAGCTGGCCCCTCCCGAAACTGCAAACCTCAGGATTCCAGAGGATGTTGAAAGTGGAATCATCGCGCTATAACAGGCGAGTGCGGAAATGGCCTTACTT